>OX101813.2:29104404-29106904 GCA_944452925.2 Chrysolina oricalcia | reverse complement strand
AATTTTCGAAAAAAAAAATTTCAAAAGAAAAATTTTCAAGAAAAAAATTTCAAAAAAATTTTCGAAAAAAAAAATTTCAAAAAAAAATTTTAAAAAAATTTTCAAGAAAAAAAAATTATAAAAAAATTTTTAAAAAATTTCAAAAAAATTTTTAAAAAAATTCCAAAAAAAAAATTTCAAAAAAATAAAAAAAAAAATGAAAAAAAAATAAAAAAAAATAAAAAATTTAAAAAAAATAAAAAAAAAATAAAAAAAAATTCAAAAAAAAATTTTCGAAAAAAAAAATTTCAAAAAAAAAATTTTCAAAAAAAAAATTTCAAAAAAAATTTTAAAAAAATTTCAAAAAAATTTTCGAAAAAAAAAATTTCAAAAAAAAATTTTAAAAAAAAATTTAAAAAAAAAATTCAAAAAAAAAATCAAAAAAAATTTTTAAAAAAATTCGAAAAAAAAATTCAAGAAAAAAAAATTAAAAAAAAAATTTTCAAGAAAAAAAATTATAAAAATTTTTTTAAAAAATTTCAAAAAAATTTTTAAAAAAATTCCAAAAAAAAAATTTCAAAAAAATAAAAAAAAAATTGAAAAAAAAATAAAAAAAATTAAAAAAAATAAAAAATTTTAAAAAAAATAAAAAAAAATTCAAAAAAAAATTTTCGAAAAAAAAAATTTCAAAAAAAAAATTTTTTTTTATTTTTTTTTTATTATTTTTGTATTTTTTTTTTAATTATTTTTTAATTTTTTTTTTTGAAAATTTTTTTTTTTCGAAAATTTTTTTTGAATTTTTTTTTAAATTTTTTTTTGAAATTTTTTTTTTGGAAATTTTTTCTGAATTTTTTTTGAAAGTTTTTTTTTCGAAATTTTTTTTCGAATTTCAAAAAAATTTTTAAAAAAATTCCAAAAAAAAAATTTCAAAAAAATAAAAAAAAAATTGAAAAAAAAATAAAAAAAAATTAAAAAATAAAAAATTTAAAAAAAATAAAAAAAAATAAAAAAAAATTCAAAAAAAAAATTTCGAAAAAAAAAATTTCAAAAAAAAAATTTTCAAAAAAAAAATTAAAAAAAAAATTTTAAAAAAATTTCAAAAAAATTTTCGAAAAAAAAAATTTCAAAAAAAAATTTAAAAAAAAAATTTTTAAAAAAAATTCAAAAAAAAAATCAAAAAAAAATCGAAAAAAAAAATTCAAGAAAAAAAAATTTAAAAAAAAATTTCAAAAAAATTTTCAAGAAAAAAAAATTATAAAAAAATTTTAAAAAAATTTCAAAAAAATTTTTAAAAAAATTCCAAAAAAAAAATTTCAAAAAAATAAAAAAAAAATTGAAAAAAAAATTAAAAAAATTTTAAAAAAATAAAAAATTTAAAAAAAATTAAAAAAAAATTAAAAAAAATTCAAAAAAAAATTTTCGAAAAAAAAATTTCAAAAAAAAATTTTTTTTTTATTTTTTTTTTATTTTTGTATTTTTTTTTTTTTATTATTTTTTAATTTTTTTTTTTGAAAATTTCTTTTTTCGAAAATTTTTTTTGAATTTTTTTTTTAATTTTTTTTTATTTTTTTTTGAAATTTTTTTTTTGGAAATTTTTTCTGAATTTTTTTTGAAAGTTTTTTTTTCGAAATCTTTTTTCGAATTTTTTTAAAATTTTTTTAAAAATTTTTTTTGAAAATTTTTTGAAAATTTTTTTTGAAATTTTTTTTTATTTTTTTTTATTTTTTTTTTCAATTTTTTTTTTAGTTTTTTGAAATTTTTTTAAAAAATTTTTTGAAATTTTTTTAAAATTTTTTTATAATTTTTTTTTTCTTGAAAATTTTTTTGAAATTTTTTTTTTAATTTTTTTTTCTTGAATTTTTTTTTCGAATTTTTTTAAAAATTTTTTTTGATTTTTTTTTTGAATTTTTTTTTCAAATTTTTTTTTAAAATTTTTTTTTGATTTTTTTTTTAAATTTTTTTTTATTTTTTTGAAATTTTTTATTTTTTTTATTTTTTTTTTTATTTTTTTTTATTTTTTATTTTTTTAAATTTTTTTTTATTTTTTTTTTTATTTTTTTTTTATTTTTTTTCGAATTTTTTTTAAATTTTTTTAAAAATTTTTTTTGAATATTTTTTTTTTTGAATTTTTTTTTAAATTTTTTTTAAAATTTTTTTTTCTTGAAAATTTTTTTTTCGAATTTTTTTTTTCAATTTTTTTTTTATTTTTTTTTGAAATTTTTTTTTGAAATTTTTTAAAAAATTTTTTTTTGAAATTTTTTTTTTTGAAATTTTTTTTTTTCGAAAATTTTTTTGAAATTTTTTTTTGAAATTTTTTTTCTGAAAATTTTTTTTTTGAAATTTTTTTTTTCGAAAATTTTTTTTTGAATTTTTTTTTTATTTTTTTTTATTTTTTTTTAATTTTTTATTTTTTTTTTAATTTTTTATTTTTTTTTATTATTTTGAAATTTTTTTTTTTGAATTTTTTTAAAAATTTTTTTTGAAATTTTTTTTTTTTGAAATTTTTTTAAATTTTTTTTTA
>OX101813.2:29066904-29089404 GCA_944452925.2 Chrysolina oricalcia | reverse complement strand
AATTCGAAAAAAAATTTCAAGAAAAAAAAATTTTAAAAAAAATTTTAAAAAAATTTCAAAAAAATTTTCAAGAAAAATAAAATTATAAAAAAAATTTTAAAAAAATTTCAAAAAAAAAAAATTTCAAAAAAAATTTTTAAAAAAATTCCAAAAAAAAAATTTCAAAATAATAAAAAAAAATAAAAAATTTAAAAAAAATAAAAAATTAAAAAAAAATAAAAAAAAATAAAAAAAAAATTCAAAAAAAAATTTTCGAAAAAAAAAATTTCAAAAAAAAAATTTTCAGAAAAAAAATTTCAAAAAAAAATTTCAAAAAAATTTTCGAAAAAAAAAATTTCAAAAAAAAAAATTTCAAAAAAAAATTTTTTAAAAAATTTCAAAAAAAAATTTCAAATAAAAATAAAAAAAAAATTGAAAAAAAAATTCGAAAAAAAAATTTTAAAAAAAATTAAAAAAAAATTCAAAAAAAAAAATATTCAAAAAAAATTTTTAAAAAAATTTAAAAAAAATTCGAAAAAAAATAAAAAAAAAAATAAAAAAAAAATAAAAAAAAATAAAAAAAAATAAAAAATAAAAAAAAATAAAAAAAAAATAAAAAAAATAAAAAATTTCAAAAAAATAAAAAAAAAATTTAAAAAAAATAAAAAAAAATAAAAAAAAATTCAAAAAAAAAATTTCGAAAAAAAAAATTTCAAAAAAAAAATTTTCAAAAAAAAAATTTCAAAAAAAATTTTTAAAAAATTTCAAAAAAATTTTCGAAAAAAAAAATTTCAAAAAAAAATTTTAAAAAAAAATTAAAAAAAAAAATTCAAAAAAAAAATCAAAAAAAATTTTTAAAAAAATTCGAAAAAAAAATTCAAGAAAAAAAAATTTAAAAAAAAATTTCAAAAAAATTTTCAAGAAAAAAAAATTATAAAAAAATTTTAAAAAAATTTCAAAAAAATTTTTTAAAAAATTCCAAAAAAAAAATTTCAAAAAAATAAAAAAAAAATTGAAAAAAAAATAAAAAAAATTAAAAAAAAATAAAAAATTTAAAAAAAATTAAAAAAAAATTTAAAAAAATTCAAAAAAAAATTTTCGTAAAAAAAATTTCAAAAAAAATTTTTTTTTTTATTTTTTTTTTATTATTTTTGTATTTTTTTTTTTTATTATTTTTTTATTTTTTTTTTTTGAAAATTTCTTTTTTCGAAAATTTTTTTTGAATTTTTTTTGTATTTTTCTTTATTTTATTTTTTTATTTTTTTTTTGGAAATTTTTTCTGAATTTTTTTTGAAAGTTTTTTTTTCGAAATTTTTTTTCGAATTTTTTTAAAATTTTTTTAAAATTTTTTTTTGAAAATTTTTTGAAAATTTTTTTTAAATTTTTTTTTTGAAAATTTTTTTTTTGAAATTTTTTTTTTCGAATTTTTTTATTTTTTTTTTTTTAATTTTTTATTTTTTATTTTTTTTTATTTTTTTTTTATTTATTTTTAATTTTTTTTTTTTTTTTTATTTTTTTTTATTTTTATTGAAAATATTTTTTTAAAAATTTTTTTAAAATTTTTTTTTTTAATTTTTTTTTTCTTGAAAATTTTTTTTTCGAATTTTTTTTTCAATTTTTTTTTAAATTTTTTTTTTATTTTTTTTTCGAATTTTTTTTCGATTTTTTTTTCAATTTTCTTTAAAATTTTTTTTTTAATTTTTTTATTGAAATTTTTTTTAAATTTTTTTTTTAATTTTTTTTTTCGAAATTTTTTTTTTCGAAAAAAAATAATTAAAAAATAATTTAAACAAAAATAAAAAAAAATAAAAAAAAAATAAAAAAAAAATAAAAAAAAATTTAAAAAAAATTAAAAAAAATTTAAAAAAAAATTTTCGAAAAAAAAATTTCAAAAAAAACATTTTCAAAAAAAAAATTTCAAAAAAAATTTTCAAAAAAATTTTCGAAAAAAAAAATAAAAAAAAATTTTTTTTTTAAAATTAAAAAAAAATCAAAAAAAAATTTTAAAAAAAATTCGAAAAAAAATTTCAAGAAAAAAAAATTTTAAAAAAAATTTAAAAAAAATTTCAAAAAAATTTTCAAGAAAAATAAAATTATAAAAAAAATTTTAAAAAAATTTCAAAAAAAAAAAATTTCAAAAAAAATTTTTAAAAAAATTCCAAAAAAAAAATTTCAAAATAATAAAAAAAAATAAAAAATTTAAAAAAAATAAAAAATAAAAAAAAAATAAAAAAAAATAAAAAAAAAATTCAAAAAAAAATTTTCGAAAAAAAAAATTTCAAAAAAAAAATTTTCAGAAAAAAAATTTCAAAAAAAAATTTCAAAAAAATTTTCGAAAAAAAAAATTTCAAAAAAAAAAATTTCAAAAAAAAATTTTTTAAAAAATTTCAAAAAAAAATTTCAAAAAAAAATAAAAAAAAAATTGAAAAAAAAATTCGAAAAAAAAATTTTCAAGAAAAAAAAATTTTAAAAAAAATTAAAAAAAAATTCAAAAAAAAAAATATTCAAAAAAAATTTTTAAAAAAATTTAAAAAAAATTCGAAAAAAAATAAAAAAAAAAATAAAAAAAAACATAAAAAAAAATAAAAAAAAATAAAAAATAAAAAAAAATAAAAAAAAAAATAAAAAAAATAAAAAATTTCAAAAAAATAAAAAAAAAATTTAAAAAAAAATTCAAAAAAAAATTTCGAAAAAAAAAATTTTCAAAAAAAAATAAAAAAAAAAATTTAAAAAAAATTTCAAAAAAAAATTTAAAAAAAAATAAAAAAAAAATAATAAAAAATAAAAAATAAAAAAAAATTAAAAAAAAAAATTCAAAAAAAATTTTCAAAAAAAAAAATTAAAAAAAAATTTAAAAAAAATTTCAAAAAAAAAATCGAAAAAAAATTTTTCGAAAAAATAAAAAAAAATTCAAAAAAAAAAATCGAAAAAAAAATTTTCGAAAAAATAAAAAAAAAATCTCAAAAAAATAAAAAAAAAATTTTCAAAAAAAAATTGAAAAAAAATTCCAAAAAAAATTCAAAAAAAAAATAGAAAAAAAAAATTTTCGAAAAAATAAAAAAGAAATTAAAAAAAAAATCGAAAAAATGAAAAAAAAATTTCAAAAAAAATAAAAAAATTAAATTTCAAAAAAAAATTGAAAAAAAATTTCAAAAAAATAAAAAAAAAAAATTTCAAAAACATAAAAAAAAAATTTCAAAAAAAAATTCAAAAAAAAAATTTTCAAAAAAAAAAAATTTCGAAAAAAAAATAAAAAAAAAATCAAAAAAAATTTTTCAAAGAGAAAATTTTTCAAAAAAATTTTCGTAAAAAAAAAATTTCAAAAAAAAAATTCAAAAAAAAAATTCAAAAAAAATTCAAAAAAAAAATCGAAAAAAAAAATTTTCGAAAAAATAAAAAAAAATTTCAAAAAAAATTTAAAAAAAATTTTCAAAAAAAAATTGAAAAAAAATTTTAAAAAAAATTCAAAAAAAAATCGAAAAAAAATTTTTCGAAAAAATAAAAAAAAAAAATTCAAAAAAAAAATTCAAAAAAAAATTTCAAAAAAAATAAAAAAAAAATCGAAAAAAAAAATTTTCGAACAAAATAAAAAAAAAAATTTTCAAAAAAAAAATCAAAAAAAAATTTTCAAAAAAAAAATTGAAAAAAAAAATTCAAAAAAAATTTTTCGAAAAAATAAAAAAAAAAATTTTCAAAAAAAAAATCAAAAAAAAATTCAAAAAAAATTTAAAAAAAAATCGAAAAAAAAAATTTCGAAAAAATAAAAAAAAAAATTTTTCAAAAAAAAAATCAAAAAAAAATTTTCAAAAAAAAATTCAAAAAAAATTCAAAAAAAATACAAAAAAAAAATCGAAAAAAAAAATTTTCGAAAAAATAAAAAAAAAAAAATTTTCAAAAAAAAAATCAAAAAAAATTTTCAAAAAAAAAATTGAAAAAAAGAATTTCAAAAAAAATTCAAAAAAAAATCGAAAAAAAAATTTTCGAAAAAATAAAAAAAAAAAATTTCAAAAATAAAATCAAAAAAAATTCAAAAAAAATTCAAAAAAAAATCGAAAAAAAAAAATTTTCGAAAAAAAAATTGAAAAAAAAATTTCAAAAAAAATTCCAAAAAAATCGAAAAAAAAAATTTTCAATAAAAATTCAAAAAAAAATCGAAAAAAAAATTTTTCGAAAAAATAAAAAAAATCTCAAAAAAAATAAAAAAAAAATTTTCAAAAAAAAATTGAAAAAAAATTTCAAAAAAAATTCAAAAAAAATCGAAAAAAAAAATTTTCGAAAAAATAAAAAAAAAAAAAATTTCAAAAAAAAAATCAAAAAAAAAATTTCGAAAAAATAAAAAAAAATTTCAAAAAAAATTTTAAAAAAATTTTCAAAAAAAAATTTCAAAAAAAATTGAAAAAAAAAATCGAAAAAAAAATTTTCGAAAAAATAAAAAAAAAATTTCAAAAAAAAAATCAAAAAAAAATTTTCAAAAAAAAAATTGAAAAAAAAAATTCAAAAAAAATTCAAAAAAAAATCGAAAAAAAAAATTTTCGAAAAAATAAAAAAAAAATTTCAAAAAAAATAAAAAAAAAATATTCAAAAAAAATTCAAATAAAAAATTCAAAAAAAATTCAAAAAAAAAATCGAAAAAAAAAATTTTCGAAAAAATAAAAAAAAAATTCAAAAAAAATTAAAAAAAAATTTTCAAAAAAAAATTGAAAAAAAATTTCAAAAAAAATTTAAAAAAAAATCGAAAAAAAAAATTTCGAAAAAATAAAAAAAAAATTTCAAAAAAAAAATTCAAAAAAAAAATTCAAAAAAAATTCAAAAAAAAATCGAAAAAAAAAAATTTCGAAAAAATAAAAAAAAAAAAATTCAAAAAAAAAATCAAAAAAAAATTTTCAAAAAAAAAATTCAAAAAAAAATTCAAAAAACATTCAAAAAAAAAATCGAAAAAAAAAAATTTTCGAAAAAATAAAAAAAAAATTTCAAAAAAAATAAAAAAAAAATTTTCAAAAAAAAAATTCAAAAAAAAAAATTCAAAAAAAATTCAAAAAAAAAATCGAAAAAAAAAATTTTCGAAAAAATAAAAAAAAAATTTCAAAAAAAATAAAAAAAAATAAAAAAAAATTTTCAAAAAAAAATTGAAAAAAAATTTCAGAAAAAATTCAAAAAAAAATCGAAAAAAAAATTTTCAAAAAAAAAATTCAAAAAAAAATTCAAAAAACATTCAAAAAAAATCGAAAAAAAAAAATTTTCGAAAAAATAAAAAAAAAATTTCAAAAAAAATAAAAAAAAATTTTCAAAAAAAAATTGAAAAAAAATTTCAGAAAAAATTCAAAAAAAAATCGAAAAAAAAAATTTTCGAAAAAATAAAAAAAAAATTTCAAAAAAAAAATCAAAAAAAAAAATTTCAAAAAAAAAATTGAAAAAAAAAATTCAAAAAAAATTTTAAAAAAAATCGAAAAAAAAATTTTCGAAAAAGTAAAAAAAAAATTTCAAAAAAAATAAAAAAAAAATATTCAAAAAAAAATTTCAAAAAAAATTCAAAAAAAAAATCGAAAAAAAAATTTTCGAAAAAATAAAAAAAAAATTTCCAAAAAAAAAATAAAAAAAAAAAATTAAAAAAAAATTCAAAAAAAAATCGAAAAAAAAAAATTTCGAAAAAATAAAAAAAAATTTCAAAAAAAATTTTAAAAAAATTTTCAAAAAAAAATTTTAAAAAAAATTCAAAAAAAAATCGAAAAAAAAATTTTCGAAAAAATAAAAAAAAAATTTCAAAAAAAAAATCAAAAAAAAATTTTCAAAAAAAAATTGAAAAAAAAAATTCAAAAAAAATTCAAAAAAAAATCGAAAAAAAAATTTTTCGAAAAAATAAAAAAAAAATTTCAAAAATAATAAAAAAAAAATATTCAAAAAAAATTTCAAAAAAAATTCAAAAAAAAAATCGAAAAAAAATTTTTCGAAAAAATAAAAAAAAATTCAAAAAAAAAATCGAAAAAAAAAAATTTCGAAAAAATAAAAAAAAAATTTCAAAAAAAATAAAAAAAAAATCAAAAAAAAAAATTTTCGAACAAAATAAAAAAAAAAAATTTTCAAAAAAAAAATCAAAAAAAAATTTTCAAAAAAAAAATTGAAAAAAAAAATTCAAAAAAAATTCAAAAAAAAATCGAAAAAAAATTTTTTCGAAAAAATAAAAAAAAAAAATTTTCAAAAAAAAAATCAAAAAAAAATTTTCAAAAAAAAAATTCAAAAAAAATTCAAAAAAAATACAAAAAAAAATCGAAAAAAATTTTTTTCGAAAAAATAAAAAAAAAAAAATTTCAAAAAAAAAATCAAAAAAAAATTTTCAAAAAAAAAATTGAAAAAAAGAATTTCAAAAAAAATTTAAAAAAAATCGAAAAAAAAAATTTTCGAAAAAATAAAAAAAAAAAATTTCAAAAATAAAATCAAAAAAAATTCAAAAAAAATTCAAAAAAAAATCGAAAAAAAAAATTTTCGAAAAAAAAATTGAAAAAAAAATTTCAAAAAAAATTCAAAAAAAATCGAAAAAAAAAATTTTCAATAAAAATTCAAAAAAAAATCGAAAAAAAAAATTTTCGAAAAAATAAAAAAAATCTCAAAAAAAATAAAAAAAAAATTTTCAAAAAAAAATTGAAAAAAAATTTCAAAAAAAATTCAAAAAAAAATCGAAAAAAAAAATTTTCGGAAAAAAAAAAAAAAAAAAATTTCAAAAAAAAAATCAAAAAAAAAATTTTCGAAAAAAAAATTTTCGAAAGAATTCAAAAAAAAATCGAAAAAAAAAAAATTTCGAAAAAATAAAAAAAAATTTCAAAAAAAATAAAAAAAAAATCGAAAAAAAAATTTTCGAACAAAATAAAAAAAAAAATTTTCAAAAAAAAAATCAAAAAAAAAATTTCAAAAAAAAAATTGAAAAAAAAAATTCAAAAAAAATTCAAAAAAAAATCGAAAAAAAATTTTTTCGAAAAAATAAAAAAAAAAATTTTCAAAAAAAAAATTCAAAAAAAATTCAAAAAAAAATCGAAAAAAAAAAATTTCGAAAAAATAAAAAAAAAATTTAAAAAAAAATAAAAAAAAATTTTCAAAAAAAAATTGAAAAAAAATTTCAGAAAAAATTCAAAAAAAAATCGAAAAAAAAAATTTTCGAAAAAATAAAAAAAAATTTTCAAAAAAAAAATCAAAAAAAAAATTTTCAAAAAAAAAATTGAAAAAAAAAATTCAAAAAAAATTTTAAAAAAAATCGAAAAAAAATTTTTCGAAAAAATAAAAAAAAAATTCAAAAAAAAATCGAAAAAAAAAATTTTCGAAAAAATAAAAAAAATCTCAAAAAAAATAAAAAAAAAATTTTCAAAAAAAAATTGAAAAAAAATTTCAAAAAAAATTCAAAAAAAAATCGAAAAAAAAAATTTTCGAAAAAATAAAAAAAAAAAAATTTCAAAAAAAAAATCAAAAAAAAAATTTTCGAAAAAAAAATTGAAAAAAAAATTTCAAAAAAAATTCAAAAAAAAATAAAAAAAAAATCGAAAAAAAAATTTTCGAACAAAATAAAAAAAAAAATTTTCAAAAAAAAAATCAAAAAAAAATTCAAAAAAAATTAAAAAAAAATCGAAAAAAAAATTTTCGAAAAAATAAAAAAAAAAATTTCAAAAAAAAAATCAAAAAAAAATTTTCAAAAAAAAAATTCAAAAAAAATTCAAAAAAAATACAAAAAAAAAATCGAAAAAAAAATTTTTCGAAAAAATAAAAAAAAAAAAATTTCAAAAAAAAATCAAAAAAAAATTTTCAAAAAAAAAATTGAAAAAAAGAATTTAAAAAAAAATTCAAAAAAAAATCGAAAAAAAAAAATTTTCGAAAAAATAAAAAAAAAAAAATTCAAAAATAAAATCAAAAAAAATTCAAAAAAAATTCAAAAAAAAATCGAAAAAAAAAATTTTCGAAAAAAAAATTGAAAAATAAATTTCAAAAAAAATTCAAAAAAAATCGAAAAAAAAAATTTCAATAAAAATTCAAAAAAAAATCGAAAAAAAAAATTTTCGAGAAAATAAAAAAAATCTAAAAAAAATAAAAAAAAAATTTTCAAAAAAAAATTGAAAAAAAATTTCAAAAAAAATTCAAAAAAAAATCGAAAAAAAAAATTTTCGAAAAAATAAAAAAAAAAAATTTCAAAAAAATAATCAAAAAAAAATTTTCGAAAAAATAAAAAAAAATTTTCAAAAAAAAATTTTTTAAAAAATTTTAAAAAAATTCGAAAAAAAATTTCGAAAAAAAAACTTTCAAAAAAAATTCAGAAAAAATTTCCAAAAAAAAATTTCAAAAAAAAAATAAAAAAAAAATTTCAAAAAAAATTCAAAAAAAATTTCAAAAAAAAAATCGAAAAAAATTTTTTCGAAAAAATAAAAAAAAATTCAAAAAAAAAAATCGAAAAAAAAATTTTCGAAAAAATAAAAAAAAAATCTCAAAAAAATAAAAAAAAAAAATTTCAAAATAAAATTGAAAAAAAATTCCAAAAAAAATTCAAAAAAAAAATAGAAAAAAAAAATTTTCGAAAAAATAAAAAAGAAATTAAAAAAAAAATCGAAAAAATGAAAAAAAAATTTCAAAAAAAATAAAAAAATTAAATTTCATAAAAAAATTGAAAAAAAATTTCAAAAAAATAAAAAAAAAAAATTTCAAAAACATAAAAAAAAAAATTTCAAAAAAAAATTCAAAAAAAAAATTTTCAAAAAAAAAAAATTTCGAAAAAAAAATAAAAAAAAAATCAAAAAAAATTTTTCAAAGAGAAAATTTTTCAAAAAAATTTTCGTAAAAAAAAAATTTCAAAAAAAAAATTCAAAAAAAAAATTCAAAAAAAATTCAAAAAAAAAATCGAAAAAAAAAATTTCCGAAAAAATAAAAAAAAATTTCAAAAAAAATTAAAAAAAAATTTTCAAAAAAAAATTGAAAAAAAATTTAAAAAAAATTCAAAAAAAAATCGAAAAAAAATTTTTCGAAAAAATAAAAAAAAAAAATTCAAAAAAAAAATTCAAAAAAAAAATTCAAAAAAAATTCAAAAAAAAATCGAAAAAAAAAAAATTTCGAAAAAATAAAAAAAAAAAATTTCAAAAAAAAATCAAAAAAAAATTTTCAAAAAAAAAATTCAAAAAAAAATTCAAAAAAAATTCAAAAAAAAAATCGAAAAAAAAAAATTTTCAAAAAAAATTCGAAAAAATTTCCAAAAAAAAAATTTCAAAAAAAAAATAAAAAAAAATAAAAAAAAATTCAAAAAAAAATTCAAAAAAAATTTTCGAAAAAAAAAATTTTCAAAAAAAAAATAAAAAAAAAAAATTTCAAAAAAAAATTTTTAAAAAATTTTCGAAAAAAAAAATTTCAAAAAAAAAAATTTCAAAAAAAAAATTTTAAAAAATTTCAAAAAAAATAAAAAAAAAATTTAAAAAAAAATTGAAAAAAAAAATTTCAAGAAAAAAAAATTAAAAAAAAAAAATTAAAAAAAATAAAAAAAAATAAAAAAAATTTAAAAAAAATAAAAAAAAATTAAAAAAAATAAAAAAAATTTAAAAAAAATAAAAAAAAATAAAAAAAAAATTTAAAAAATTTTTTCGAAAAAATAAATTTCAAAAAAAAAATTTTCAAAAAAATTTTAGAAAAAAAAATTCAAAAAAAAAATTTTAAAAAAAAATTAAAAAAAAAATCAAAAAAAATTTTAAAAAAAATCGAAAAAAAAATTCAAGAAAAAAAAATTAAAAAAAAAATTTTAAAAAATTTTTAAAAAAATTTTTTAAAAAATTTCAAAAAAAAAATTTTTTTTAAAAAATAAAAAAAAAATTCAAAAAAAAATAATTAAAAAATAATTAAAAAATAATTAAAAAAAAAAATGAAAAAAAAATAAAAAAAATAAAAAAAAAATTTAAAAAAATAAAAAAAATAAAAAAAAATTTAAAAAAAAAATTTTCGAAAAAAAAATTCAAAAAAAATTCAAAAAAAAATCGAAAAAAAAAATTCGAAAAAATAAAAAAAAAAAATTTCAAAAAAAAATAAAAAAAAATTTTCAAAAAAAAAAATTCAAAAAAAAAATTCAAAAAAAATTCAAAAAAAAATCGAGAAAAAAAAATTTTCGAAAAAATAAAAAAAAAATTTCAAAAAAAATAAAAAAAAAATTTTCAAAAAAAAAATTCAAAAAAATAAAATCAAAAAAAAAATCGAAAAAAAAAAATTTCGAAAAAATAAAAAAAAAATTTCAAAAAAAATAAAAAAAAATTTTCAAAAAAAAATTGAAAAAAAATTTCAGAAAAAATTAAAAAAAAAATCGAAAAAAAAATTTTTCGAAAAAATAAAAAAAAATTTTCAAAAAAAAAATCAAAAAAAAAATTTTCAAAAAAAAAATTCAAAAAAAAAATTCAAAAAAAATTTAAAAAAAAATCGAAAAAAAAATTTTCGAAAAAGTAAAAAAAAAAATTCAAAAAAAATAAAAAAAAAAATATTCAAAAAAAAATTTCAAAAAAAATTCAAAAAAAAAATCGAAAAAAAAATTTTCGAAAAAATAAAAAAAAAATTTCCAAAAAAAAAATTCAAAAAAAAAATTCAAAAAAAATTCAAAAAAAAAATCGAAAAAAAAAAATTTCGAAAAAATAAAAAAAAATTTCAAAAAAAATTTTAAAAAAATTTTCAAACAAAAATTTCAAAAAAAATTCAAAAAAAAATCGAAAAAAAATTTTTCGAAAAAATAAAAAAAAAATTTCAAAAAAATAATCAAAAAAAATTTTCAAAAAAAAAAATTAAAAAAATAAATTCAAAAAAAATTCAAAAAAAAATCGAAAAAAAAATTTTTCGAAAAAATAAAAAAAAAATTTCAAAAAAAATAAAAAAAAAATATTCAAAAAATAATTTCAAAAAAAATTCAAAAAAAAATCGAAAAAAAATTTTTCGAAAAAATAAAAAAAAATTCAAAAAAAAAATCGAAAAAAAAAATTTTCGAAAAAATAAAAAAAAAAATTTCAAAAAAAATAAAAAAAAAATATTCAAAAAAAAATTCAAAAAAAATTCAAAAAAAAATCGAAAAAAAATTTTTCGAAAAAATAAAAAAAAATTCAAAAAAAAATCGAAATAAAAAATTTTCGAAAAAATAAAAAAAATCTCAAAAAAAATTAAAAAAAAATTTTCAAAAAAAAATTGAAAAAAAATTTCAAAAAAAATTCAAAAAAAAATCGAAAAAAATAATTTTCGAAAAAATAAAAAAAAAAAAATTTCAAAAAAAAAATCAAAAAAAAAATTTTCGAAAAAAAAATTGAAAAAAAAATTTCAAAAAAAATTCAAAAAAAAATCGAAAAAAAAAAATTTTCAATAAAAATTCAAAAAAAAATTTCAAAAAAAATAAAAAAAAAATCGAAAAAAAAAATTTTCGAACAAAATAAAAAAAAAAATTTTCAAAAAAAAAATCAAAAAAAAATTTTCAAAAAAAAATTGAAAAAAAAAATTCAAAAAAAATTTTTCGAAAAAATAAAAAAAAAATTTTCAAAAAAAAAATCAAAAAAAAATTCAAAAAAAATTTAAAAAAAAATCGAAAAAAAAAATTTCGAAAAAATAAAAAAAAAAATTTTTCAAAAAAAAAATCAAAAAAAAATTTTCAAAAAAAAAATTCAAAAAAAATTCAAAAAAAATACAAAAAAAAAATCGAAAAAAAAAATTTTCGAAAAAATAAAAAAAAAAAAATTTTCAAAAAAAAAATCAAAAAAAAATTTTCAAAAAAAAAATTGAAAAAAAGAATTTCAAAAAAAATTCAAAAAAAAATCGAAAAAAAAATTTTCGAAAAAATAAAAAAAAAAAATTTCAAAAATAAAATCAAAAAAAATTCAAAAAAAATTCAAAAAAAAATCGAAAAAAAAAAATTTTCGAAAAAAAAATTGAAAAAAAAATTTCAAAAAAAATTCCAAAAAAATCGAAAAAAAAAATTTTCAATAAAAATTCAAAAAAAAATCGAAAAAAAAATTTTTCGAAAAAATAAAAAAAACCTCAAAAAAAATAAAAAAAAAATTTTCAAAAAAAAATTGAAAAAAAATTTCAAAAAAAATTCAAAAAAAATCGAAAAAAAAAATTTTCGAAAAAATAAAAAAAAAAAAATTTCAAAAAAAAAATCAAAAAAAAAATTTCGAAAAAATAAAAAAAAATTTCAAAAAAAAATTTTAAAAAAATTTTCAAAAAAAAATTTCAAAAAAAATTGAAAAAAAAAATCGAAAAAAAAATTTTCGAAAAAATAAAAAAAAAATTTCAAAAAAAAAATCAAAAAAAAATTTTCAAAAAAAAAATTGAAAAAAAAAATTCAAAAAAAATTCAAAAAAAAATCGAAAAAAAAAATTTTCGAAAAAATAAAAAAAAAATTTCAAAAAAAATAAAAAAAAAATATTCAAAAAAAATTCAAATAAAAAATTCAAAAAAAATTAAAAAAAAAAATCGAAAAAAAAAATTTTCGAAAAAATAAAAAAAAAATTCAAAAAAAATTAAAAAAAAATTTTCAAAAAAAAATTGAAAAAAAATTTCAAAAAAAATTTTAAAAAAAATCGAAAAAAAAAATTTCGAAAAAATAAAAAAAAAAATTTCAAAAAAAAAATTCAAAAAAAAAATTCAAAAAAAATTCAAAAAAAAATCGAAAAAAAAAAATTTCGAAAAAATAAAAAAAAAAAATTTCAAAAAAAAATCAAAAAAAAATTTTCAAAAAAAAAATTCAAAAAAAAATTCAAAAAAAATTCAAAAAAAAAATCGAAAAAAAAAAATTTTCGAAAAAATAAAAAAAAAATTTCAAAAAAAAAAAAAAAAAAATTTTCAAAAAAAAAATTCAAAAAAAAAAATTCAAAAAAAATTCAAAAAAAAAATCGAAAAAAAAAATTTTCGAAAAAATAAAAAAAAAATTTCAAAAAAAATAAAAAAAAATAAAAAAAAATTTTCAAAAAAAAATTGAAAAAAAATTTCTGAAAAAATTCAAAAAAAAATCGAAAAAAAAATTTTCAAAAAAAAAATTCAAAAAAAAAATTCAAAAAACATTCAAAAAAAAATCGAAAAAAAAAAATTTTCGAAAAAATAAAAAAAAAAATTCAAAAAAAATAAAAAAAAATTTTCAAAAAAAAATTGAAAAAAAATTTCAGAAAAAATTCAAAAAAAAATCGAAAAAAAAAATTTTCGAAAAAATAAAAAAAAAATTTCAAAAAAAAAATCAAAAAAAAAAATTTCAAAAAAAAAATTGAAAAAAAAAATTCAAAAAAAATTTTAAAAAAAATCGAAAAAAAAATTTTCGAAAAAGTAAAAAAAAAATTTCAAAAAAAATAAAAAAAAAATGTTCAAAAAAAAATTTCAAAAAAAATTCAAAAAAAAAATCGAAAAAAAAATTTTCGAAAAAATAAAAAAAAAATTTCCAAAAAAAAAATAAAAAAAAAAATTAAAAAAAAATTCAAAAAAAAATCGAAAAAAAAAAATTTCGAAAAAATAAAAAAAAATTTCAAAAAAAATTTAAAAAAATTTTCAAAAAAAAATTTCAAAAAAAATTCAAAAAAAAATCGAAAAAAAAATTTTCGAAAAAATAAAAAAAAAATTTCAAAAAAAAAATCAAAAAAAAATTTTCAAAAAAAAAATTGAAAAAAAAAATTCAAAAAAAATTCAAAAAAAAATCGAAAAAAAAATTTTTCGAAAAAATAAAAAAAAAATTTCAAAAATAATAAAAAAAAAATATTCAAAAAAAATTTCAAAAAAAATTCAAAAAAAAAATCGAAAAAAAATTTTTCGAAAAAATAAAAAAAAATTCAAAAAAAAAATCGAAAAAAAAAATTTTCGAAAAAATAAAAAAAAATTTTCAAAAACAATAAAAAAAAATCAAAAAAAAAAATTTTCGAACAAAATAAAAAAAAAATTTTCAAAAAAAAAATCAAAAAAAAATTTTCAAAAAAAAAATTGAAAAAAAAAATTCAAAAAAAATTCAAAAAAAAATCGAAAAAAAATTTTTTCGAAAAAATAAAAAAAAAAATTTTCAAAAAAAAAATCAAAAAAAATTTTCAAAAAAAAAATTCAAAAAAAATTCAAAAAAAATACAAAAAAAAAATCGAAAAAAAAATTTTTCGAAAAAATAAAAAAAAAAAAAATTTCAAAAAAAAAATCAAAAAAAAATTTTCAAAAAAAAAATTGAAAAAAAGAATTTCAAAAAAAATTTAAAAAAAATCGAAAAAAAAAATTTTCGAAAAAATAAAAAAAAAAAATTTCAAAAATAAAATCAAAAAAAATTCAAAAAAAATTCAAAAAAAAATCGAAAAAAAAAATTTTCGAAAAAATAAAAAAAATCTCAAAAAAAATAAAAAAAAAATTTTCAAAAAAAAATTGAAAAAAAATTTCAAAAAAAATTCAAAAAAAAATCGAAAAAAAAAATTTTCGGAAAAATAAAAAAAAAAAAATTTCAAAAAAAAAATCAAAAAAAAAATTTTCGAAAAAAAATTTTTCGAAAGAATTAAAAAAAAAATCGAAAAAAAATAAATTTCGAAAAAATAAAAAAAAATTTCAAAAAAAATAAAAAAAAAATCGAAAAAAAAAATTTTCGAACAAAATAAAAAAAAAAAATTTTCAAAAAAAAAATCAAAAAAAAATTTTCAAAAAAAAAATTGAAAAAAAAAATTCAAAAAAAATTCAAAAAAAAATCGAAAAAAAATTTTTTCGAAAAAATAAAAAAAAAAATTTTCAAAAAAAAAATTCAAAAAAAATTCAAAAAAAAAATCGAAAAAAAAAAATTTCGAAAAAATAAAAAAAAAATTTCAAAAAAAATAAAAAAAAATTTTCAAAAAAAAATTGAAAAAAAATTTCAGAAAAAATTCAAAAAAAAATCGAAAAAAAAAATTTTCGAAAAAATAAAAAAAAATTTTCAAAAAAAAAATCAAAAAAAAAATTTTCAAAAAAAAAATTGAAAAAAAAAATTCAAAAAAAATTTTAAAAAAAATCGAAAAAAAAATTTTCGAAAAAGTAAAAAAAAAATTTCAAAAAAAATAAAAAAAAAATATTCAAAAAAAAATTTCAAAAAAAATTCAAAAAAAAAATCGAAAAAAAAATTTTCGAAAAAATAAAAAAAAAATTTCCAAAAAAAAAATTCAAAAAAAATTCAAAAAAAAAATTTCAAAAAAAAAATTTCGAAAAAATAAAAAAAAATTTCAAAAAAAATTTAAAAAAAATTTTCAAAAAAAAATTTCAAAAAAAATTCAAAAAAAAATCGAAAAAAAAATTTTTCGAAAAAATAAAAAAAAAAAATTTCAAAAAAAAAATCAAAAAAAATTTTCAAAAAAAAATTCAAAAAAAATTCAAAAAAAATACAAAAAAAAAATCGAAAAAAAAATTTTCGAAAAAGTAAAAAAAAAAAAATTTTCAAAAAAAAATTGAAAAAAAGAATTTAAAAAAAAATTAAAAAAAAAATCGAAAAAAAAAATTTTCGAAAAAATAAAAAAAAAAATTTCAAAAATAAAATCAAAAAAATTCAAAAAAAAAATTCAAAAAAAATCGAAAAAAAAATTTTCGAAAAAAAAATTGAAAAAAAAATTTCAAAAAAAATTAAAAAAAAATCGAAAAAAAAAATTTCCAATAAAAATTCAAAAAAAAATCGAAAAAAAAATTTTTCGAAAAAATAAAAAAAATCTCAAAAAAAATAAAAAAAAAATTTTCAAAAAAAAATTGAAAAAAAATTTCAAAAAAAATTCAAAAAAAAATCGAAAAAAAAAATTTTCGAAAAAAAAAAAAAAAAAAAATTTAAAAAAAAAAATCAAAAAAAAAAAATTCGAAAAAATAAAAAAAAAATTCAAAAAAAATTTTAAAAAATTTTCAAAAAAAAATTTCAAAAAAAATTGAAAAAAAAATCGAAAAAAAATTTTTCGAAAAAATAAAAAAAAAATTTCAAAAAAAAAATCAAAAAAAAATTTTCAAAAAAAAAATTGAAAAAAAAAATTCAAAAAAAATTTAAAAAAAAATCGAAAAAAACAATTTTCGAAAAAATAAAAAAAAAATTTCAAAAAAAATAAAAAAAAAATATTCAAAAAAAAATTCAAATAAAAAATTCAAAAAAAATTCAAAAAAAAAATCGAAAAAAAAATTTTTCGAAAAAATAAAAAAAAAATTCAAAAAAAATTAAAAAAAAATTTTCAATAAAAAATTGAAAAAAAATTTCAAAAAAAATTCAAAAAAAAATCGAAAAAATTTTTTCGAAAAAATAAAAAAAAAAATTTCAAAAAAAAAATTCAAAAAAAAATTCAAAAAAAATTCAAAAAAAATTTTCAAAAAAAAAATTTCGAAAAAATAAAAAAAAAATTTCAAAAAAAAATCAAAAAAAAAATTTTCAAAAAAAAAATTCAAAAAAAAAATTCAAAAAAAATTCAAAAAAAAAATCGAAAAAAAAAAATTTTCGAAAAAATAAAAAAAAAATTTCAAAAAAAATAAAAAAAAAATTTTCAAAAAAAAAATTCAAAAAAAAAAATTCAAAAAAAATTCAAAAAAAAATCGAAAAAAAAAATTTTCGAAAAAATAAAAAAAAATTTCAGAAAAAATTCAAAAAAAAATCGAAAAAAAAATTTTCAAAAAAAAAATTAAAAAAAAAAATTCAAAAAAAATTCAAAAAAAAAATCGAAAAATAAAAATTTTCGAAAAAATAGAAAAAAAATTTCAAAAAAAATAAAAGAAAATTTTCAAAAAAAAAATTCAAAAAAAATTCAAAAAAAAATCGAAAAAAAATTTTTTCGAAAAAATAAAAAAAAAATTTCAAAAAAAAAATCAAAAAAAAAATTTTCAAAAAAAAAATTGAAAAAAAAAATTCAAAAAAAAATTTAAAAAAAATCGAAAAAAAAATTTTCGAAAAAGTAAAAAAAAAATTTCAAAAAAAATAAAAAAAAAATATTCAAAAAAAAATTTCAAAAAAAATTCAAAAAAAAAATCGAAAAAAAAATTTTCGAAAAAATAAAAAAAAAATTTCCAAAAAAAAAATTCAAAAAAAAAATTCAAAAAAAATTCAAAAAAAAATCGAAAAAAAAAAATTTCGAAAAAATAAAAAAAAAATTCAAAAAAAATTTAAAAAAAATTTTCAAAAAAAAATTTCAAAAAAAATTCAAAAAAAAATCGAAAAAAAAATTTTCGAAAAAATAAAAAAAAAATTTCAAAAAAAAAATCAAAAAAAAATTTTCAAAAAAAAAATTGAAAAAAAAAATTCAAAATAAATTCAAAAAAAAATCGAAAAATAAAATTTTCGAAAAAATAAAAAAAAAATTTCAAAAAAAATTAAAAAAAAATATTCAAAAAAAAATTTCAAAAAAAATTCAAAAAAAAAATCGAAAAAAAATTAAAAAAAAAAATGGAAAAAAAAATTTTTCGAAAAAATAAAAAAAAAATTTCAAAAAAATAAAAAAAAAATATTCAAAAAAAAATTTCAAAAAAAAATTTAAAAAAAAAATCGAAAAAAAAATTTTCGAAAAAATAAAAAAAAAATTTCCAAAAAAAAAATTCAAAAAAAATTCAAAAAAAAAATTTCAAAAAAAAAATTTCGAAAAAATAAAAAAAAATTTCAAAAAAAATTTAAAAAAAATTTTCAAAAAAAAATTTCAAAAAAAATTCAAAAAAAAATCGAAAAAAAAATTTTTCGAAAAAATAAAAAAAAAAAATTTCAAAAAAAAAATCAAAAAAAATTTTCAAAAAAAAATTAAAAAAAAATACAAAAAAAAAATCGAAAAAAAAATTTTCGAAAAAGTAAAAAAAAAAAAATTTTCAAAAAAAAATCAAAAAAAAAT
This sequence comes from Chrysolina oricalcia, assembly GCA_944452925.2. NCBI lineage: Eukaryota > Metazoa > Arthropoda > Insecta > Coleoptera > Chrysomelidae > Chrysolina > Chrysolina oricalcia. The sequence goes on along the minus strand of OX101813.2, from coordinate 29,071,642 downwards.
TTTCAAAAAAAAAATTGAAAAAAAGAATTTCAAAAAAAATTCAAAAAAAAATCGAAAAAAAAAATTTTCGAAAAAATAAAAAAAAAAATTTCAAAAATAAAATCAAAAAAATTCAAAAAAAAATTCAAAAAAAATCGAAAAAAAAATTTTCGAAAAAAAAATTGAAAAAAAAATTTCAAAAAAAATTCAAAAAAAATCGAAAAAAAAAATTTTCGAAAAAATAAAAAAAAAAAAATTTCAAAAATAAAATCAAAAAAAATTCAAAAAAAATTCAAAAAAAAATCGAAAAAAAAAATTTTCGAAAAAAAAATTGAAAAAAAAATTTCAAAAAAAATTCAAAAAAAATCGAAAAAAAAAATTTTCAATAAAAATTCAAAAAAAAATCGAAAAAAAAAAATTTCGAAAAAATAAAAAAAAAATTTCAAAAAAAATAAAAAAAATTTCAAAAAAAAATTTTAAAAAAAAATTTTAAAAAAATAAAAAAAAAATTTCAAAAAAAAAATAAATAAAAAAAAAATTTCAAAAAAAAAATAAAAAAAAAATAAAAAAAAATTTTAAAAAAATAAAAAAAAATAAAAAATTAAAAAAAAAAAAAATAAAACAAAATAAAAAAAAATATTAAAAAAAAAATTTTCGAAAAAAAAATTTCAAAAAAAAAATTTTCTAAAAAAAAATTTCAAAAAAAATTTTCAAAAAAATTTTCGAAAAAAAAAATTTCAAAAAAAAATTTTCAAAAAAAAATTTTAAAAAAAATTTCAAAAAAAAATTTCAAAAAAAAATAAAAAAAAATTCGAAAAAAAAATTTTCAAGAAAAAAAAAATTTAAAAAAATTAAAAAAAAAAAATTTTCAAAAAAAATTTTTAAAATTTAAAAAAAATTTCAAAAAAAAATTTCAAAAAAATTTTCGAAAAAAAAAAATTTCAAAAAAAAAAATTTCAAAAAAAATTTTTTTAAAAAATTTCAAAAAAAAATTTCAAAAAAAAATAAAAAAAAAATTGAAAAAAAAAAATTCGAAAAAAAAATTTTCAAGAAAAAAAAATTTTAAAAAAAATTTAAAAAAAATTTCAAAAAAAAAAATATTCAAAAAAAATTTTTAAAAAAATTTTAAAAAAATTCGAAAAAAAAAAATAAATAAAAAAAAAAAATAAAAAAAAATTTAAAAAAATAAAAAATAAAAAAAAATAAAAAAAAAATAAAAAAAATAAAAAATTTCAAAAAAATAAAAAAAAAATTTTAAAAAAAATTCAAAAAAAAATTTCGAAAAAAAAAATTTTCAAAAAAAATTAAAAAAAAAATTTAAAAAAAATTTCAAAAAAAAAATTTAAAAAAAAAATAAAAAAAAAATTATAAAAAATAGAAAAATAATAAAAAAAATAAAAAATTTCAAAAAAATAAAAAATAAAAAATAAAAAAAAATTAAAAAAAAAATTCAAAAAAAATTTTCAAAAAAAAAAATTAAAAAAATTTCAAAAAAAAATTTTAAAAAAATTTTCGAAAAAAAAAATTTCAAAAAAAAAAATTTCAAAAAAAATTTTTAAAAAAATTTCAAAAAAAAAAAAAAAAAAAATTTGAAAAAAAATTGAAAAAAAAAATTCGAAAAAAAAATTTCAAGAAAAAAAAATTTAAAAAAAAAATAAAAAAAATAAAAAAAAATTTAAAAAAAATAAAAAAAAATTAAAAAAAATTTAAAAAAAATTTTCGAAAAAAAAAATTTCAAAAAAAAATTTTCAAAAAAAAATTTCAAAAAAAATTTTCAAAAAAATTTTCGAAAAAAAAAATTCAAAAAAAAAATTTTAAAAAAAAATCGAAAAAAAATTTCAAGAAAAAAAAATTTAAAAAAAAATTTTAAAAAAATTTTAAAAAAATTTAAAAAAAAATTTCAAAAAAAAAAATTTTTAAAAAATAAAAAAAAAAATTCCAAAAAAAAATAATTAAAAAATAATTTTAAAAAAAATAAAAAAAAATAAAAAAAATATAAAAAAAATAAAAAAAAAATTAAAAAAAATAAAAAAAATTAAGAAAAAAATTTTCGAAAAAAAAAATTTCAAAAAAAAAATTTTCAAAAAAAAATTTCAAAAAAAATATTCAAAAAAATTTTCGAAAAAAAAAATTAAAAAAAAAAAATTTTAAAAAATTTAAAAAAAAATCAAAAAAAATTAAAAAAAAAAATTCGAAAAAAAATTTCAAGAAAAAAAAATTTAAAAAAAAATTTAAAAAAAAATTCAAAAAAATTTTCAGGAAAAAAAAATTATAAAAAAAATTTTAAAAAAATTTCAAAAAAAAAATTTTCAAAAAAAATTTAAAAAAAAAATAAAAAAAAAAATTTCAAAAAAAAATTTTAAAAAAATTTTCGAAAAAAAAAATTTCAAAAAAAATAAAAAAAAAATATTCAAAAAAAAAATTTCAAAAAAAATTCAAAAAAAAAAATCGAAAAAAAATTTTTCGAAAAAATAAAAAAAAATTCAAAAAAAAAATCGAAAAAAAAAATTTTCGAAAAAGTAAAAAAAAAATTTCAAAAAAAATAAAAAAAAAATATTCAAAAAAAAATTCAAAAAAAATTAAAAAAAAAATCGAAAAAAAATCGAAAAAAATTTTTTCGAAAAAAAAAAAAATTCAAAAAAAAATCGAAAAAAAAAATTTTCGAAAAAATAAAAAAAATCTCAAAAAAAATAAAAAAAAAATTTTCAAAAAAAAATTGAAAAAAAATTTCGAAAAAAATTCAAAAAAAAATCGAAAAAAAAATTTTCGAAAAAAAAAAAAAAAAAAAATTTCAAAAAAAAAATCAAAAAAAAAATTTTCGAAAAAAAAATTGAAAAAAAAATTTCAAAAAAAATTCAAAAAAAAATCGAAAAAAAAAATTTTCAATAAAAATTCAAAAAAAAATCGAAAAAAAAAAATTTCGAAAAAATAAAAAAAAAATTTAAAAAAAAATAAAAAAAAAATCGAAAAAAAAAATTTTCGAACAAAATAAAAAAAAAAATTTTCAAAAAAAAAATCAAAAAAAAATTTTCAAAAAAAAAATTGAAAAACAAAATTAAAAAAAAATTCAAAAAAAAATCGAAAAAAAAATTTTTCGAAAAAATAAAAAAAAAAATTTTCAAAAAAAAAATCAAAAAAAAATTCAAAAAAAATTAAAAAAAAAATCGAAAAAAATTTTTTCGAAAAAATAAAAAAAAAAATTGAAAAAAAAAATTCAAAAAAAATTCAAAAAAAAATCGAAAAAAAATTTTTTCGAAAAAATAAAAAAAAAAATTTTCAAAAAAAAAATCAAAAAAAATTTTCAAAAAAAAAATTCAAAAAAAATTCAAAAAAAATACAAAAAAAAAATCGAAAAAAAAATTTTTCGAAAAAATAAAAAAAAAAAAAATTTCAAAAAAAAAATCAAAAAAAAATTTTCAAAAAAAAAATTGAAAAAAAGAATTTCAAAAAAAATTTAAAAAAAATCGAAAAAAAAAATTTTCGAAAAAATAAAAAAAAAAAATTTCAAAAATAAAATCAAAAAAAATTCAAAAAAAATTAAAAAAAAAATCGAAAAAAAAAATTTTCGAAAAAATAAAAAAAATCTCAAAAAAAATAAAAAAAAAATTTTCAAAAAAAAATTGAAAAAAAATTTCAAAAAAAATTCAAAAAAAAATCGAAAAAAAAAATTTTCGGAAAAATAAAAAAAAAAAAATTTCAAAAAAAAAATCAAAAAAAAAATTTTCGAAAAAAAATTTTTCGAAAGAATTCAAAAAAAAATCGAAAAAAAATAAATTTCGAAAAAATAAAAAAAAATTTCAAAAAAAATAAAAAAAAAATCGAAAAAAAAAATTTTCGAACAAAATAAAAAAAAAAAATTTTCAAAAAAAAAATCAAAAAAAAATTTTCAAAAAAAAAATTGAAAAAAAAAATTCAAAAAAAATTCAAAAAAAAATCGAAAAAAAATTTTTTCGAAAAAATAAAAAAAAAAATTTTCAAAAAAAAAATTCAAAAAAAATTCAAAAAAAAAATCGAAAAAAAAAAATTTCGAAAAAATAAAAAAAAAATTTCAAAAAAAATAAAAAAAAATTTTCAAAAAAAAATTGAAAAAAAATTTCAGAAAAAATTCAAAAAAAAATCGAAAAAAAAAATTTTCGAAAAAATAAAAAAAAATTTTCAAAAAAAAAATCAAAAAAAAAATTTTCAAAAAAAAAATTGAAAAAAAAAATTCAAAAAAAATTTTAAAAAAAATCGAAAAAAAAATTTTCGAAAAAGTAAAAAAAAAATTTCAAAAAAAATAAAAAAAAAATATTCAAAAAAAAATTTCAAAAAAAATTCAAAAAAAAAATCGAAAAAAAAATTTTCGAAAAAATAAAAAAAAAATTTCCAAAAAAAAAATTCAAAAAAAATTCAAAAAAAAAATTTCAAAAAAAAAATTTCGAAAAAATAAAAAAAAATTTCAAAAAAAATTTTAAAAAAATTTTCAAAAAAAAATTTCAAAAAAAATTCAAAAAAAAATCGAAAAAAAAATTTTTCGAAAAAATAAAAAAAAAAAATTTCAAAAAAAAAATCAAAAAAAATTTTCAAAAAAAAATTCAAAAAAAATTCAAAAAAAATACAAAAAAAAAATCGAAAAAAAAATTTTCGAAAAAGTAAAAAAAAAAAAATTTTCAAAAAAAAATTGAAAAAAAGAATTTAAAAAAAAATTAAAAAAAAAATCGAAAAAAAAAATTTTCGAAAAAATAAAAAAAAAAATTTCAAAAATAAAATCAAAAAAATT
>OX101813.2:29054404-29061904 GCA_944452925.2 Chrysolina oricalcia | reverse complement strand
AATTCAAAAAAAAATCGAAAAAAAAATTTTCGAAAAAAAAAAAAAAAAAAAATTTCAAAAAAAAAATCAAAAAAAAAATTTTCGAAAAAAAAATTGAAAAAAAAATTTCAAAAAAAATTCAAAAAAAAATCGAAAAAAAAAATTTTCAATAAAAATTCAAAAAAAAATCGAAAAAAAAAAATTTCGAAAAAATAAAAAAAAAATTTAAAAAAAAATAAAAAAAAAATCGAAAAAAAAAATTTTCGAACAAAATAAAAAAAAAAATTTTCAAAAAAAAAATCAAAAAAAAATTTTCAAAAAAAAAATTGAAAAACAAAATTCAAAAAAAATTCAAAAAAAAATCGAAAAAAAAATTTTTCGAAAAAATAAAAAAAAAAATTTTCAAAAAAAAAATCAAAAAAAAATTCAAAAAAAATTAAAAAAAAAATCGAAAAAAAATTTTTCGAAAAAATAAAAAAAAAAAATTTTCAATAAAAAAATTCAAAAAAATTCAAAAAAATACAAAAAAAAATCGAAAAAAAAATTTTTCGAAAAAATAAAAAAAAAAAATTTTTCAAAAAAAAAATCAAAAAAAAATTTCAAAAAAAAAATTGAAAAAAAGAATTTCAAAAAATATTTTAAAAAAAATCGAAAAAAAAAATTTTCGAAAAAATAAAAAAAAAAAATTTCAAAAATAAAATCAAAAAAAATTCAAAAAAAATTCAAAAAAAAATCGAAAAAAAAATTTTTCGAAAAAAAAATTGAAAAAAAAATTTCAAAAAAAATTCAAAAAAAATCGAAAAAAAATTTTTCAATAAAAATTCAAAAAAAAATCGAAAAAAAAAAATTTCGAAAAAATTAAAAAAATCTCAAAAAAAATAAAAAAAAAATTTTCAAAAAAAAATTGAAAAAAAATTTCAAAAAAAATTCAAAAAAAAATCGAAAAAAAAAATTTTCGGAAAAATAAAAAAAAAAAAAATTCAAAAAAAAAATCAAAAAAAAAATTTTCGAAAAAATTTCAAAAAAAATTCAAAAAAAATCGAAAAAAAAAAATTTTCAATAAAAATTCAAAAAAAAATCGAAAAAAAAAAAATTTCGAAAAAATTAAAAAAAAATTTCAAAAAAAATCGAAAAAAAAAATTTTCGAACAAAATAAAAAAAAAAAATTTTCAAAAAAAAAATCAAAAAAAAATTTTCAAAAAAAAAATTGAAAAAAAAAATTCAAAAAAAATTCAAAAAAAAATCGAAAAAAAAATTTTTCGAAAAAATAAAAAAAAAAATTTTCAAAAAAAAAATCAAAAAAAAATTCAAAAAAAATTAAAAAAAAAATCGAAAAAAAAATTTCGAAAAAATAAAAAAAAAAAATTTTCAAAAAAAAAATCAAAAAAAAATTTTCAAAAAAAAAATTCAAAAAAAATTAAAAAAAAATACAAAAAAAAAATCGAAAAAAAAAATTTTCGAAAAAATAAAAAAAAAAATTTCAAAAAAAAAATCAAAAAAAAATTTTCAAAAAAAAAATTGAAAAAAAGAATTTCAAAAAAAATTAAAAAAAAAATCGAAAAAAAAATTTTTCGAAAAAATAAAAAAAAAAAAATTTCAAAAATAAAATCAAAAAAAATTCAAAAAAAATTCAAAAAAAAATCGAAAAAAAAAATTTTCGAAAAAAAAATTGAAAAAAAAATTTCAAAAAAAATTCAAAAAAAATAGAAAAAAAAAATTTTCAATAAAAATTCAAAAAAAAATCGAAAAAAAAAAATTTCGAAAAAATAAAAAAAAAATTTCAAAAAAAATAAAAAAAAAATAGAAAAAAAATTTTTCGAAAAAATAAAAAAAAAAATTTTCAAAAAAAAAATCAAAAAAAAATTTTCAAAAAAAAAATTGAAAAAAAAAATTCAAAAAAAATTCAAAAAAAAAATCGAAAAAAAAAATTTTCGAAAAAATAATAAAAAAAAATTTTCAAAAAAAAAATCAAAAAAAAATTTTCAAAAAAAAAATTGAAAAAAATAATTAAAAAATAATTTAAACAAAAATAAAAAAAAATAAAAAAAAAATAAAAAAAAATTCAAAAGAAATAAAAAAAAATTAAAAAAAAAAATTTCAAAAAAAACATTTTCAAAAAAAAAATTTCAAAAAAAATTTTCAAAAAAATTTTCGAAAAAAAAAATAAAAAAAAATTTTTTTTAAAAAATTCAAAAAAATCAAAAAAAATTTTAAAAAAAAATTCGAAAAAAAATTTCAAGAAAAAAAAATTTAAAAAAAAATTTAAAAAAAATTTCAAAAAAATTTTCAAGAAAAAAAAAATTATAAAAAAAATTTTAAAAAAATTTCAAAAAAAAAAATTTCAAAAAAAATTTTTAAAAAAATTTTCGAAAAAAAAAATAAAAAAAAAATTTTTTTAAAAAATTCAAAAAAAAATCAAAAAAAATTTAAAAAAAAAATTCGAAAAAAAATTTCAAGAAAAAAAAATTTAAAAAAAAATTTCAAAAAAATTTTCAAGAAAAAAAAAATTATAAAAAAAATTTTAAAAAAATTTCAAAAAAAAAAATTTCAAAAAAATTTTTTAAAAAAATTCCAAAAAAAAAATAAAAAAAAATAAAAAATTTAAAAAAAATAAAAAATAAAAAAAAAATAAAAAAAAATAAAAAAAAAATTCAAAAAAAAATTTTCGAAAAAAAAAATTTCAAAAAAAAAATTTTCAGAAAAAAAATTTCAAAAAAAAATTTCAAAAAAATTTTCGAAAAAAAAAAATTTCAAAAAAAAAAATTTCAAAAAAAAATTTTTTAAAAAATTTCAAAAAAAAAATTTTTTTTAAAAAATAAAAAAAAAAAAATTCAAAAAAAAATAATTAAAAAATAATTAAAAAATAATTAAAAAATAATTTTAAAAAAAATGAAAAAAAAATAAAAAAAATTTAAAAAAAATAAAAAAAAATTAAAAAAAATTAAAAAAAAAATTTTCGAAAAAAAAAATTCAAAAAAAATTCAAAAAAAAATCGAAAAAAAAAAATTTCGAAAAAATAAAAAAAAAAAATTTCAAAAAAAAATCAAAAAAAAAAATTTCAAAAAAAAAATTCAAAAAAAAAATTCAAAAAAAAAATCGAAAAAAAAAATTTTTCGAAAAAATAAAAAAAAAATAAAAAAAAAATAAAAAAAAAATTTTCAAAAAAAAAATTCAACAAAAAAAATTCAAAAAAAAAATCGAAAAAAAAAAATTTCGAAAAAATAAAAAAAAAATTTCAAAAAAAATAAAAAAAAATTTTCAAAAAAAAATTGAAAAAATTTTTTTCGAAAAAATAAAAAAAAATTTTCAAAAAAAAAATCAAAAAAAAAATTTTCAAAAAAAAAATTGAAAAAAAAAATTCAAAAAAAATTTAAAAAAAAATCGAAAAAAAAATTTCAAAAAAAATAAAAAAAAATATTCAAAAAAAAATTTCAAAAAAAATTAAAAAAAAAAATCGAAAAAAAAAATTTCGAAAAAATAAAAAAAAAATTTCCAAAAAAAAAATTCAAAAAAAAAATTCAAAAAAAATTAAAAAAAAAAATCGAAAAAAAAAAAGTTTCCAAAAAATAAAAAAAAATTTCAAAAAAAATTTAAAAAAAATTTTCAAAAAAAAATTTCAAAAAAAATTCAAAAAAAAATCGAAAAAAAAATTTTCGAAAAAATGAAAAAAAAATTTCAAAAAAAAAATCAAAAAAAAATTTTCAAAAAAAAAATTGAAAAAAAAAATTCAAAAAAAATTCAAAAAAAAATCGAAAAAAAAAATTTTCGAAAAAATAAAAAAAAAATTTCAAAAAAAAATAAAAAAAAAATATTCAAAAAAAAATTTCAAAAAAAATTCAAAAAAAAAAATCGAAAAAAATTTTTTCGAAAAAATAAAAAAAAATTCAAAAAAAAAATCGAAAAAAAAATTTTTCGAAAAAATAAAAAAAAAAATTTCAAAAAAAATAAAAAAAAAATATTCAAAAAAAAATTCAAAAAAAATTCAAAAAAAATCGAAAAAATAAAAAAAAAATTCAAAAAAAAATCGAAAAAAAAAATTTTCGAAAAAATAAAAAAAATCTCAAAAAAAATAAAAAAAAAATTTTCAAAAAAAAATTGAAAAAAAATTTCAAAAAAAATTCAAAAAAAAATCGAAAAAAAAAATTTTCGAAAAAATAAAAAAAAAAATTTCAAAAAAAAAATTTTCGAAAAAAAAATTGAAAAAAAAATTCCAAAAAAAATTCAAAAAAAAATCGAAAAAAAAAATTTTCAATAAAAATTCAAAAAAAAATTTCAAAAAAAATAAAAAAAAAATCGAAAAAAAAAATTTTCGAACAAAATAAAAAAAAAAAAATTTCAAAAAAAAAATCAAAAAAAAAATTTTCAAAAAAAAAAATCAAAAAAAAATTAAAAAAAAATTTAAAAAAAAATCGAAAAAAAAAAATTCCGAAAAAATAAAAAAAAAAAATTTTCAAAAAAAAAATCAAAAAAAAATTTTCAAAAAAAAAATTGAAAAAAAGAATTTCAAAAAAAATTCAAAAAAAAATCGAAAAAATAAATTTTCGAAAAAAAAAAAAAAAAATTTCAAAAATAAAATCAAAAAAAATTAAAAAAAAATTGAAAAAAAAATCGAAAAAAAAAATTTTCGAAAAAAAAATTGAAAAAAAAATTTCAAAAAAAATTCAAAAAAAATCGAAAAAAAAAATTTTCAATAAAAATTCAAAAAAAAATCGAAAAAAAAAAATTTTCGAAAAAATAAAAAAAATCTCAAAAAAAATAAAAAAAAAATTTTCAAAAAAAAATTGAAAAAAAATTTCAAAAATAATTCAAAAAAAAATCGAAAAAAAAAATTTTCGAAAAAATAAAAAAAAAAAAATTTCAAAAAAAAAATCAAAAAAAAAAATTTCGAAAAAATAAAAAAAAATTTCAAAAAAAATTTTAAAAAAATTTTCAAAAAAAAATTTCAAAAAAAATTGAAAAAAAAATCGAAAAAAAATTTTTCGAAAAAATAAAAAAAAAATTTCAAAAAAAAAATCAAAAAAAAAATTTTCAAAAAAAAAAATTGAAAAAAAAAATTCCAAAAAAATTCAAAAAAAAATCGAAAAAAAAAATTTTCGAAAAAATAAAAAAAAATTTCAAAAAAAATAAAAAAAAAATATTCAAAAAAAAATTCAAATAAAAAATTCAAAAAAAATTCAAAAAAAAAAATCGAAAAAAAAAATTTTCGAAAAAATAAAAAAAAAATTCAAAAAAAATTAAAAAAAAATTTTCAAAAAAAAATTGAAAAAAAATTTCAAAAAAAATTCAAAAAAAAATCGAAAAAAAAATTTTCGAAAAAATAAAAAAAAAAATTTCAAAAAAAAATTCAAAAAAAATTCAAAAAAAAATCGAAAAAAAAAAATTTTCGAAAAAATAAAAAAAAAAATTCAAAAAAAATAAAAAAAAAATTTTCAAAAAAAAAATTCAAAAAAAAAAATTCAAAAAAAATTTAAAAGAAAATCGAAAAAAAAAATTTTCGAAAAAATAAAAAAAAAATTTAAAAAAAAATAAAAAAAAATAAAAAAAATTTTTCAAAAAAAAATTGAAAAAAAATTTCAGAAAAAATTCAAAAAAAAATCGAAAAAAAAATTTTCGAAAAAAAAATTCAAAAAAAAAATTCAAAAAAAATTTTCAAAAAAAAAATTAAAAAAAAATTTAAAAAAAATTTCAAAAAAAAATTTTAAAAAAAAATTTAAAAAAAATAAAAAAAAAAAATTTCAAAAAAAAAAATAAAAAAAAATTAAAAAAAATTTAAAAAAAATAAAAAAAAATAAAAAATTAAAAAAAAAAATAAAACAAAATAAAAAAAATATTAAAAAATAAATTTTCGAAAAAAAAAATTTCAAAAAAAAAATTTTCTAAAAAAAAATTTCAAAAAAAATTTTCAAAAAAATTTTCGAAAAAAAAAATTTCAAAAAAAAATTTTCAAAAAAAAATTTTAAAAAAAATTTCAAAAAAAAATTTCAAAAAAAATAAAAAAAAATTCGAAAAAAAATTATAAAAAAAATTTTAAAAAAATTTTCAAAAAAAAAATTTCAAAAAAAATTTTTAAAAAAATTTTCGAAAAAAAAAATAAAAAAAAAATTTTTTTTAAAAAATACAAAAAAAATCAAAAAAAATTTAAAAAAAAAATTCGAAAAAAAATTTCAAGAAAAAAAAATTTAAAAAAAAATTTCAAAAAAATTTTCAAGAAAAAAAAAATTATAAAAAAAATTTTAAAAAAATTTCAAAAAAAAAAATTTCAAAAAAAATTTTTAAAAAAATTCCAAAAAAAAAATTTCAAAAAAATAAAAAAAAATAAAAAATTTAAAAAAAATAAAAAATTTAAAAAAAATAAAAAAAAATTAAAAAAAAATTCAAAAAAAAATTTTCGAAAAAAAAAATTTCAAAAAAAAAATTTTCAGAAAAAAAAATTTCAAAAAAAAATTTCAAAAAAATTTTCGAAAAAAAAAAATTTCAAAAAAAAAAATTTCAAAAAAAAATTTTTTAAAAAATTTCAAAAAAAAATTTCAAAAAAAAATAAAAAAAAAATTGAAAAAAAAAATTCGAAAAAAAAATTTTCAAGAAAAAAAAATTTTAAAAAAAATTTAAAAAAAATTTCAAAAAAAAAATTTTCAAAAAAAATTTTTAAAAAAATTTAAAAAAAATTCGAGAAAAATTTCGAAAAAAAAAATAAAAAAAAAAAATAAAAAAAAATAAAAAAAAAATAAAAAAAAATAAAAAATTTCAAAAAAATAAAAAAAAAAAAATAAAAAAAATTCAAAAAAAATTTTCGAAAAAAAAAAATTTTCAAAAAAAAAAAAAAAAAAAATAATAAAAAATAGAAAAATAATTAAAAAAATAAAAAATTTCAAAAAAATAAAAAATAAAAAATAAAAAAAAATTTTAAAAAAAAATTCAAAAAAAATTTTCAAAAAAAAAATTTAAAAAAAATTTAAAAAAATTTCAAAAAAAAATTTTAAAAAAAAATTTTAAAAAAATAAAAAAAAAATTTCAAAAAAAAAATAAATAAAAAAAAAATTTCAAAAAAAAATAAAAAAAAATAAAAAAAAATTTAAAAAAAATAAAAAAAAATAAAAAATTAAAAAAAAAAAATAAAACAAAATAAAAAAAATATTAAAAAAAAAATTTTCGAAAAAAAAATTTCAAAAAAAAAATTTTCTAAAAAAAAATTTCAAAAAAAATTTTCAAAAAAATTTTCGAAAAAAAAAATTTCAAAAAAAAATTTTCAAAAAAAAATTTTAAAAAAAATTTCAAAAAAAAATTTAAAAAAAAAATAAAAAAAAATTCGAAAAAAAAATTTTCAAGAAAAAAAATTTTTAAAAAAATTTTAAAAAAAAAATTTTCAGAAAAAATTTTTAAAATTTAAAAAAAATTTCAAAAAAAAATTTCAAAAAAATTTTTCGAAAAAAAAAAATTTCAAAAAAAAAAATTTCAAAAAAAATTTTTTTAAAAAATTTCAAAAAAAAATTTCAAAAAAAAATAAAAAAAAAATTGAAAAAA
>OX101813.2:29026904-29049404 GCA_944452925.2 Chrysolina oricalcia | reverse complement strand
AAAAAAATTTCAAGAAAAAAAAATTTAAAAAAAAATTTTAAAAAAATTTTAAAAAAATTTAAAAAAAAATTTCAAAAAAAAAAATTTTTAAAAAATAAAAAAAAAAATTCCAAAAAAAAATAATTAAAAAATAATTTAAAAAAAAATAAAAAAAAATAAAAAAAATATAAAAAAAATAAAAAAAAAATTAAAAAAAATAAAAAAAATTAAGAAAAAAATTTTCGAAAAAAAAAATTTCAAAAAAAAAATTTTCAAAAAAAAATTTCAAAAAAAATATTCAAAAAAATTTTCGAAAAAAAAAATTAAAAAAAAAAAATTTTAAAAAATTTAAAAAAAAATCAAAAAAAATTAAAAAAAAAAATTCGAAAAAAAATTTCAAGAAAAAAAAATTTAAAAAAAAATTTAAAAAAAAATTCAAAAAAATTTTCAGGAAAAAAAAATTATAAAAAAAATTTTAAAAAAATTTCAAAAAAAAAATTTTCAAAAAAAATTTAAAAAAAAAATAAAAAAAAAAATTTCAAAAAAAAATTTTAAAAAAATTTTCGAAAAAAAAAATTTCAAAAAAAATAAAAAAAAAATATTCAAAAAAAAAATTTCAAAAAAAATTCAAAAAAAAAAATCGAAAAAAAATTTTTCGAAAAAATAAAAAAAAATTCAAAAAAAAAATCGAAAAAAAAAATTTTCGAAAAAGTAAAAAAAAAATTTCAAAAAAAATAAAAAAAAAATATTCAAAAAAAAATTCAAAAAAAATTAAAAAAAAAATCGAAAAAAAATCGAAAAAATTTTTTTCGAAAAAAAAAAAAAATTCAAAAAAAAATCGAAAAAAAAAATTTTCGAAAAAATAAAAAAAATCTCAAAAAAAATAAAAAAAAAATTTTCAAAAAAAAATTGAAAAAAAATTTCGAAAAAAATTCAAAAAAAAATCGAAAAAAAAATTTTCGAAAAAAAAAAAAAAAAAAAATTTCAAAAAAAAAATCAAAAAAAAAATTTTCGAAAAAAAAATTGAAAAAAAAATTTCAAAAAAAATTCAAAAAAAAATCGAAAAAAAAAATTTTCAATAAAAATTCAAAAAAAAATCGAAAAAAAAAAATTTCGAAAAAATAAAAAAAAAATTTAAAAAAAAATAAAAAAAAAATCGAAAAAAAAAATTTTCGAACAAAATAAAAAAAAAAATTTTCAAAAAAAAAATCAAAAAAAAATTTTCAAAAAAAAAATTGAAAAACAAAATTCAAAAAAAATTTAAAAAAAAATCGAAAAAAAAATTTTTCGAAAAAATAAAAAAAAAAATTTTCAAAAAAAAAATCAAAAAAAAATTCAAAAAAAATTAAAAAAAAAATCGAAAAAAAATTTTTCGAAAAAATAAAAAAAAAAAATTTTCAATAAAAAAATTCAAAAAAATTCAAAAAAATACAAAAAAAAATCGAAAAAAAAATTTTTCGAAAAAATAAAAAAAAAAAATTTTTCAAAAAAAAAATCAAAAAAAAATTTCAAAAAAAAAATTGAAAAAAAGAATTTCAAAAAATATTTAAAAAAAAATCGAAAAAAAAAATTTTCGAAAAAATAAAAAAAAAAAATTTCAAAAATAAAATCAAAAAAATTCAAAAAAAATTCAAAAAAAAATCGAAAAAAAAAATTTTCGAAAAAAAAATTGAAAAAAAAATTTCAAAAAAAATTCAAAAAAAATCGAAAAAAAATTTTTCAATAAAAATTCAAAAAAAAATCGAAAAAAAAAATTTTCGAAAAAATTAAAAAAATCTCAAAAAAAATAAAAAAAAAATTTTCAAAAAAAAATTGAAAAAAAATTTCAAAAAAAATTCAAAAAAAAATCGAAAAAAAAAATTTTCGGAAAAATAAAAAAAAAAAAAATTCAAAAAAAAAATCAAAAAAAAAATTTTCGAAAAAATTTCAAAAAAAATTCAAAAAAAATCGAAAAAAAAAAATTTTCAATAAAAATTCAAAAAAAAATCGAAAAAAAAAAAATTTCGAAAAAATTAAAAAAAAAATTCAAAAAAAATAAAAAAAAAATCGAAAAAAAAAATTTTCGAACAAAATAAAAAAAAAAATTTTCAAAAAAAAAATCAAAAAAAAATTTTCAAAAAAAAAATTGAAAAAAAAAATTCAAAAAAAATTCAAAAAAAAATCGAAAAAAAAATTTTTCGAAAAAATAAAAAAAAAAATTTTCAAAAAAAAAATCAAAAAAAAATTCAAAAAAAATTAAAAAAAAAATCGAAAAAAAAATTTCGAAAAAATAAAAAAAAAAAATTTTCAAAAAAAAAATCAAAAAAAAATTTTCAAAAAAAAAATTCAAAAAAAATTCAAAAAAAATACAAAAAAAAAATCGAAAAAAAAAATTTTCGAAAAAATAAAAAAAAAAATTTCAAAAAAAAAATCAAAAAAAAATTTTCAAAAAAAAAATTGAAAAAAAGAATTTCAAAAAAAATTAAAAAAAAAATCGAAAAAAAAATTTTTCGAAAAAATAAAAAAAAAAAAATTTCAAAAATAAAATCAAAAAAAATTCAAAAAAAATTCAAAAAAAAATCGAAAAAAAAAATTTTCGAAAAAAAAATTGAAAAAAAAAATTCAAAAAAAATTCAAAAAAAATCGAAAAAAAAATTTTTCAATAAAAATTCAAAAAAAAATCGAAAAAAAAAAATTTCGAAAAAATAAAAAAAAAATTTCAAAAAAAATAAAAAAAAAATAGAAAAAAAATTTTTCGAAAAAATAAAAAAAAAAATTTTCAAAAAAAAAATCAAAAAAAAATTTTCAAAAAAAAAATTGAAAAAAAAAATTCAAAAAAAATTCAAAAAAAAAATCGAAAAAAAAAATTTTCGAAAAAATAATAAAAAAAAATTTTCAAAAAAGAAATCAAAAAAAAATTTTCAAAAAAAAAATTGAAAAAAATAATTAAAAAATAATTTAAACAAAAATAAAAAAAAATAAAAAAAAAATAAAAAAAAATTCAAAAGAAATAAAAAAAAATTAAAAAAAAAAATTTCAAAAAAAACATTTTCAAAAAAAAAATTTCAAAAAAAATTTTCAAAAAAATTTTCGAAAAAAAAAATAAAAAAAAATTTTTTTTAAAAAATTCAAAAAAATCAAAAAAAATTTTAAAAAAAAATTCGAAAAAAAATTTCAAGAAAAAAAAATTTAAAAAAAAATTTAAAAAAAATTTCAAAAAAATTTTCAAGAAAAAAAAAATTATAAAAAAAATTTTAAAAAAATTTCAAAAAAAAAAATTTCAAAAAAAATTTTTAAAAAAATTTTCGAAAAAAAAAATAAAAAAAAAAATTTTTTTAAAAAATTCAAAAAAAAATCAAAAAAAATTTAAAAAAAAAATTCGAAAAAAAATTTCAAGAAAAAAAAATTTAAAAAAAAATTTCAAAAAAATTTTCAAGAAAAAAAAAATTATAAAAAAAATTTTAAAAAAATTTCAAAAAAATTTTTTAAAAAAATTCCAAAAAAAAAATAAAAAAAAATAAAAAATTTAAAAAAAATAAAAAATAAAAAAAAAATAAAAAAAAATAAAAAAAAAATTCAAAAAAAAATTTTCGAAAAAAAAAATTTCAAAAAAAAAATTTTCAGAAAAAAAATTTCAAAAAAAAATTTCAAAAAAATTTTCGAAAAAAAAAAATTTCAAAAAAAAAAATTTCAAAAAAAAATTTTTTAAAAAATTTCAAAAAAAAAATTTTTTTTAAAAAATTAAAAAAAAAAAATTCAAAAAAAAATAATTAAAAAATAATTAAAAAATAATTAAAAAATAATTTTAAAAAAAATGAAAAAAAAATAAAAAAAATTTAAAAAAAATAAAAAAAAATAAAAAAAAATTAAAAAAAAAATTTCGAAAAAAAAAATTCAAAAAAAATTCAAAAAAAAATCGAAAAAAAAAAATTTCGAAAAAATAAAAAAAAAAAATTTCAAAAAAAAATCAAAAAAAAAAATTTCAAAAAAAAAATTCAAAAAAAAAATTCAAAAAAAAAATCGAAAAAAAAAATTTTTCGAAAAAATAAAAAAAAAATAAAAAAAAAATAAAAAAAAAATTTTCAAAAAAAAAATTCAACAAAAAAAATTCAAAAAAAAAATCGAAAAAAAAAAATTTCGAAAAAATAAAAAAAAAATTTCAAAAAAAATAAAAAAAAATTTTCAAAAAAAAATTGAAAAAATTTTTTTCGAAAAAATAAAAAAAAATTTTCAAAAAAAAAATCAAAAAAAAAATTTTCAAAAAAAAAATTGAAAAAAAAAATTCAAAAAAAATTTAAAAAAAAATCGAAAAAAAAATTTCAAAAAAAATAAAAAAAAATATTCAAAAAAAAATTTCAAAAAAAATTAAAAAAAAAATCGAAAAAAAAAATTTCGAAAAAATAAAAAAAAAATTTCCAAAAAAAAAATTCAAAAAAAAAAATTCAAAAAAAATTAAAAAAAAAAATCGAAAAAAAAAAAGTTTCCAAAAAATAAAAAAAAATTTCAAAAAAAATTTAAAAAAAATTTTCAAAAAAAAATTTCAAAAAAAATTCAAAAAAAAATCGAAAAAAAAATTTTCGAAAAAATGAAAAAAAAATTTCAAAAAAAAAATCAAAAAAAAATTTTCAAAAAAAAAATTGAAAAAAAAAATTAAAAAAAAATTCAAAAAAAAATCGAAAAAAAAAATTTTCGAAAAAATAAAAAAAAAATTTCAAAAAAAATAAAAAAAAAATATTCAAAAAAAAATTTCAAAAAAAATTCAAAAAAAAAAATCGAAAAAAATTTTTTCGAAAAAATAAAAAAAAATTCAAAAAAAAAATCGAAAAAAAAATTTTTCGAAAAAATAAAAAAAAAATTTCAAAAAAAATAAAAAAAAAATATTCAAAAAAAAATTCAAAAAAAATTCAAAAAAAATCGAAAAAATAAAAAAAAAATTCAAAAAAAAATCGAAAAAAAAAATTTTCGAAAAAATAAAAAAAATCTCAAAAAAAATAAAAAAAAAATTTTCAAAAAAAAATTGAAAAAAAATTTCAAAAAAAATTCAAAAAAAAATCGAAAAAAAAAATTTTCGAAAAAATAAAAAAAAAAAATTTCAAAAAAAAAATTTTCGAAAAAAAAATTGAAAAAAAAATTTCAAAAAAAATTCAAAAAAAAATCGAAAAAAAAAATTTTCAATAAAAATTCAAAAAAAAATTTCAAAAAAAATAAAAAAAAAATCGAAAAAAAAAATTTTCGAACAAAATAAAAAAAAAAAATTTCAAAAAAAAAATCAAAAAAAAAATTTTCAAAAAAAAAAATCAAAAAAAAATTTTAAAAAAATTTTAAAAAAAATCGAAAAAAAAAAATTCCGAAAAAATAAAAAAAAAAAATTTTCAAAAAAAAATCAAAAAAAAATTTTCAAAAAAAAAATTGAAAAAAAGAATTTCAAAAAAAATTCAAAAAAAAAATCGAAAAAATAAATTTTCGAAAAAAAAAAAAAAAAAATTTCAAAAATAAAATCAAAAAAAATTAAAAAAAAATTCAAAAAAAAATCGAAAAAAAAAATTTTCGAAAAAAAAATTGAAAAAAAAATTTCAAAAAAAATTCAAAAAAAATCGAAAAAAAAAATTTTCAATAAAAATTCAAAAAAAAATCGAAAAAAAAAAATTTTCGAAAAAATAAAAAAAATCTCAAAAAAAATAAAAAAAAAATTTTCAAAAAAAAATTGAAAAAAAATTTCAAAAATAATTCAAAAAAAAATCGAAAAAAAAAATTTTCGAAAAAATAAAAAAAAAAAAATTTCAAAAAAAAAATCAAAAAAAAAAATTTCGAAAAAATAAAAAAAAATTTCAAAAAAAATTTTAAAAAAATTTTCAAAAAAAAATTTCAAAAAAAATTGAAAAAAAAATCGAAAAAAAATTTTTCGAAAAAATAAAAAAAAAATTTCAAAAAAAAAATCAAAAAAAAAATTTTCAAAAAAAAAAATTGAAAAAAAAAATTCCAAAAAAATTCAAAAAAAAATCGAAAAAAAAATTTTCGAAAAAATAAAAAAAAATTTCAAAAAAAATAAAAAAAAAATATTCAAAAAAAAATTCAAATAAAAAATTCAAAAAAAATTCAAAAAAAAAAATCGAAAAAAAAAATTTTCGAAAAAATAAAAAAAAAATTCAAAAAAAATTAAAAAAAAAATTTTCAAAAAAAAATTGAAAAAAAATTTCAAAAAAAATTCAAAAAAAAATCGAAAAAAAAATTTTCGAAAAAATAAAAAAAAAAATTTCAAAAAAAAAATTCAAAAAAAATTCAAAAAAAAATCGAAAAAAAAAAATTTTCGAAAAAATAAAAAAAAAAATTCAAAAAAAATAAAAAAAAAATTTTCAAAAAAAAAATTCAAAAAAAAAAATTCAAAAAAAATTTAAAAAAAAATCGAAAAAAAAAATTTTCGAAAAAATAAAAAAAAAATTTCAAAAAAAATAAAAAAAAATAAAAAAAATTTTTCAAAAAAAAATTGAAAAAAAATTTCAGAAAAAATTCAAAAAAAAATCGAAAAAAAAATTTTCGAAAAAAAAATTCAAAAAAAAAATTCAAAAAAAATTTTCAAAAAAAAAATTAAAAAAAAATTTAAAAAAAATTTCAAAAAAAAATTTTAAAAAAAAATTTAAAAAAAATAAAAAAAAAAAATTTCAAAAAAAAAATAAATAAAAAAAAAATTTCAAAAAAAAAAATAAAAAAAAATTAAAAAAAATTTAAAAAAAATAAAAAAAAATAAAAAATTAAAAAAAAAAAATAAAACAAAATAAAAAAAATATTAAAAAATAAATTTTCGAAAAAAAAAATTTCAAAAAAAAAATTTTCTAAAAAAAAATTTCAAAAAAAATTTTCAAAAAAATTTTCGAAAAAAAAAATTTCAAAAAAAAATTTTCAAAAAAAAATTTTAAAAAAAATTTCAAAAAAAAATTTCAAAAAAAATAAAAAAAAATTCGAAAAAAAATTATAAAAAAAATTTTAAAAAAATTTTCAAAAAAAAAATTTCAAAAAAAATTTTTAAAAAAATTTTCGAAAAAAAAAATAAAAAAAAAATTTTTTTTAAAAAATTCAAAAAAAATCAAAAAAAATTTTAAAAAAAAATTTCAAGAAAAAAAAATTTAAAAAAAAATTTCAAAAAAATTTTCAAGAAAAAAAAAATTATAAAAAAAATTTTAAAAAAATTTCAAAAAAAAAAATTTCAAAAAAAATTTTTAAAAAAATTCCAAAAAAAAAATTTCAAAAAAATAAAAAAAAATAAAAAATTTAAAAAAAATAAAAAATTAAAAAAAAATAAAAAAAAATTAAAAAAAAATTCAAAAAAAAATTTTCGAAAAAAAAAATTTCAAAAAAAAAATTTTCAGAAAAAAAAATTTCAAAAAAAAATTTCAAAAAAATTTTCGAAAAAAAAAAATTTCAAAAAAAAAAATTTCAAAAAAAAATTTTTTAAAAAATTTCAAAAAAAAATTTCAAAAAAAAATAAAAAAAAAATTGAAAAAAAAAATTCGAAAAAAAAATTTTCAAGAAAAAAAAATTTTAAAAAAAATTTAAAAAAAATTTCAAAAAAAAAAATTTTCAAAAAAAATTTTTAAAAAAATTTAAAAAAAATTCGAGAAAAATTTCGAAAAAAAAAATAAAAAAAAAAAATAAAAAAAAATAAAAAAAAATAAAAAAAAATAAAAAAAAAATAAAAAAAATAAAAAATTTCAAAAAAATAAAAAAAAAAAAATAAAAAAAATTCAAAAAAAATTTTCGAAAAAAAAAAATTTTCAAAAAAAAAAAAAAAAAAAATAATAAAAAATAGAAAAATAATTAAAAAAATAAAAAATTTCAAAAAAATAAAAAATAAAAAAAAATTTTAAAAAAAAATTCAAAAAAAATTTTCAAAAAAAAAATTTAAAAAAAATTTAAAAAAAATTTCAAAAAAAAATTTTAAAAAAAAATTTTAAAAAAATAAAAAAAAAATTTCAAAAAAAAAATAAATAAAAAAAAAATTTCAAAAAAAAATAAAAAAAAAATAAAAAAAAATTTAAAAAAAATAAAAAAAAATAAAAAATTAAAAAAAAAAAAATAAAACAAAATAAAAAAAATATTAAAAAAAAAATTTTCGAAAAAAAAATTTCAAAAAAAAAATTTTCTAAAAAAAAATTTCAAAAAAAATTTTCAAAAAAATTTTCGAAAAAAAAAATTTCAAAAAAAAATTTTCAAAAAAAAATTTTAAAAAAAATTTCAAAAAAAAATTTCAAAAAAAAATAAAAAAAAATTCTAAAAAAAAATTTTCAAGAAAAAAAATTTTTAAAAAAATTAAAAAAAAAAAATTTTCAGAAAAAATTTTTAAAATTTAAAAAAAATTTCAAAAAAAAATTTCAAAAAAATTTTTCGAAAAAAAAAAATTTCAAAAAAAAAAATTTCAAAAAAAATTTTTTTAAAAAATTTCAAAAAAAAATTTCAAAAAAAAATAAAAAAAAAATTGAAAAAAAAAATTCAAAAAAAAATCGAAAAAAAATTTTTCGAAAAAATAAAAAAAAAAAATTCAAAAAAAAAATTCAAAAAAAATTCAAAAAAAAAATCGAAAAAAAAAAATTTTCGAAAAAATAAAAAAAAAATTTCAAAAAAAATAAAAAAAAAATTTTCAAAAAAAAAATTCAAAAAAAATTAAAAAAAAAATCGAAAAAAAATTTTTCGAAAAAATAAAAAAAAAAAATTTTCAATAAAAAAATTCAAAAAAATTCAAAAAAATACAAAAAAAAATCGAAAAAAAAATTTTTCGAAAAAATAAAAAAAAAAAATTTTTCAAAAAAAAAATCAAAAAAAAATTTCAAAAAAAAAATTGAAAAAAAGAATTTCAAAAAATATTTAAAAAAAAATCGAAAAAAAAAATTTTCGAAAAAATAAAAAAAAAAAATTTCAAAAATAAAATCAAAAAAATTCAAAAAAAATTCAAAAAAAAATCGAAAAAAAAAATTTTCGAAAAAAAAATTGAAAAAAAAATTTCAAAAAAAATTCAAAAAAAATCGAAAAAAAATTTTTCAATAAAAATTCAAAAAAAAATCGAAAAAAAAAATTTTCGAAAAAATTAAAAAAATCTCAAAAAAAATAAAAAAAAAATTTTCAAAAAAAAATTGAAAAAAAATTTCAAAAAAAATTCAAAAAAAAATCGAAAAAAAAAATTTTCGGAAAAATAAAAAAAAAAAAAATTCAAAAAAAAAATCAAAAAAAAAATTTTCGAAAAAATTTCAAAAAAAATTCAAAAAAAATCGAAAAAAAAAAATTTTCAATAAAAATTCAAAAAAAAATCGAAAAAAAAAAAATTTCGAAAAAATTAAAAAAAAAATTCAAAAAAAATAAAAAAAAAATCGAAAAAAAAAATTTTCGAACAAAATAAAAAAAAAAATTTTCAAAAAAAAAATCAAAAAAAAATTTTCAAAAAAAAAATTGAAAAAAAAAATTCAAAAAAAATTCAAAAAAAAATCGAAAAAAAAATTTTTCGAAAAAATAAAAAAAAAAATTTTCAAAAAAAAAATCAAAAAAAAATTCAAAAAAAATTAAAAAAAAAATCGAAAAAAAAATTTCGAAAAAATAAAAAAAAAAAATTTTCAAAAAAAAAATCAAAAAAAAATTTTCAAAAAAAAAATTCAAAAAAAATTCAAAAAAAATACAAAAAAAAAATCGAAAAAAAAAATTTTCGAAAAAATAAAAAAAAAAATTTCAAAAAAAAAATCAAAAAAAAATTTTCAAAAAAAAAATTGAAAAAAAGAATTTCAAAAAAAATTAAAAAAAAAATCGAAAAAAAAATTTTTCGAAAAAATAAAAAAAAAAAAATTTCAAAAATAAAATCAAAAAAAATTCAAAAAAAATTCAAAAAAAAATCGAAAAAAAAAATTTTCGAAAAAAAAATTGAAAAAAAAAATTCAAAAAAAATTCAAAAAAAATCGAAAAAAAAATTTTTCAATAAAAATTCAAAAAAAAATCGAAAAAAAAAAATTTCGAAAAAATAAAAAAAAAATTTCAAAAAAAATAAAAAAAAAATAGAAAAAAAATTTTTCGAAAAAATAAAAAAAAAAATTTTCAAAAAAAAAATCAAAAAAAAATTTTCAAAAAAAAAATTGAAAAAAAAAATTCAAAAAAAATTCAAAAAAAAAATCGAAAAAAAAAATTTTCGAAAAAATAATAAAAAAAAATTTTCAAAAAAGAAATCAAAAAAAAATTTTCAAAAAAAAAATTGAAAAAAATAATTAAAAAATAATTTAAACAAAAATAAAAAAAAATAAAAAAAAAATAAAAAAAAATTCAAAAGAAATAAAAAAAAATTAAAAAAAAAAATTTCAAAAAAAACATTTTCAAAAAAAAAATTTCAAAAAAAATTTTCAAAAAAATTTTCGAAAAAAAAAATAAAAAAAAATTTTTTTTAAAAAATTCAAAAAAATCAAAAAAAATTTTAAAAAAAAATTCGAAAAAAAATTTCAAGAAAAAAAAATTTAAAAAAAAATTTAAAAAAAATTTCAAAAAAATTTTCAAGAAAAAAAAAATTATAAAAAAAATTTTAAAAAAATTTCAAAAAAAAAAATTTCAAAAAAAATTTTTAAAAAAATTTTCGAAAAAAAAAATAAAAAAAAAAATTTTTTTAAAAAATTCAAAAAAAAATCAAAAAAAATTTAAAAAAAAAATTCGAAAAAAAATTTCAAGAAAAAAAAATTTAAAAAAAAATTTCAAAAAAATTTTCAAGAAAAAAAAAATTATAAAAAAAATTTTAAAAAAATTTCAAAAAAATTTTTTAAAAAAATTCCAAAAAAAAAATAAAAAAAAATAAAAAATTTAAAAAAAATAAAAAATAAAAAAAAAATAAAAAAAAATAAAAAAAAAATTCAAAAAAAAATTTTCGAAAAAAAAAATTTCAAAAAAAAAATTTTCAGAAAAAAAATTTCAAAAAAAAATTTCAAAAAAATTTTCGAAAAAAAAAAATTTCAAAAAAAAAAATTTCAAAAAAAAATTTTTTAAAAAATTTCAAAAAAAAAATTTTTTTTAAAAAATTAAAAAAAAAAAATTCAAAAAAAAATAATTAAAAAATAATTAAAAAATAATTAAAAAATAATTTTAAAAAAAATGAAAAAAAAATAAAAAAAATTTAAAAAAAATAAAAAAAAATAAAAAAAAATTAAAAAAAAAATTTCGAAAAAAAAAATTCAAAAAAAATTCAAAAAAAAATCGAAAAAAAAAAATTTCGAAAAAATAAAAAAAAAAAATTTCAAAAAAAAATCAAAAAAAAAAATTTCAAAAAAAAAATTCAAAAAAAAAATTCAAAAAAAAAATCGAAAAAAAAAATTTTTCGAAAAAATAAAAAAAAAATAAAAAAAAAATAAAAAAAAAATTTTCAAAAAAAAAATTCAACAAAAAAAATTCAAAAAAAAAATCGAAAAAAAAAAATTTCGAAAAAATAAAAAAAAAATTTCAAAAAAAATAAAAAAAAATTTTCAAAAAAAAATTGAAAAAATTTTTTTCGAAAAAATAAAAAAAAATTTTCAAAAAAAAAATCAAAAAAAAAATTTTCAAAAAAAAAATTTTCAAAAAAAAATTCAAAAAAAATTTAAAAAAAAATCGAAAAAAAAATTTCAAAAAAAATAAAAAAAAATATTCAAAAAAAAATTTCAAAAAAAATTAAAAAAAAAATCGAAAAAAAAAATTTCGAAAAAATAAAAAAAAAATTTCCAAAAAAAAAATTCAAAAAAAAAAATTCAAAAAAAATTAAAAAAAAAAATCGAAAAAAAAAAAGTTTCCAAAAAATAAAAAAAAATTTCAAAAAAAATTCAAAAAAAAATCGAAAAAAAAAATTTTCAATAAAAATTCAAAAAAAAATTTCAAAAAAAATAAAAAAAAAATCGAAAAAAAAAATTTTCGAACAAAATAAAAAAAAAAAATTTCAAAAAAAAAATCAAAAAAAAAATTTTCAAAAAAAAAAATCAAAAAAAAATTTAAAAAAAATTTTAAAAAAAATCGAAAAAAAAAAATTCCGAAAAAATAAAAAAAAAAAATTTTCAAAAAAAAATCAAAAAAAAATTTTCAAAAAAAAAATTGAAAAAAAGAATTTCAAAAAAAATTCAAAAAAAAAATCGAAAAAATAAATTTTCGAAAAAAAAAAAAAAAAAATTTCAAAAATAAAATCAAAAAAAATTAAAAAAAAATTCAAAAAAAAATCGAAAAAAAAAATTTTCGAAAAAAAAATTGAAAAAAAAATTTCAAAAAAAATTCAAAAAAAATCGAAAAAAAAAATTTTCAATAAAAATTCAAAAAAAAATCGAAAAAAAAAAATTTTCGAAAAAATAAAAAAAATCTCAAAAAAAATAAAAAAAAAATTTTCAAAAAAAAATTGAAAAAAAATTTCAAAAATAATTCAAAAAAAAATCGAAAAAAAAAATTTTCGAAAAAATAAAAAAAAAAAAATTTCAAAAAAAAAATCAAAAAAAAAAATTTCGAAAAAATAAAAAAAAATTTCAAAAAAAATTTTAAAAAAATTTTCAAAAAAAAATTTCAAAAAAAATTGAAAAAAAAATCGAAAAAAAATTTTTCGAAAAAATAAAAAAAAAATTTCAAAAAAAAAATCAAAAAAAAAATTTTCAAAAAAAAAAATTGAAAAAAAAAATTCCAAAAAAATTCAAAAAAAAATCGAAAAAAAAAATTTTCGAAAAAATAAAAAAAAATTTCAAAAAAAATAAAAAAAAAATATTCAAAAAAAAATTCAAATAAAAAATTCAAAAAAAATTCAAAAAAAAAAATCGAAAAAAAAAATTTTCGAAAAAATAAAAAAAAAATTCAAAAAAAATTAAAAAAAAAATTTTCAAAAAAAAATTGAAAAAAAATTTCAAAAAAAATTCAAAAAAAAATCGAAAAAAAAATTTTCGAAAAAATAAAAAAAAAAATTTCAAAAAAAAAATTCAAAAAAAATTCAAAAAAAAATCGAAAAAAAAAAATTTTCGAAAAAATAAAAAAAAAAATTCAAAAAAAATAAAAAAAAAATTTTCAAAAAAAAAATTCAAAAAAAAAAATTCAAAAAAAATTTAAAAAAAAATCGAAAAAAAAAATTTTCGAAAAAATAAAAAAAAAATTTCAAAAAAAATAAAAAAAAATAAAAAAAATTTTTCAAAAAAAAATTGAAAAAAAATTTCAGAAAAAATTCAAAAAAAAATCGAAAAAAAAATTTTCGAAAAAAAAATTCAAAAAAAAAATTCAAAAAAAATTTTCAAAAAAAAAATTAAAAAAAAATTTAAAAAAAATTTCAAAAAAAAATTTTAAAAAAAAATTTAAAAAAAATAAAAAAAAAAAATTTCAAAAAAAAAATAAATAAAAAAAAAATTTCAAAAAAAAAAATAAAAAAAAATTAAAAAAAATTTAAAAAAAATAAAAAAAAATAAAAAATTAAAAAAAAAAAATAAAACAAAATAAAAAAAATATTAAAAAATAAATTTTCGAAAAAAAAAATTTCAAAAAAAAAATTTTCTAAAAAAAAATTTCAAAAAAAATTTTCAAAAAAATTTTCGAAAAAAAAAATTTCAAAAAAAAATTTTCAAAAAAAAATTTTAAAAAAAATTTCAAAAAAAAATTTCAAAAAAAATAAAAAAAAATTCGAAAAAAAATTATAAAAAAAATTTTAAAAAAATTTTCAAAAAAAAAATTTCAAAAAAAATTTTTAAAAAAATTTTCGAAAAAAAAAATAAAAAAAAAATTTTTTTTAAAAAATTCAAAAAAAATCAAAAAAAATTTTAAAAAAAAATTTCAAGAAAAAAAAATTTAAAAAAAAATTTCAAAAAAATTTTCAAGAAAAAAAAAATTATAAAAAAAATTTTAAAAAAATTTCAAAAAAAAAAATTTCAAAAAAAATTTTTAAAAAAATTCCAAAAAAAAAATTTCAAAAAAATAAAAAAAAATAAAAAATTTAAAAAAAATAAAAAATTAAAAAAAAATAAAAAAAAATTAAAAAAAAATTCAAAAAAAAATTTTCGAAAAAAAAAATTTCAAAAAAAAAATTTTCAGAAAAAAAAATTTCAAAAAAAAATTTCAAAAAAATTTTCGAAAAAAAAAAATTTCAAAAAAAAAAATTTCAAAAAAAAATTTTTTAAAAAATTTCAAAAAAAAATTTCAAAAAAAAATAAAAAAAAAATTGAAAAAAAAAATTCGAAAAAAAAATTTTCAAGAAAAAAAAATTTTAAAAAAAATTTAAAAAAAATTTCAAAAAAAAAAATTTTCAAAAAAAATTTTTAAAAAAATTTAAAAAAAATTCGAGAAAAATTTCGAAAAAAAAAATAAAAAAAAAAAATAAAAAAAAATAAAAAAAAATAAAAAAAAATAAAAAAAAAATAAAAAAAATAAAAAATTTCAAAAAAATAAAAAAAAAAAAATAAAAAAAATTCAAAAAAAATTTTCGAAAAAAAAAAATTTTCAAAAAAAAAAAAAAAAAAAATAATAAAAAATAGAAAAATAATTAAAAAAATAAAAAATTTCAAAAAAATAAAAAATAAAAAAAAATTTTAAAAAAAAATTCAAAAAAAATTTTCAAAAAAAAAATTTAAAAAAAATTTAAAAAAAATTTCAAAAAAAAATTTTAAAAAAAAATTTTAAAAAAATAAAAAAAAAATTTCAAAAAAAAAATAAATAAAAAAAAAATTTCAAAAAAAAATAAAAAAAAAATAAAAAAAAATTTAAAAAAAATAAAAAAAAATAAAAAATTAAAAAAAAAAAAATAAAACAAAATAAAAAAAATATTAAAAAAAAAATTTTCGAAAAAAAAATTTCAAAAAAAAAATTTTCTAAAAAAAAATTTCAAAAAAAATTTTCAAAAAAATTTTCGAAAAAAAAAATTTCAAAAAAAAATTTTCAAAAAAAAATTTTAAAAAAAATTTCAAAAAAAAATTTCAAAAAAAAATAAAAAAAAATTCTAAAAAAAAATTTTCAAGAAAAAAAATTTTTAAAAAAATTAAAAAAAAAAAATTTTCAGAAAAAATTTTTAAAATTTAAAAAAAATTTCAAAAAAAAATTTCAAAAAAATTTTTCGAAAAAAAAAAATTTCAAAAAAAAAAATTTCAAAAAAAATTTTTTTAAAAAATTTCAAAAAAAAATTTCAAAAAAAAATAAAAAAAAAATTGAAAAAAAAAATTCAAAAAAAAATCGAAAAAAAATTTTTCGAAAAAATAAAAAAAAAAAATTCAAAAAAAAAATTCAAAAAAAATTCAAAAAAAAAATCGAAAAAAAAAAATTTTCGAAAAAATAAAAAAAAAATTTCAAAAAAAATAAAAAAAAAATTTTCAAAAAAAAAATTCAAAAAAAATTAAAAAAAAAATCGAAAAAAAATTTTTCGAAAAAATAAAAAAAAAAAATTTTCAATAAAAAAATTCAAAAAAATTCAAAAAAATACAAAAAAAAATCGAAAAAAAAATTTTTCGAAAAAATAAAAAAAAAAAATTTTTCAAAAAAAAAATCAAAAAAAAATTTCAAAAAAAAAATTGAAAAAAAGAATTTCAAAAAATATTTAAAAAAAAATCGAAAAAAAAAATTTTCGAAAAAATAAAAAAAAAAAATTTCAAAAATAAAATCAAAAAAATTCAAAAAAAATTCAAAAAAAAATCGAAAAAAAAAATTTTCGAAAAAAAAATTGAAAAAAAAATTTCAAAAAAAATTCAAAAAAAATCGAAAAAAAATTTTTCAATAAAAATTCAAAAAAAAATCGAAAAAAAAAATTTTCGAAAAAATTAAAAAAATCTCAAAAAAAATAAAAAAAAAATTTTCAAAAAAAAATTGAAAAAAAATTTCAAAAAAAATTCAAAAAAAAATCGAAAAAAAAAATTTTCGGAAAAATAAAAAAAAAAAAAATTCAAAAAAAAAATCAAAAAAAAAATTTTCGAAAAAATTTCAAAAAAAATTCAAAAAAAATCGAAAAAAAAAAATTTTCAATAAAAATTCAAAAAAAAATCGAAAAAAAAAAAATTTCGAAAAAATTAAAAAAAAAATTCAAAAAAAATAAAAAAAAAATCGAAAAAAAAAATTTTCGAACAAAATAAAAAAAAAAATTTTCAAAAAAAAAATCAAAAAAAAATTTTCAAAAAAAAAATTGAAAAAAAAAATTCAAAAAAAATTCAAAAAAAAATCGAAAAAAAAATTTTTCGAAAAAATAAAAAAAAAAATTTTCAAAAAAAAAATCAAAAAAAAATTCAAAAAAAATTAAAAAAAAAATCGAAAAAAAAATTTCGAAAAAATAAAAAAAAAAAATTTTCAAAAAAAAAATCAAAAAAAAATTTTCAAAAAAAAAATTCAAAAAAAATTCAAAAAAAATACAAAAAAAAAATCGAAAAAAAAAATTTTCGAAAAAATAAAAAAAAAAATTTCAAAAAAAAAATCAAAAAAAAATTTTCAAAAAAAAAATTGAAAAAAAGAATTTCAAAAAAAATTAAAAAAAAAATCGAAAAAAAAATTTTTCGAAAAAATAAAAAAAAAAAAATTTCAAAAATAAAATCAAAAAAAATTCAAAAAAAATTCAAAAAAAAATCGAAAAAAAAAATTTTCGAAAAAAAAATTGAAAAAAAAAATTCAAAAAAAATTCAAAAAAAATCGAAAAAAAAATTTTTCAATAAAAATTCAAAAAAAAATCGAAAAAAAAAAATTTCGAAAAAATAAAAAAAAAATTTCAAAAAAAATAAAAAAAAAATAGAAAAAAATTTTTTCGAAAAAATAAAAAAAAAAATTTTCAAAAAAAAAATCAAAAAAAAATTTTCAAAAAAAAAATTGAAAAAAAAAATTCAAAAAAAATTCAAAAAAAAAATCGAAAAAAAAAATTTTCGAAAAAATAATAAAAAAAAATTTTCAAAAAAGAAATCAAAAAAAAATTTTCAAAAAAAAAATTGAAAAAAATAATTAAAAAATAATTTAAACAAAAATAAAAAAAAATAAAAAAAAAATAAAAAAAAATTCAAAAGAAATAAAAAAAAATTAAAAAAAAAAATTTCAAAAAAAACATTTTCAAAAAAAAAATTTCAAAAAAAATTTTCAAAAAAATTTTCGAAAAAAAAAATAAAAAAAAATTTTTTTTAAAAAATTCAAAAAAATCAAAAAAAATTTTAAAAAAAAATTCGAAAAAAAATTTCAAGAAAAAAAAATTTAAAAAAAAATTTAAAAAAAATTTCAAAAAAATTTTCAAGAAAAAAAAAATTATAAAAAAAATTTTAAAAAAATTTCAAAAAAAAAAATTTCAAAAAAAATTTTTAAAAAAATTTTCGAAAAAAAAAATAAAAAAAAAAATTTTTTTAAAAAATTCAAAAAAAAATCAAAAAAAATTTAAAAAAAAAATTCGAAAAAAAATTTCAAGAAAAAAAAATTTAAAAAAAAATTTCAAAAAAATTTTCAAGAAAAAAAAAATTATAAAAAAAATTTTAAAAAAATTTCAAAAAAATTTTTTAAAAAAATTCCAAAAAAAAAATAAAAAAAAATAAAAAATTTAAAAAAAATAAAAAATAAAAAAAAAATAAAAAAAAATAAAAAAAAAATTCAAAAAAAAATTTTCGAAAAAAAAAATTTCAAAAAAAAAATTTTCAGAAAAAAAATTTCAAAAAAAAATTTCAAAAAAATTTTCGAAAAAAAAAAATTTCAAAAAAAAAAATTTCAAAAAAAAATTTTTTAAAAAATTTCAAAAAAAAAATTTTTTTTAAAAAATTAAAAAAAAAAAATTCAAAAAAAAATAATTAAAAAATAATTAAAAAATAATTAAAAAATAATTTTAAAAAAAATGAAAAAAAAATAAAAAAAATTTAAAAAAAATAAAAAAAAATAAAAAAAAATTTAAAAAAAAATTTCGAAAAAAAAAATTCAAAAAAAATTCAAAAAAAAATCGAAAAAAAAAAATTTCGAAAAAATAAAAAAAAAAAATTTCAAAAAAAAATCAAAAAAAAAAATTTCAAAAAAAAAATTCAAAAAAAAAATTCAAAAAAAAAATCGAAAAAAAAAATTTTTCGAAAAAATAAAAAAAAAATAAAAAAAAAATAAAAAAAAAATTTTCAAAAAAAAAATTCAACAAAAAAAATTCAAAAAAAAAATCGAAAAAAAAAAATTTCGAAAAAATAAAAAAAAAATTTCAAAAAAAATAAAAAAAAATTTTCAAAAAAAAATTGAAAAAATTTTTTTCGAAAAAATAAAAAAAAATTTTCAAAAAAAAAATCAAAAAAAAAATTTTCAAAAAAAAAATTGAAAAAAAAAATTCAAAAAAAATTTAAAAAAAAATCGAAAAAAAAATTTCAAAAAAAATAAAAAAAAATATTCAAAAAAAAATTTCAAAAAAAATTAAAAAAAAAATCGAAAAAAAAAATTTCGAAAAAATAAAAAAAAAATTTCCAAAAAAAAAATTCAAAAAAAAAAATTCAAAAAAAATTAAAAAAAAAAATCGAAAAAAAAAAAGTTTCCAAAAAATAAAAAAAAATTTCAAAAAAAATTTAAAAAAAATTTTCAAAAAAAAATTTCAAAAAAAATTCAAAAAAAAATCGAAAAAAAAATTTTCGAAAAAATGAAAAAAAAATTTCAAAAAAAAAATCAAAAAAAAATTTTCAAAAAAAAAATTGAAAAAAAAAATTAAAAAAAAATTCAAAAAAAAATCGAAAAAAAAAATTTTCGAAAAAATAAAAAAAAAATTTCAAAAAAAATAAAAAAAAAATATTCAAAAAAAAATTTCAAAAAAAATTCAAAAAAAAAAATCGAAAAAAATTTTTTCGAAAAAATAAAAAAAAATTCAAAAAAAAAATCGAAAAAAAAATTTTTCGAAAAAATAAAAAAAAAATTTCAAAAAAAATAAAAAAAAAATATTCAAAAAAAAATTCAAAAAAAATTCAAAAAAAATCGAAAAAATAAAAAAAAAATTCAAAAAAAAATCGAAAAAAAAAATTTTCGAAAAAATAAAAAAAATCTCAAAAAAAATAAAAAAAAAATTTTCAAAAAAAAATTGAAAAAAAATTTCAAAAAAAATTCAAAAAAAAATCGAAAAAAAAAATTTTCGAAAAAATAAAAAAAAAAAATTTCAAAAAAAAAATTTTCGAAAAAAAAATTGAAAAAAAAATTTCAAAAAAAATTCAAAAAAAAATCGAAAAAAAAAATTTTCAATAAAAATTCAAAAAAAAATTTCAAAAAAAATAAAAAAAAAATCGAAAAAAAAAATTTTCGAACAAAATAAAAAAAAAAAATTTCAAAAAAAAAATCAAAAAAAAAATTTTCAAAAAAAAAAATCAAAAAAAAATTTAAAAAAAATTTTAAAAAAAATCGAAAAAAAAAAATTCCGAAAAAATAAAAAAAAAAAATTTTCAAAAAAAAATCAAAAAAAAATTTTCAAAAAAAAAATTGAAAAAAAGAATTTCAAAAAAAATTCAAAAAAAAAATCGAAAAAATAAATTTTCGAAAAAAAAAAAAAAAAAATTTCAAAAATAAAATCAAAAAAAATTAAAAAAAAATTCAAAAAAAAATCGAAAAAAAAAATTTTCGAAAAAAAAATTGAAAAAAAAATTTCAAAAAAAATTCAAAAAAAATCGAAAAAAAAAATTTTCAATAAAAATTCAAAAAAAAATCGAAAAAAAAAAATTTTCGAAAAAATAAAAAAAATCTCAAAAAAAATAAAAAAAAAATTTTCAAAAAAAAATTGAAAAAAAATTTCAAAAATAATTCAAAAAAAAATCGAAAAAAAAAATTTTCGAAAAAATAAAAAAAAAAAAATTTCAAAAAAAAAATCAAAAAAAAAAATTTCGAAAAAATAAAAAAAAATTTCAAAAAAAATTTTAAAAAAATTTTCAAAAAAAAATTTCAAAAAAAATTGAAAAAAAAATCGAAAAAAAATTTTTCGAAAAAATAAAAAAAAAATTTCAAAAAAAAAATCAAAAAAAAAATTTTCAAAAAAAAAAATTGAAAAAAAAAATTCCAAAAAAATTCAAAAAAAAATCGAAAAAAAAAATTTTCGAAAAAATAAAAAAAAATTTCAAAAAAAATAAAAAAAAAATATTCAAAAAAAAATTCAAATAAAAAATTCAAAAAAAATTCAAAAAAAAAAATCGAAAAAAAAAATTTTCGAAAAAATAAAAA
This sequence comes from Chrysolina oricalcia, assembly GCA_944452925.2. Taxonomy (NCBI): domain Eukaryota; kingdom Metazoa; phylum Arthropoda; class Insecta; order Coleoptera; family Chrysomelidae; genus Chrysolina; species Chrysolina oricalcia. The sequence continues at coordinate 29,029,355 of OX101813.2, read as the reverse complement.
AAAAATTCAAAAAAAATTAAAAAAAAATTTTCAAAAAAAAATTGAAAAAAAATTTCAAAAAAAATTCAAAAAAAAATCGAAAAAAAAATTTTCGAAAAAATAAAAAAAAAAATTTCAAAAAAAAAATTCAAAAAAAATTCAAAAAAAAATCGAAAAAAAAAAATTTTCGAAAAAATAAAAAAAAAAATTCAAAAAAAATAAAAAAAAAATTTTCAAAAAAAAAATTCAAAAAAAAAAATTCAAAAAAAATTTAAAAAAAAATCGAAAAAAAAAATTTTCGAAAAAATAAAAAAAAAATTTCAAAAAAAATAAAAAAAAATAAAAAAAATTTTTCAAAAAAAAATTGAAAAAAAATTTCAGAAAAAATTCAAAAAAAAATCGAAAAAAAAATTTTCGAAAAAAAAATTCAAAAAAAAAATTCAAAAAAAATTTTCAAAAAAAAAATTAAAAAAAAATTTAAAAAAAATTTCAAAAAAAAATTTTAAAAAAAAATTTAAAAAAAATAAAAAAAAAAAATTTCAAAAAAAAAATAAATAAAAAAAAAATTTCAAAAAAAAAAATAAAAAAAAATTAAAAAAAATTTAAAAAAAATAAAAAAAAATAAAAAATTAAAAAAAAAAAATAAAACAAAATAAAAAAAATATTAAAAAATAAATTTTCGAAAAAAAAAATTTCAAAAAAAAAATTTTCTAAAAAAAAATTTCAAAAAAAATTTTCAAAAAAATTTTCGAAAAAAAAAATTTCAAAAAAAAATTTTCAAAAAAAAATTTTAAAAAAAATTTCAAAAAAAAATTTCAAAAAAAATAAAAAAAAATTCGAAAAAAAATTATAAAAAAAATTTTAAAAAAATTTTCAAAAAAAAAATTTCAAAAAAAATTTTTAAAAAAATTTTCGAAAAAAAAAATAAAAAAAAAATTTTTTTTAAAAAATTCAAAAAAAATCAAAAAAAATTTTAAAAAAAAATTTCAAGAAAAAAAAATTTAAAAAAAAATTTCAAAAAAATTTTCAAGAAAAAAAAAATTATAAAAAAAATTTTAAAAAAATTTCAAAAAAAAAAATTTCAAAAAAAATTTTTAAAAAAATTCCAAAAAAAAAATTTCAAAAAAATAAAAAAAAATAAAAAATTTAAAAAAAATAAAAAATTAAAAAAAAATAAAAAAAAATTAAAAAAAAATTCAAAAAAAAATTTTCGAAAAAAAAAATTTCAAAAAAAAAATTTTCAGAAAAAAAAATTTCAAAAAAAAATTTCAAAAAAATTTTCGAAAAAAAAAAATTTCAAAAAAAAAAATTTCAAAAAAAAATTTTTTAAAAAATTTCAAAAAAAAATTTCAAAAAAAAATAAAAAAAAAATTGAAAAAAAAAATTCGAAAAAAAAATTTTCAAGAAAAAAAAATTTTAAAAAAAATTTAAAAAAAATTTCAAAAAAAAAAATTTTCAAAAAAAATTTTTAAAAAAATTTAAAAAAAATTCGAGAAAAATTTCGAAAAAAAAAATAAAAAAAAAAAATAAAAAAAAATAAAAAAAAATAAAAAAAAATAAAAAAAAAATAAAAAAAATAAAAAATTTCAAAAAAATAAAAAAAAAAAAATAAAAAAAATTCAAAAAAAATTTTCGAAAAAAAAAAATTTTCAAAAAAAAAAAAAAAAAAAATAATAAAAAATAGAAAAATAATTAAAAAAATAAAAAATTTCAAAAAAATAAAAAATAAAAAAAAATTTTAAAAAAAAATTCAAAAAAAATTTTCAAAAAAAAAATTTAAAAAAAATTTAAAAAAAATTTCAAAAAAAAATTTTAAAAAAAAATTTTAAAAAAATAAAAAAAAAATTTCAAAAAAAAAATAAATAAAAAAAAAATTTCAAAAAAAAATAAAAAAAAAATAAAAAAAAATTTAAAAAAAATAAAAAAAAATAAAAAATTAAAAAAAAAAAAATAAAACAAAATAAAAAAAATATTAAAAAAAAAATTTTCGAAAAAAAAATTTCAAAAAAAAAATTTTCTAAAAAAAAATTTCAAAAAAAATTTTCAAAAAAATTTTCGAAAAAAAAAATTTCAAAAAAAAATTTTCAAAAAAAAATTTTAAAAAAAATTTCAAAAAAAAATTTCAAAAAAAAATAAAAAAAAATTCTAAAAAAAAATTTTCAAGAAAAAAAATTTTTAAAAAAATTAAAAAAAAAAAATTTTCAGAAAAAATTTTTAAAATTTAAAAAAAATTTCAAAAAAAAATTTCAAAAAAATTTTTCGAAAAAAAAAAATTTCAAAAAAAAAAATTTCAAAAAAAATTTTTTTAAAAAATTTCAAAAAAAAATTTCAAAAAAAAATAAAAAAAAAATTGAAAAAAAAAATTCAAAAAAAAATCGAAAAAAAAATTTTCGAAAAAATAAAAAAAAAAAATTCAAAAAAAAAATTCAAAAAAAATTCAAAAAAAAAATCGAAAAAAAAAAATTTTCGAAA
>OX101813.2:29021904-29024404 GCA_944452925.2 Chrysolina oricalcia | reverse complement strand
TTTCGAAAAAATAAAAAAAAATTTCAAAAAAAATTTTAAAAAAATTTTCAAAAAAAAATTTCAAAAAAAATTGAAAAAAAAATCGAAAAAAAATTTTTCGAAAAAATAAAAAAAAAATTTCAAAAAAAAAATCAAAAAAAAATTTTCAAAAAAAAAATTGAAAAAAAAAATTCAAAAAAAATTCAAAAAAAAATCGAAAAAAAAAATTTTCGAAAAAATAAAAAAAAAATTTCAAAAAAAATAAAAAAAAAATATTCAAATAAAAAATTCAAAAAAAAAATCGAAAAAAAAAATTTTCGAAAAAATAAAAAAAAAATTCAAAAAAAATTAAAAAAAAATTTTCAAAAAAAAATTGAAAAAAAATTTCAAAAAAAATTCAAAAAAAAATCGAAAAAAAAATTTTCGAAAAAATAAAAAAAAAAAATTCAAAAAAAAAATTCAAAAAAAATTCAAAAAAAAAATCGAAAAAAAAAAATTTTCGAAAAAATAAAAAAAAAAATTCAAAAAAAATAAAAAAAAAATTTTCAAAAAAAAAATTCAAAAAAAAAAAATTCAAAAAAAATTTAAAAAAAAAATCGAAAAAAAAAATTTTCGAAAAAATAAAAAAAAAATTTCAAAAAAAATAAAAAAAAATAAAAAAAAAATTTCAAAAAAAAATTGAAAAAAAATTTCAGAAAAAATTCAAAAAAAAATCGAAAAAAAAATTTTCAAAAAAAAAATTCAAAAAAAATTTTCAAAAAAAATTTTCAAAAAAAAAATTAAAAAAAAATTTAAAAAAAATTTCAAAAAAAATTTTAAAAAAAAATTAAAAAAAAATAAAAAAAAAATTTCAAAAAAAAATAAATGAAAAAAAAAATTTCAAAAAAAAAAATAAAAAAAAAATAAAAAAAAATTTAAAAAAAATAAAAAAAAAATAAAAAATTAAAAAAAAAAAAATAAAACAAAATAAAAAAAATATTAAAAAAAAAATTTTCGAAAAAAAAAATTTCAAAAAAAAAATTTTCTAAAAAAAAATTTCAAAAAAAATTTTCAAAAAAATTTTCGAAAAAAAAAATTTCAAAAAAAAATTTTCAAAAAAAAATTTTAAAAAAAATTTCAAAAAAAAATTTCAAAAAAAAATTAAAAAAAATTCGAAAAAAAAATTTTCAAGAAAAAAAAATTTTAAAAAAATTTCAAAAAAAAAATTTTCAAAAAAAATTTTTAAAATTTAAAAAAAATTTCAAAAAAAAATTTCAAAAAAATTTTCGAAAAAAAAAAATTTCAAAAAAAAAAATTTCAAAAAAAAATTTTTTAAAAAATTTCAAAAAAAAATTTCAAAAAAAAATAAAAAAAAAATTGAAAAAAAAAATTCGAAAAAAAAATTTTCAAGAAAAAAAATTTTTAAAAAAATTTAAAAAAAATTTCAAAAAAAAAAATATTCAAAAAAAATTTTTAAAAAAATTTTAAAAAAATTCGAAAAAAAATAAAAAAAAAAATAAAAAAAAAAATAAAAAAAATTAAAAAAAATAAAAAATAAAAAAAAATAAAAAAAAATAAAAAAAATAAAAAATTTCAAAAAAATAAAAAAAAAATTTAAAAAAAAATTCAAAAAAAAATTTCGAAAAAAAAAATTATCAAAAAAATTAAAAAAAAAACTTTAAAAAAAATTTCAAAAAAAAAATTTTAAAAAAAAATTAAAAAAAAATAATAAAAAATAGAAAAATAATAAAAAAAATAAAAAATTTCAAAAAAATAAAAAATAAAAAATAAAAAAAAATTAAAAAAAAAAATTCAAAAAAAATTTTCAAAAAAAAAATTTAAAAAAAATTTAAAAAAAATTTCAAAAAAAAAATCGAAAAAATAAAAAAAAATTCAAAAAAAAAAATCGAAAAAAAATTTTTCGAAAAAATAAAAAAAAAACTCAAAAAAAAATTGAAAAAAAATTCCAAAAAAAATTCAAAAAAAAAATAGAAAAAAAAAATTTTCGAAAAAATAAAAAAAAAAATTTCAAAAAAAAATTGAAAAAAAATTTCAAAAAAATAAAAATAAAAAATTTCAAAAAAATAAAAAAAAAAATTTCAAAAAAAAATTCAAAAAAAAAATTTTCAAAAAAAAAAATATTTCGAAAAAAAAATAAAAAAAAAATCAAAAAAAATTTTTCAAAGAGAAAATTTTTCAAAAAAATTTTCGTAAAAAAAAAATTTCAAAAAAAAAATTCAAAAAAAAAATTCAAAAAAAATTCAAAAAAAAATCGAAAAAAAAAATTTTCGAAAAAATAAAAAAAAAATTTCAAAAAAAATTTAAAAAAAATTTTCAAAAAAAAATTGAAAAAAAATTTCAAAAAAAATTCAAAAAAAAATCGAAAAAAAAATTTTCGAAAAAATAAAAAAAAATTTCAAAAAAAAATTCAAAAAAAAAATTCAAAAAAAATTCAAAAAAAAATCGAAAAAAAAAATTTCGAAAAAATAAAAAAAAAATTTCAAAAAAAAATCAAAAAAAAATTTTCAAAAAAAAAATTCAA
>OX101813.2:29006904-29016904 GCA_944452925.2 Chrysolina oricalcia | reverse complement strand
AATTAAAAAATAATTTTAAAAAAAATGAAAAAAAAAATAAAAAAAATAAAAAAAAATTTAAAAAAAATAAAAAAAAATAAAAAAAAATTTAAAAAAAAAATTTCGAAAAAAAAAATTCAAAAAAAATTCAAAAAAAAATCGAAAAAAAAAATTTCGAAAAAATAAAAAAAAAAATTTCAAAAAAAAATCAAAAAAAAAAATTTCAAAAAAAAAATTCAAAAAAAAAATTCAAAAAAAATTCAAAAAAAAAATCGAAAAAAAAAAATTTTCGAAAAAATAAAAAAAAAATTTCAAAAAAAATAAAAAAAAAATGTTCAAAGAAAAAATTCAAAAAAAAAAATTCAAAAAAAAAATCGAAAAAAAAAAATTTCGAAAAAATAAAAAAAAAAATTCAAAAAAAATAAAAAAAAATTTTCAAAAAAAAATTGAAAAAAAATTTTTCGAAAAAATAAAAAAAAATTTTCAAAAAAAAAATCAAAAAAAAAATTTTCAAAAAAAAAATTGAAAAAAAAAATTCAAAAAAAATTTAAAAAAAAATCGAAAAAAAAATTTTCGAAAAAGTAAAAAAAAAATTTCAAAAAAAATAAAAAAAAAATATTCAAAAAAAAATTTCAAAAAAAATTCAAAAAAAAAATCGAAAAAAAAATTTTCGAAAAAATAAAAAAAAAATTTCCAAAAAAAAAATTCAAAAAAAAAATTCAAAAAAAATTCAAAAAAAAAAATCGAAAAAAAAAAATTTCGAAAAAATAAAAAAAAATTTAAAAAAAAATTTAAAAAAAATTTTCAAAAAAAAATTTCAAAAAAAATTCAAAAAAAAATCGAAAAAAAAATTTTCGAAAAAATAAAAAAAAAATTTCAAAAAAAAAATCAAAAAAAAATTTTCAAAAAAAAAAATTGAAAAAAAAAATTCAAAAAAAATTCAAAAAAAAATCGAAAAAAAAAATTTTCGAAAAAATAAAAAAAAAATTTCAAAAAAATTTAAAAAAAATATTCAAAAAAAAATTTCAAAAAAAATTCAAAAAAAAAATCGAAAAAAAATTTTTCGAAAAAATAAAAAAAAATTCAAAAAAAAAATCGAAAAAAAAAATTTTCGAAAAAATAAAAAAAAAAATTCAAAAAAAATAAAAAAAAAATTCAAAATAAAATTCAAAAAAAATTCAAAAAAAAATCGAAAAAATAAAAAAAAAATTCAAAAAAAAATCGAAAAAAAAAATTTTCGAAAAAATAAAAAAAATCTCAAAAAAAATAAAAAAAAAATTTTCAAAAAAAAATTGAAAAAAAATTTCAAAAAAAATTCAAAAAAAAATCGAAAAAAAAATTTTTCGAAAAAATAAAAAAAAAAAAATTTCAAAAAAAAAATTTTCGAAAAAAAAATTGAAAAAAAAATTTCAAAAAAAATTCAAAAAAAAATCGAAAAAAAAAATTTTCAATAAAAATTCAAAAAAAAATTTCAAAAAAAATAAAAAAAAAATCGAAAAAAAAAATTTTCGAACAAAATAAAAAAAAAAAATTTTCAAAAAAAAAATCAAAAAAAAATTTTCAAAAAAAAAATTCAAAAAAAAAATTCAAAAAAATTTTTTCGAAAAAATAAAAAAAAAAATTTTCAAAAAAAAAATCAAAAAAAAATTAAAAAAAATTTAAAAAAAAATCGAAAAAAAAAATTTCGAAAAAATAAAAAAAAAAAATTTTCAAAAAAAAAATCAAAAAAAAATTTTCAAAAAAAAAATTCAAAAAAATTCAAAAAAAATACAAAAAAAAAATCGAAAAAAAAATTTTTCGAAAAAATAAAAAAAAAAAATTTTCAAAAAAAAATCAAAAAAAAATTTTCAAAAAAAAAATTGAAAAAAAGAATTTCAAAAAAAATTCAAAAAAAAAATCGAAAAAAAAAATTTTCGAAAAAAAAATTGAAAAAAAAATTTCAAAAAAAATTCAAAAAAAATCGAAAAAAAAAAATTTTCAATAAAAATTCAAAAAAAATCGAAAAAAAAAAATTTTCGAAAAAATAAAAAAAATCTCAAAAAAAATTAAAAAAAAATTTTCAAAAAAAAATTGAAAAAAAATTTCAAAAAAAATTCAAAAAAAAATCGAAAAAAAAAATTTTCGAAAAAATAAAAAAAAAAAAAAATTTCAAAAAAAAAATTTCGAAAAAATAAAAAAAAATTTCAAAAAAAATTTTAAAAAAATTTTCAAAAAAAAATTTCAAAAAAAATTGAAAAAAAAATCGAAAAAAAAATTTTCGAAAAAATAAAAAAAAAATTTCAAAAAAAAAAATCAAAAAAAAATTTTCAAAAAAAAAATTGAAAAAAAAAATTCAAAAAAAATTCAAAAAAAAATCGAAAAAAAAATTTTTCGAAAAAATAAAAAAAAAATTTCAAAAAAAATAAAAAAAAAATATTCAAAAAAAAATTCAAATAAAAAATTAAAAAAAAATTCAAAAAAAAAATCGAAAAAAAAAATTTTCGAAAAAATAAAAAAAAAATTCAAAAAAAATTAAAAAAAAATTTTCAAAAAAAAATTGAAAAAAAATTTCAAAAAAAATTCAAAAAAAAATCGAAAAAAATTTTTTCGAAAAAATAAAAAAAAAAATTTCAAAAAAAAAATTCAAAAAAAATTCAAAAAAAAAATCGAAAAAAAAAAATTTTCGAAAAAATAAAAAAAAAATTTCAAAAAAAATAAAAAAAAAATTTTCAAAAAAAAAATTCAAAAAAAAAATTCAAAAAAAATTAAAAAAAAATCGAAAAAAAAAATTTTCGAAAAAATAAAAAAAAAATTTCAAAAAAAATAAAAAAAAATAAAAAAAAAATTTCAAAAAAAAATTGAAAAAAAATTTCAGAAAAAATTCAAAAAAAAATCGAAAAAAAAATTTTCAAAAAAAAAATTCAAAAAAAATTTTCAAAAAAAAAATTAAAAAAAAATTAAAAAAAAATTTAAAAAAAATTTCAAAAAAAAATTTTTAAAAAAATAAAAAAAAAAAATTTCAAAAAAAAATTAATGAAAAAAAAAATTTCAAAAAAAAAAATAAAAAAAAAATAAAAAAAAATTTAAAAAAAATAAAAAAAAAATAAAAAATTAAAAAAAAAAAATAAAACAAAATAAAAAAAATATTAAAAAAAAAATTTTCGAAAAAAAAAATTTCAAAAAAAAAATTTTCTAAAAAAAAATTTCAAAAAAAATTTTCAAAAAAATTTTCGAAAAAAAAAATTTCAAAAAAAAAATTTTCAAAAAAAAATTTTAAAAAAAATTTCAAAAAAAAATTTCAAAAAAAAATAAAAAAAAATTCGAAAAAAAAATTTTCAAGAAAAAAAAATTTTAAAAAAATTTCAAAAAAAAAATTTTCAAGAAAAAAAAATTTTAAAAAAATTTCAAAAAAAAATTTCAAAAAAAAAATAAAAAAAAATTCGAAAAAAAAATTTTCAAGAAAAAAAAATTTTAAAAAAATTAAAAAAAAAAAATTTTCAAAAAAAATTTTTAAAATTTAAAAAAAATTTCAAAAAAAAATTTCAAAAAAAATTCAAAAAAAAAATCGAAAAAAAAATTTTCGAAAAAATAAAAAAAAAATTTCCAAAAAAAAAATTCAAAAAAAAAATTCAAAAAAAATTCAAAAAAAAAAATCGAAAAAAAAAAATTTCGAAAAAATAAAAAAAAATTTAAAAAAAAATTTAAAAAAAATTTTCAAAAAAAAATTTCAAAAAAAATTCAAAAAAAAATCGAAAAAAAAATTTTCGAAAAAATAAAAAAAAAATTTCAAAAAAAAAATCAAAAAAAAATTTTCAAAAAAAAAAATTGAAAAAAAAAATTCAAAAAAAATTCAAAAAAAAATCGAAAAAAAAAATTTTCGAAAAAATAAAAAAAAAATTTCAAAAAAATTTAAAAAAAATATTCAAAAAAAAATTTCAAAAAAAATTCAAAAAAAAAATCGAAAAAAAATTTTTCGAAAAAATAAAAAAAAATTCAAAAAAAAAATCGAAAAAAAAAATTTTCGAAAAAATAAAAAAAAAAATTCAAAAAAAATAAAAAAAAAATATTCAAAAAAAAATTCAAAAAAAATTCAAAAAAAAATCGAAAAAATAAAAAAAAAATTCAAAAAAAAATCGAAAAAAAAAATTTTCGAAAAAATAAAAAAAATCTCAAAAAAAATAAAAAAAAAATTTTCAAAAAAAAATTGAAAAAAAATTTCAAAAAAAATTCAAAAAAAAATCGAAAAAAAAATTTTTCGAAAAAATAAAAAAAAAAAAATTTCAAAAAAAAAATTTTCGAAAAAAAAATTGAAAAAAAAATTTCAAAAAAAATTCAAAAAAAAATCGAAAAAAAAAATTTTCAATAAAAATTCAAAAAAAAATTTCAAAAAAAATAAAAAAAAAATCGAAAAAAAAAATTTTCGAACAAAATAAAAAAAAAAAATTTTCAAAAAAAAAATCAAAAAAAAATTTTCAAAAAAAAAATTCAAAAAAAAAATTCAAAAAAATTTTTTCGAAAAAATAAAAAAAAAAATTTTCAAAAAAAAAATCAAAAAAAAATTAAAAAAAATTTAAAAAAAAATCGAAAAAAAAAATTTCGAAAAAATAAAAAAAAAAAATTTTCAAAAAAAAAATCAAAAAAAAATTTTCAAAAAAAAAATTCAAAAAAATTCAAAAAAAATACAAAAAAAAAATCGAAAAAAAAATTTTTCGAAAAAATAAAAAAAAAAAATTTTCAAAAAAAAATCAAAAAAAAATTTTCAAAAAAAAAATTGAAAAAAAGAATTTCAAAAAAAATTCAAAAAAAAAATCGAAAAAAAAAATTTTCGAAAAAAAAATTGAAAAAAAAATTTCAAAAAAAATTCAAAAAAAATCGAAAAAAAAAAATTTTCAATAAAAATTCAAAAAAAATCGAAAAAAAAAAATTTTCGAAAAAATAAAAAAAATCTCAAAAAAAATTAAAAAAAAATTTTCAAAAAAAAATTGAAAAAAAATTTCAAAAAAAATTCAAAAAAAAATCGAAAAAAAAAATTTTCGAAAAAATAAAAAAAAAAAAAAATTTCAAAAAAAAAATTTCGAAAAAATAAAAAAAAATTTCAAAAAAAATTTTAAAAAAATTTTCAAAAAAAAATTTCAAAAAAAATTGAAAAAAAAATCGAAAAAAAAATTTTCGAAAAAATAAAAAAAAAATTTCAAAAAAAAAAATCAAAAAAAAATTTTCAAAAAAAAAATTGAAAAAAAAAATTCAAAAAAAATTCAAAAAAAAATCGAAAAAAAAATTTTTCGAAAAAATAAAAAAAAAATTTCAAAAAAAATAAAAAAAAAATATTCAAAAAAAAATTCAAATAAAAAATTAAAAAAAAATTCAAAAAAAAAATCGAAAAAAAAAATTTTCGAAAAAATAAAAAAAAAATTCAAAAAAAATTAAAAAAAAATTTTCAAAAAAAAATTGAAAAAAAATTTCAAAAAAAATTCAAAAAAAAATCGAAAAAAATTTTTTCGAAAAAATAAAAAAAAAAATTTCAAAAAAAAAATTCAAAAAAAATTCAAAAAAAAAATCGAAAAAAAAAAATTTTCGAAAAAATAAAAAAAAAATTTCAAAAAAAATAAAAAAAAAATTTTCAAAAAAAAAATTCAAAAAAAAAATTCAAAAAAAATTAAAAAAAAATCGAAAAAAAAAATTTTCGAAAAAATAAAAAAAAAATTTCAAAAAAAATAAAAAAAAATAAAAAAAAAATTTCAAAAAAAAATTGAAAAAAAATTTCAGAAAAAATTCAAAAAAAAATCGAAAAAAAAAATTTTCGAAAAAATAAAAAAAAAATTTCAAAAAAATTTAAAAAAAATATTCAAAAAAAAATTTCAAAAAAAATTCAAAAAAAAAATCGAAAAAAAATTTTTCGAAAAAATAAAAAAAAATTCAAAAAAAAAATCGAAAAAAAAAATTTTCGAAAAAATAAAAAAAAAAATTCAAAAAAAATAAAAAAAAAATTCAAAATAAAATTCAAAAAAAATTCAAAAAAAAATCGAAAAAATAAAAAAAAAATTCAAAAAAAAATCGAAAAAAAAAATTTTCGAAAAAATAAAAAAAATCTCAAAAAAAATAAAAAAAAAATTTTCAAAAAAAAATTGAAAAAAAATTTCAAAAAAAATTCAAAAAAAAATCGAAAAAAAAATTTTTCGAAAAAATAAAAAAAAAAAAATTTCAAAAAAAAAATTTTCGAAAAAAAAATTGAAAAAAAAATTTCAAAAAAAATTCAAAAAAAAATCGAAAAAAAAAATTTTCAATAAAAATTCAAAAAAAAATTTCAAAAAAAATAAAAAAAAAATCGAAAAAAAAAATTTTCGAACAAAATAAAAAAAAAAAATTTTCAAAAAAAAAATCAAAAAAAAATTTTCAAAAAAAAAATTCAAAAAAAAAATTCAAAAAAATTTTTTCGAAAAAATAAAAAAAAAAATTTTCAAAAAAAAAATCAAAAAAAAATTAAAAAAAATTTAAAAAAAAATCGAAAAAAAAAATTTCGAAAAAATAAAAAAAAAAAATTTTCAAAAAAAAAATCAAAAAAAAATTTTCAAAAAAAAAATTCAAAAAAATTCAAAAAAAATACAAAAAAAAAATCGAAAAAAAAATTTTTCGAAAAAATAAAAAAAAAAAATTTTCAAAAAAAAATCAAAAAAAAATTTTCAAAAAAAAAATTGAAAAAAAGAATTTCAAAAAAAATTCAAAAAAAAAATCGAAAAAAAAAATTTTCGAAAAAAAAATTGAAAAAAAAATTTCAAAAAAAATTCAAAAAAAATCGAAAAAAAAAAATTTTCAATAAAAATTCAAAAAAAATCGAAAAAAAAAAATTTTCGAAAAAATAAAAAAAATCTCAAAAAAAATTAAAAAAAAATTTTCAAAAAAAAATTGAAAAAAAATTTCAAAAAAAATTCAAAAAAAAATCGAAAAAAAAAATTTTCGAAAAAATAAAAAAAAAAAAAAATTTCAAAAAAAAAATTTCGAAAAAATAAAAAAAAATTTCAAAAAAAATTTTAAAAAAATTTTCAAAAAAAAATTTCAAAAAAAATTGAAAAAAAAATCGAAAAAAAAATTTTCGAAAAAATAAAAAAAAAATTTCAAAAAAAAAAATCAAAAAAAAATTTTCAAAAAAAAAATTGAAAAAAAAAATTCAAAAAAAATTCAAAAAAAAATCGAAAAAAAAATTTTTCGAAAAAATAAAAAAAAAATTTCAAAAAAAATAAAAAAAAAATATTCAAAAAAAAATTCAAATAAAAAATTAAAAAAAAATTCAAAAAAAAAATCGAAAAAAAAAATTTTCGAAAAAATAAAAAAAAAATTCAAAAAAAATTAAAAAAAAATTTTCAAAAAAAAATTGAAAAAAAATTTCAAAAAAAATTCAAAAAAAAATCGAAAAAAATTTTTTCGAAAAAATAAAAAAAAAAATTTCAAAAAAAAAATTCAAAAAAAATTCAAAAAAAAAATCGAAAAAAAAAAATTTTCGAAAAAATAAAAAAAAAATTTCAAAAAAAATAAAAAAAAAATTTTCAAAAAAAAAATTCAAAAAAAAAATTCAAAAAAAATTAAAAAAAAATCGAAAAAAAAAATTTTCGAAAAAATAAAAAAAAAATTTCAAAAAAAATAAAAAAAAATAAAAAAAAAATTTCAAAAAAAAATTGAAAAAAAATTTCAGAAAAAATTCAAAAAAAAATCGAAAAAAAAATTTTCAAAAAAAAAATTCAAAAAAAATTTTCAAAAAAAAAATTAAAAAAAAATTAAAAAAAAATTTAAAAAAAATTTCAAAAAAAAATTTTTAAAAAAATAAAAAAAAAAAATTTCAAAAAAAAATTAATGAAAAAAAAAATTTCAAAAAAAAAAATAAAAAAAAAATAAAAAAAAATTTAAAAAAAATAAAAAAAAAATAAAAAATTAAAAAAAAAAAATAAAACAAAATAAAAAAAATATTAAAAAAAAAATTTTCGAAAAAAAAAATTTCAAAAAAAAAATTTTCTAAAAAAAAATTTCAAAAAAAATTTTCAAAAAAATTTTCGAAAAAAAAAATTTCAAAAAAAAAATTTTCAAAAAAAAATTTTAAAAAAAATTTCAAAAAAAAATTTCAAAAAAAAATAAAAAAAAATTCGAAAAAAAAATTTTCAAGAAAAAAAAATTTTAAAAAAATTTCAAAAAAAAAATTTTCAAGAAAAAAAAATTTTAAAAAAATTTCAAAAAAAAATTTCAAAAAAAAAATAAAAAAAAATTCGAAAAAAAAATTTTCAAGAAAAAAAAATTTTAAAAAAATTAAAAAAAAAAAATTTTCAAAAAAAATTTTTAAAATTTAAAAAAAATTTCAAAAAAAAATTTCAAAAAAAATTCAAAAAAAAAATCGAAAAAAAAATTTTCGAAAAAATAAAAAAAAAATTTCCAAAAAAAAAATTCAAAAAAAAAATTCAAAAAAAATTCAAAAAAAAAAATCGAAAAAAAAAAATTTCGAAAAAATAAAAAAAAATTTAAAAAAAAATTTAAAAAAAATTTTCAAAAAAAAATTTCAAAAAAAATTCAAAAAAAAATCGAAAAAAAAATTTTCGAAAAAATAAAAAAAAAATTTCAAAAAAAAAATCAAAAAAAAATTTTCAAAAAAAAAAATTGAAAAAAAAAATTCAAAAAAAATTCAAAAAAAAATCGAAAAAAAAAATTTTCGAAAAAATAAAAAAAAAATTTCAAAAAAATTTAAAAAAAATATTCAAAAAAAAATTTCAAAAAAAATTCAAAAAAAAAATCGAAAAAAAATTTTTCGAAAAAATAAAAAAAAATTCAAAAAAAAAATCGAAAAAAAAAATTTTCGAAAAAATAAAAAAAAAAATTCAAAAAAAATAAAAAAAAAATATTCAAAAAAAAATTCAAAAAAAATTCAAAAAAAAATCGAAAAAATAAAAAAAAAATTCAAAAAAAAATCGAAAAAAAAAATTTTCGAAAAAATAAAAAAAATCTCAAAAAAAATAAAAAAAAAATTTTCAAAAAAAAATTGAAAAAAAATTTCAAAAAAAATTCAAAAAAAAATCGAAAAAAAAATTTTTCGAAAAAATAAAAAAAAAAAAATTTCAAAAAAAAAATTTTCGAAAAAAAAATTGAAAAAAAAATTTCAAAAAAAATTCAAAAAAAAATCGAAAAAAAAAATTTTCAATAAAAATTCAAAAAAAAATTTCAAAAAAAATAAAAAAAAAATCGAAAAAAAAAATTTTCGAACAAAATAAAAAAAAAAAATTTTCAAAAAAAAAATCAAAAAAAAATTTTCAAAAAAAAAATTCAAAAAAAAAATTCAAAAAAATTTTTTCGAAAAAATAAAAAAAAAAATTTTCAAAAAAAAAATCAAAAAAAAATTAAAAAAAATTTAAAAAAAAATCGAAAAAAAAAATTTCGAAAAAATAAAAAAAAAAAATTTTCAAAAAAAAAATCAAAAAAAAATTTTCAAAAAAAAAATTCAAAAAAATTCAAAAAAAATACAAAAAAAAAATCGAAAAAAAAATTTTTCGAAAAAATAAAAAAAAAAAATTTTCAAAAAAAAATCAAAAAAAAATTTTCAAAAAAAAAATTGAAAAAAAGAATTTCAAAAAAAATTCAAAAAAAAAATCGAAAAAAAAAATTTTCGAAAAAAAAATTGAAAAAAAAATTTCAAAAAAAATTCAAAAAAAATCGAAAAAAAAAAATTTTCAATAAAAATTCAAAAAAAATCGAAAAAAAAAAATTTTCGAAAAAATAAAAAAAATCTCAAAAAAAATTAAAAAAAAATTTTCAAAAAAAAATTGAAAAAAAATTTCAAAAAAAATTCAAAAAAAAATCGAAAAAAAAAATTTTCGAAAAAATAAAAAAAAAAAAAAATTTCAAAAAAAAAATTTCGAAAAAATAAAAAAAAATTTCAAAAAAAATTTTAAAAAAATTTTCAAAAAAAAATTTCAAAAAAAATTGAAAAAAAAATCGAAAAAAAAATTTTCGAAAAAATAAAAAAAAAATTTCAAAAAAAAAAATCAAAAAAAAATTTTCAAAAAAAAAA
>OX101813.2:28909404-28999404 GCA_944452925.2 Chrysolina oricalcia | reverse complement strand
GAAAAAAAATTTTTCGAAAAAATAAAAAAAAATTTTCAAAAAAAAAATCAAAAAAAAAATTTTCAAAAAAAAAATTGAAAAAAAAAATTCAAAAAAAATTTAAAAAAAAATCGAAAAAAAAATTTTCGAAAAAGTAAAAAAAAAATTTCAAAAAAAATAAAAAAAAAATATTCAAAAAAAAATTTCAAAAAAAATTCAAAAAAAAAATCGAAAAAAAAATTTTCGAAAAAATAAAAAAAAAATTTCCAAAAAAAAAATTCAAAAAAAAAATTCAAAAAAAATTCAAAAAAAAAAATCGAAAAAAAAAAATTTCGAAAAAATAAAAAAAAATTTTAAAAAAAATTTAAAAAAAATTTTCAAAAAAAAATTTCAAAAAAAATTCAAAAAAAAATCGAAAAAAAAATTTTCGAAAAAATAAAAAAAAAATTTCAAAAAAAAAATCAAAAAAAAATTTTCAAAAAAAAAAATTGAAAAAAAAAATTCAAAAAAAATTCAAAAAAAAATCGAAAAAAAAAATTTTCGAAAAAATAAAAAAAAAATTTCAAAAAAATTAAAAAAAAATATTCAAAAAAAAATTTCAAAAAAAATTCAAAAAAAAAATCGAAAAAAAATTTTTCGAAAAAATAAAAAAAAATTCAAAAAAAAAATCGAAAAAAAAAATTTTCGAAAAAATAAAAAAAAAATTTCAAAAAAAATAAAAAAAAAATATTCAAAAAAAAATTCAAAAAAAATTCAAAAAAAAATCGAAAAAATAAAAAAAAAATTCAAAAAAAAATCGAAAAAAAAAATTTTCGAAAAAATAAAAAAAATCTCAAAAAAAATAAAAAAAAAATTTTCAAAAAAAAATTGAAAAAAAATTTCAAAAAAAATTCAAAAAAAAATCGAAAAAAAAATTTTTCGAAAAAATAAAAAAAAAAAAATTTCAAAAAAAAAATTTTCGAAAAAAAAATTGAAAAAAAAATTTCAAAAAAAATTCAAAAAAAAATCGAAAAAAAAAATTTTCAATAAAAATTCAAAAAAAAATTTCAAAAAAAATAAAAAAAAAATCGAAAAAAAAAATTTTCGAACAAAATAAAAAAAAAAATTTCAAAAAAAAAATCAAAAAAAAATTTTCAAAAAAAAAATTCAAAAAAAAAATTCAAAAAAATTTTTTCGAAAAAATAAAAAAAAAAATTTTCAAAAAAAAAATCAAAAAAAAATTTAAAAAAAATTTAAAAAAAAATCGAAAAAAAAAATTTCGAAAAAATAAAAAAAAAAAATTTTCAAAAAAAAAATCAAAAAAAAATTTTCAAAAAAAAAATTCAAAAAAATTCAAAAAAAATACAAAAAAAAAATCGAAAAAAAAATTTTTCGAAAAAATAAAAAAAAAAAATTTTCAAAAAAAAAATCAAAAAAAAATTTTCAAAAAAAAAATTGAAAAAAAGAATTTCAAAAAAAATTCAAAAAAAAAATCGAAAAAAAAAATTTTCGAAAAAAAAATTGAAAAAAAAATTTCAAAAAAAATTCAAAAAAAATCGAAAAAAAAAATTTTCAATAAAAATTCAAAAAAAAATCGAAAAAAAAAAATTTTCGAAAAAATAAAAAAAATCTCAAAAAAAATTTAAAAAAAATTTTCAAAAAAAAATTGAAAAAAAATTTCAAAAAAATTCAAAAAAAAATCGAAAAAAAAAATTTTCGAAAAAATAAAAAAAAAAAAAAATTTCAAAAAAAAAATTTCGAAAAAATAAAAAAAAATTTCAAAAAAAATTTTAAAAAAAT
Organism: Chrysolina oricalcia; assembly: GCA_944452925.2. Taxonomy (NCBI): domain Eukaryota; kingdom Metazoa; phylum Arthropoda; class Insecta; order Coleoptera; family Chrysomelidae; genus Chrysolina; species Chrysolina oricalcia. The sequence goes on along the minus strand of OX101813.2, from coordinate 28,997,646 downwards.
TTTCAAAAAAAAATTTCAAAAAAAATTGAAAAAAAAATCGAAAAAAAAATTTTCGAAAAAATAAAAAAAAAATTTCAAAAAAAAAAATCAAAAAAAAATTTTCAAAAAAAAAATTGAAAAAAAAAATTCAAAAAAAATTCAAAAAAAAATCGAAAAAAAAAAATTTCGAAAAAATAAAAAAAAAATTTCAAAAAAAATAAAAAAAAAATATTCAAAAAAAAATTCAAATAAAAAATTAAAAAAAAATTCAAAAAAAATATCGAAAAAAAAAATTTTCGAAAAAATAAAAAAAAAATTCAAAAAAAATTTAAAAAAAATTTTCAAAAAAAAATTGAAAAAAAATTTCAAAAAAAATTCAAAAAAAAATCGAAAAAAAAATTTTCGAAAAAATAAAAAAAAAAATTTCAAAAAAAAAATTCAAAAAAAATTCAAAAAAAAAATCGAAAAAAAAAAATTTTCGAAAAAATAAAAAAAAAATTTCAAAAAAAATAAAAAAAAATTTTCAAAAAAAAAATTCAAAAAAAAAAATTCAAAAAAAATTAAAAAAAAAAATCGAAAAAAAAAATTTTCGAAAAAATAAAAAAAAAATTTCAAAAAAAATAAAAAAAAATAAAAAAAAAATTTCAAAAAAAAATCGAAAAAAAATTTCAGAAAAAATTCAAAAAAAAATCGAAAAAAAAATTTTCAAAAAAAAAATTCAAAAAAAAAATTCAAAAAAAATTTTCAAAAAAAAATTTAAAAAAAATTTAAAAAAAATTTCAAAAAAAAATTTTAAAAAAAAATTTTAAAAAAATAAAAAAAAAAAATTTCAAAAAAAAATAAATGAAAAAAAAAATTTCAAAAAAAAAAATAAAAAAAAATTTTAAAAAAATAAAAAAAAAATAAAAAATTAAAAAAAAAAAATAAAACAAAATAAAAAAAATATTAAAAAAAAAATTTTCGAAAAAAAAAATTTCAAAAAAAAAATTTTCTAAAAAAAATTTCAAAAAAAATTTTCAAAAAAATTTTCGAAAAAAAAAATTTCAAAAAAAAATTTTCAAAAAAAAATTTTAAAAAAAATTTCAAAAAAAAATTTCAAAAAAAAATAAAAAAAAATTCGAAAAAAAAATTTTCAAGAAAAAAAAATTTTAAAAAAATTTCAAAAAAAAAATTTTCAAAAAAAATTTTTAAAATTTAAAAAAAATTTCAAAAAAAAATTTCAAAAAAATTTTCGAAAAAAAAAAATTTCAAAAAAAAAAATTTCAAAAAAAAATTTTTTAAAAAATTTCAAAAAAAAATTTCAAAAAAAAATAAAAAAAAAATTGAAAAAAAAAATTCGAAAAAAAAATTTTCAAGAAAAAAAAATTTTAAAAAAAATTTAAAAAAAATTTCAAGAAAAAAAATATTCAAAATAAATTTTTAAAAAAATTTTAAAAAAATTCGAAAAAAAATAAAAAAAAAATAAAAAAAAAAATAAAAAAAAATTAAAAAAAATAAAAAATAAAAAAAAATTTAAAAAAAATAAAAAAAATAAAAAATTTCAAAAAAATAAAAAAAAAATTTAAAAAAAAATTCAAAAAAAAATTTCGAAAAAAAAAATTTTCAAAAAAAAATTTAAAAAAAAATTTAAAAAAAATTTCAAAAAAAAAATTTAAAAAAAAAATAAAAAAAAAAATAATAAAAAATAGAAAAATAATAAAAAAAATAAAAAATTTCAAAAAAATAAAAAATAAAAAATAAAAAAAAATTAAAAAAAAAAATTCAAAAAAAATTTTCAAAAAAAAAAATTTAAAAAAAATTTCAAAAAAAAAATCGAAAAAAAATTTTTCGAAAAAATAAAAAAAAATTCAAAAAAAAAAATCGAAAAAAAATTTTTCGAAAAAATAAAAAAGAAATTAAAAAATAAATCGAAAAAATGAAAAAAAAATTTCAAAAAAAATAAAAAAAAAAATTTCAAAAAAAAATTGAAAAAAAATTTCAAAAAAATAAAAAAAAAAAATTTCAAAAAAATAAAAAAAAAAATTTCAAAAAAAAATTCAAAAAAAAAATTTTCAAAAAAAAAAAAATTTCGAAAAAAAAATAAAAAAAAAATCAAAAAAAATTTTTCAAAGAGAAAATTTTTCAAAAAAATTTTCGTAAAAAAAAAATTTCAAAAAAAAAATTCAAAAAAAAAATTCAAAAAAAAATTCAAAAAAAAATCGAAAAAAAAAATTTTCGAAAAAATAAAAAAAAAATTTCAAAAAAAATTTTAAAAAAATTTTCAAAAAAAAATTGAAAAAAAATTTCAAAAAAAATTCAAAAAAAAATCGAAAAAAAAATTTTCGAAAAAATAAAAAAAAATTTCAAAAAAAAAATTCAAAAAAAAAATTCAAAAAAAATTCAAAAAAAAATCGAAAAAAAAAATTTCGAAAAAATAAAAAAAAAAAATTTCAAAAAAAAATCAAAAAAAAATTTTCAAAAAAAAAATTCAAAAAGAAAATTCAAAAAAAATTCAAAAAAAAATCGAAAAAAAAAAAATTTTCAAAAAAAATTCGAAAAAATTTCCAAAAAAAAAATTTCAAAAAAAAAATTAAAAAAAATAAAAAAAAATTCAAAAAAAAATTCAAAAAAAATTTTCGAAAAAAAAAATTTTCAAAAAAAAAATAAAAAAAAAAATTTCAAAAAAAAATTTTTAAAAAATTTTCGAAAAAAAAAATTTCAAAAAAAAAAATTTCAAAAAAAAATTTTTAAAGAATTTCAAAAAAAAATAAAAAAAAAATTAAAAAAAAAATTGAAAAAAAAAATTCGGAAAAAAAAATTTCAAGAAAAAAAATTAAAAAAAAAAAATAAAAAAAAATAAAAAAAAATAAAAAAAATTTAAAAAAAATAAAAAAAAATAAAAAAAAAATTAAAAAAATTTTTCGAAAAAATAAATTTCAAAAAAAAAATTTTCAAAAAAATTTTCGAAAAAAAAATTAAAAAAAAAAAATTTAAAAAAAAATTTAAAAAAAAATCAAAAAAAATTTTAAAAAAATCGAAAAAAAAATTCAAGAAAAAAAAATTAAAAAAAAAATTTTGAAAAAATTTTAAAAAAATTTTTAAAAAAATTTCAAAAAAAAAAATTTTTTTTAAAAATAAAAAAAAAAAATTCAAAAAAAAATAATTAAAAAATAATTAAAAAATAATTAAAAAATAATTTTAAAAAAAATGAAAAAAAAATAAAAAAAATAAAAAAAAATTTAAAAAAAATAAAAAAAAATAAAAAAAAATTTAAAAAAAAATTTTCGAAAAAAAAAATTCAAAAAAAAATCGAAAAAAAAAAATTTCGAAAAAATAAAAAAAAAAATTTCAAAAAAAAATCAAAAAAAAAATTTTCAAAAAAAAAATTCAAAAAAAAAATTCAAAAAAAATTCAAAAAAAAATCGAAAAAAAAAAATTTTCGAAAAAATGAAAAAAAAAATTCAAAAAAAATAAAAAAAAAATTTTCAAAAAAAAAATTCAAAAAAAAAAATTCAAAAAAAAAATCGAAAAAAAAAAATTTCGAAAAAATAAAAAAAAAATTTCAAAAAAAATTAAAAAAAATTTTCAAAAAAAAATTGAAAAAAAATTTTTCGAAAAAATAAAAAAAAATTTTCAAAAAAAAATCAAAAAAAAAATTTCCAAAAAAAAAATTGAAAAAAAAAATTGAAAAAAAATTTTAAAAAAAATCGAAAAAAAAATTTTCGAAAAAGTAAAAAAAAAATTTCAAAAAAAATAAAAAAAAAATATTCAAAAAAAAATTTCAAAAAAAATTCAAAAAAAAAATCGAAAAAAAAATTTTCGAAAAAATAAAAAAAAATTTCCAAAAAAAAAATTCAAAAAAAAAATTCAAAAAAAATTCAAAAAAAAAATCGAAAAAAAAAAATTTCGAAAAAATAAAAAAAAAATTCAAAAAAAATTTAAAAAAAATTTTCAAAAAAAAATTTCAAAAAAAATTCAAAAAAAAATCGAAAAAAAAATTTTCGAAAAAATAAAAAAAAAATTTCAAAAAAAAAATCAAAAAAAAATTTTCAAAAAAAAAATTGAAAAAAAAAATTCAAAAAAAATTCAAAAAAAAATCGAAAAAAAAAATTTTCGAAAAAATAAAAAAAAAATTTCAAAAAAAATAAAAAAAAAATATTCAAAAAAAAATTTCAAAAAAAATTCAAAAAAAAAATCGAAAAAAAATTTTTCGAAAAAATAAAAAAAAATTCAAAAAAAAAATCGAAAAAAAAATTTTCGAAAAAATAAAAAAAAAATTCAAAAAAAATAAAAAAAAAAATATTCAAAAAAAAATTCAAAAAAAATTCAAAAAAAAATCGAAAAAATAAAAAAAAAATTCAAAAAAAAATCGAAAAAAAAAATTTTCGAAAAAATAAAAAAATCTCAAAAAAAATAAAAAAAAAATTTTCAAAAAAAAATTGAAAAAAAATTTCAAAAAAAATTCAAAAAAAAATCGAAAAAAAAATTTTTCGAAAAAAAAAAAAAAAATTTCAAAAAAAAAATTTTCGAAAAAAAAATTGAAAAAAAAATTTCAAAAAAAATTCAAAAAAAAATCGAAAAAAAAAAATTTTCAATAAAAATTCAAAAAAAAATTTCAAAAAAAATAAAAAAAAAATCGAAAAAAAAAATTTTCGAACAAAATAAAAAAAAAAAATTTTCAAAAAAAAAATTCAAAAAAAAAATTCAAAAAAAATTTTTCGAAAAAATAAAAAAAAAAATTTTCAAAAAAAAAATCAAAAAAAAATTTAAAAAAAATTTTAAAAAAAATCGAAAAAAAAAATTTCGAAAAAATAAAAAAAAAATTTTTCAAAAAAAAATCAAAAAAAAATTTTCAAAAAAAAAATTCAAAAAAAATTCAAAAAAAATACAAAAAAAAAATCGAAAAAAAAATTTTTCGAAAAAATAAAAAAAAAAAAAATTTCAAAAAAAAAATCAAAAAAAAATTTTCAAAAAAAAAATTGAAAAAAAATTTCAAAAAAAATTCAAAAAAAATCGAAAAAAAAAATTTTCAATAAAAATTCAAAAAAAAATCGAAAAAAAAATTTTTCGAAAAAATAAAAAAAATCTCAAAAAAAATAAAAAAAAAATTTTCAAAAAAAAATTGAAAAAAAATTTCAAAAAAAATTCAAAAAAAAATCGAAAAAAAAAATTTTCGAAAAAATAAAAAAAAAAAATTTCAAAAAAAAAATCAAAAAAAAAATTTCGAAAAAATAAAAAAAAATTTCAAAAAAAATTTTAAAAAAATTTTCAAAAAAAAATTTCAAAAAAAATTGAAAAAAAAATCGAAAAAAAAATTTTCGAAAAAATAAAAAAAAAATTTCAAAAAAAAAATCAAAAAAAAATTTTCAAAAAAAAAATTGAAAAAAAAAATTCAAAAAAAAATCGAAAAAAAAAATTTTCGAAAAAATAAAAAAAAAATTTCAAAAAAAATTAAAAAAAAATATTCAAAAAAAAATTCAAATAAAAAATTCAAAAAAAATTCAAAAAAAAAAATCGAAAAAAAAAATTTTCGAAAAAATAAAAAAAAAATTCAAAAAAAATTAAAAAAAAATTTTCAAAAAAAAATTGAAAAAAAATTTCAAAAAAAATTCAAAAAAAAATCGAAAAAAAAATTTTCGAAAAAATAAAAAAAAAATTTCAAAAAAAAAATTCAAAAAAAATTCAAAAAAAAAATCGAAAAAAAAAAATTTTCGAAAAAATAAAAAAAAAATTTCAAAAAAAATAAAAAAAAAATTTTCAAAAAAAAAATTCAAAAAAAAATATTCAAAAAAAATTCAAAAAAAAATCGAAAAAAAAAATTTTCGAAAAAATAAAAAAAAAAATTCAAAAAAAATAAAAAAAAATAAAAAAAAATTTTCAAAAAAAAATTGAAAAAAAATTTCAGAAAAAATTCAAAAAAAAATCGAAAAAAAAATTTTCAAAAAAAAAATTCAAAAAAAAAATTCAAAAAAAATTCAAAAAAAAAATCGAAAAAAAAAAATTTTCGAAAAAATAAAAAAAAAATTTCAAAAAAAAAATCAAAAAAAAAATTTTCAAAAAAAAAATTGAAAAAAAAAATTCAAAAAAAATTTTAAAAAAAATCGAAAAAAAAATTTTCGAAAAAGTAAAAAAAAAATTTCAAAAAAAATAAAAAAAAAATATTCAAAAAAAAATTTCAAAAAAAATTCAAAAAAAAATCGAAAAAAAAATTTTCGAAAAAATAAAAAAAAAATTTCCAAAAAAAAAATTCAAAAAAAAATTCAAAAAAAATTCAAAAAAAAATCGAAAAAAAAAAAATTCGAAAAAATAAAAAAAAATTTCAAAAAAAATTTAAAAAAAATTTTCAAAAAAAAATTTCAAAAAAAATTCAAAAAAAAATCGAAAAAAAAATTTTCGAAAAAATAAAAAAAAAATTTCAAAAAAAAAATCAAAAAAAAATTTTCAAAAAAAAAATTGAAAAAAAAAAATTCAAAAAAAAATCGAAAAAAAAAATTTTCGAAAAAATAAAAAAAAAATTTTAAAAATAATAAAAAAAAAATATTCAAAAAAAAATTTAAAAAAAAATTCAAAAAAAAATGGAAAAAATATTTTTCGATAAAATAAAAAAAAATTCAAAAAAAAATCGAAAAAAAAAAAATTTCGAAAAAATAAAAAAAAAAATTCAAAAAAAATAAAAAAAAAATCGAAAAAAAAAATTTTCGAACAAAATAAAAAAAAAAATTTTCAAAAAAAAAATCAAAAAAAAATTTTCAAAAAAAAAATTGAAAAAAAAATTCAAAAAAAATTCAAAAAAAAATCGAAAAAAAAATTTTCGAAAAAATAAAAAAAAAATTTCAAAAAAAAAATTCAAAAAAAAAATTCAAAAAAAATTCAAAAAAAAATCGAAAAAAAAAATTTCGAAAAAATAAAAAAAAAAAATTTCAAAAAAAAATCAAAAAAAAATTTTCAAAAAAAAAATTCAAAAAGAAAATTCAAAAAAAATTCAAAAAAAAATCGAAAAAAAAAAAATTTTCAAAAAAAATTCGAAAAAATTTCCAAAAAAAAAATTTCAAAAAAAAAATTAAAAAAAATAAAAAAAAATTCAAAAAAAAATTCAAAAAAAATTTTCGAAAAAAAAAATTTTCAAAAAAAAAATAAAAAAAAAAATTTCAAAAAAAAATTTTTAAAAAATTTTCGAAAAAAAAAATTTCAAAAAAAAAAATTTCAAAAAAAAATTTTTAAAGAATTTCAAAAAAAAATAAAAAAAAAATTAAAAAAAAAATTGAAAAAAAAAATTCGGAAAAAAAAATTTCAAGAAAAAAAATTTAAAAAAAAAAATAAAAAAAAATAAAAAAAAATAAAAAAAATTTAAAAAAAATAAAAAAAAATAAAAAAAAAATTAAAAAAATTTTTCGAAAAAATAAATTTCAAAAAAAAAATTTTCAAAAAAATTTTCGAAAAAAAAATTAAAAAAAAAAAATTTAAAAAAAAATTTAAAAAAAAATCAAAAAAAATTTAAAAAAAATCGAAAAAAAAATTCAAGAAAAAAAAATTAAAAAAAAAATTTTGAAAAAATTTTAAAAAAATTTTTAAAAAAATTTCAAAAAAAAAAATTTTTTTTAAAAATAAAAAAAAAAAAATTCAAAAAAAAATAATTAAAAAATAATTAAAAAATAATTAAAAAATAATTTTAAAAAAAATGAAAAAAAAATAAAAAAAATAAAGAAAAATTTAAAAAAAATAAAAAAAAATAAAAAAAAATTTAAAAAAAAATTTTCGAAAAAAAAAATTCAAAAAAAAATCGAAAAAAAAAAATTTCGAAAAAATAAAAAAAAAAAATTTCAAAAAAAAATCAAAAAAAAAATTTTCAAAAAAAAAATTCAAAAAAAAAATTCAAAAAAAATTCAAAAAAAAATCGAAAAAAAAAAATTTTCGAAAAAATGAAAAAAAAAATTCAAAAAAAATAAAAAAAAAATTTTCAAAAAAAAAATTCAAAAAAAAAAATTCAAAAAAAAAATCGAAAAAAAAAAATTTCGAAAAAATAAAAAAAAAATTTCAAAAAAAATTAAAAAAAATTTTCAAAAAAAAATTGAAAAAAAATTTTTCGAAAAAATAAAAAAAAATTTTCAAAAAAAAATCAAAAAAAAAATTTCCAAAAAAAAAATTGAAAAAAAAAATTGAAAAAAAATTTTAAAAAAAATCGAAAAAAAAATTTTCGAAAAAGTAAAAAAAAAATTTCAAAAAAAATAAAAAAAAAATATTCAAAAAAAAATTTCAAAAAAAATTCAAAAAAAAAATCGAAAAAAAAATTTTCGAAAAAATAAAAAAAAATTTCCAAAAAAAAAATTCAAAAAAAAAATTCAAAAAAAATTCAAAAAAAAAATCGAAAAAAAAAAATTTCGAAAAAATAAAAAAAAAATTCAAAAAAAATTTAAAAAAAATTTTCAAAAAAAAATTTCAAAAAAAATTCAAAAAAAAATCGAAAAAAAAATTTTCGAAAAAATAAAAAAAAAATTTCAAAAAAAAAATCAAAAAAAAATTTTCAAAAAAAAAATTGAAAAAAAAAATTCAAAAAAAATTCAAAAAAAAATCGAAAAAAAAAATTTTCGAAAAAATAAAAAAAAAATTTCAAAAAAAATAAAAAAAAAATATTCAAAAAAAAATTTCAAAAAAAATTCAAAAAAAAAATCGAAAAAAAATTTTTCGAAAAAATAAAAAAAAATTCAAAAAAAAAATCGAAAAAAAAATTTTCGAAAAAATAAAAAAAAAATTCAAAAAAAATAAAAAAAAAAATATTCAAAAAAAAATTCAAAAAAAATTCAAAAAAAAATCGAAAAAATAAAAAAAAAATTCAAAAAAAAATCGAAAAAAAAAATTTTCGAAAAAATAAAAAAATCTCAAAAAAAATAAAAAAAAAATTTTCAAAAAAAAATTGAAAAAAAATTTCAAAAAAAATTCAAAAAAAAATCGAAAAAAAAAAATTTTCAATAAAAATTCAAAAAAAAATTTCAAAAAAAATAAAAAAAAAATCGAAAAAAAAAATTTTCGAACAAAATAAAAAAAAAAAATTTTCAAAAAAAAAATTCAAAAAAAAAATTCAAAAAAAATTTTTCGAAAAAATAAAAAAAAAAATTTTCAAAAAAAAAATCAAAAAAAAATTTAAAAAAAATTTTAAAAAAAATCGAAAAAAAAAATTTCGAAAAAATAAAAAAAAAATTTTTCAAAAAAAAATCAAAAAAAAATTTTCAAAAAAAAAATTCAAAAAAAATTCAAAAAAAATACAAAAAAAAAATCGAAAAAAAAATTTTTCGAAAAAATAAAAAAAAAAAAATTTTCAAAAAAAAAATCAAAAAAAAATTTTCAAAAAAAAAATTGAAAAAAAATTTCAAAAAAAATTCAAAAAAAATCGAAAAAAAAAATTTTCAATAAAAATTCAAAAAAAAATCGAAAAAAAAATTTTTCGAAAAAATAAAAAAAATCTCAAAAAAAATAAAAAAAAAATTTTCAAAAAAAAATTGAAAAAAAATTTCAAAAAAAATTCAAAAAAAAATCGAAAAAAAAAATTTTCGAAAAAATAAAAAAAAAAAATTTCAAAAAAAAAATCAAAAAAAAAATTTCGAAAAAATAAAAAAAAATTTCAAAAAAAATTTTAAAAAAATTTTCAAAAAAAAATTTCAAAAAAAATTGAAAAAAAAATCGAAAAAAAAATTTTCGAAAAAATAAAAAAAAAATTTCAAAAAAAAAATCAAAAAAAAATTTTCAAAAAAAAAATTGAAAAAAAAAATTCAAAAAAAAATCGAAAAAAAAAATTTTCGAAAAAATAAAAAAAAAATTTCAAAAAAAATTAAAAAAAAATATTCAAAAAAAAATTCAAATAAAAAATTCAAAAAAAATTCAAAAAAAAAAATCGAAAAAAAAAATTTTCGAAAAAATAAAAAAAAAATTCAAAAAAAATTAAAAAAAAATTTTCAAAAAAAAATTGAAAAAAAATTTCAAAAAAAATTCAAAAAAAAATCGAAAAAAAAATTTTCGAAAAAATAAAAAAAAAATTTCAAAAAAAAAATTCAAAAAAAATTCAAAAAAAAAATCGAAAAAAAAAAATTTTCGAAAAAATAAAAAAAAAATTTCAAAAAAAATAAAAAAAAAATTTTCAAAAAAAAAATTCAAAAAAAAATATTCAAAAAAAATTCAAAAAAAAATCGAAAAAAAAAATTTTCGAAAAAATAAAAAAAAAAATTCAAAAAAAATAAAAAAAAATAAAAAAAAATTTTCAAAAAAAAATTGAAAAAAAATTTCAGAAAAAATTCAAAAAAAAATCGAAAAAAAAATTTTCAAAAAAAAAATTCAAAAAAAAAATTCAAAAAAAATTCAAAAAAAAAAATCGAAAAAAAAAAATTTTCGAAAAAATAAAAAAAAAATTTCAAAAAAAAAATCAAAAAAAAAATTTTCAAAAAAAAAATTGAAAAAAAAAATTCAAAAAAAATTTTAAAAAAAATCGAAAAAAAAATTTTCGAAAAAGTAAAAAAAAAATTTCAAAAAAAATAAAAAAAAAATATTCAAAAAAAAATTTCAAAAAAAATTCAAAAAAAAATCGAAAAAAAAATTTTCGAAAAAATAAAAAAAAAATTTCCAAAAAAAAAATTCAAAAAAAAATTCAAAAAAAATTCAAAAAAAAATCGAAAAAAAAAAAATTCGAAAAAATAAAAAAAAATTTCAAAAAAAATTTAAAAAAAATTTTCAAAAAAAAATTTCAAAAAAAATTCAAAAAAAAATCGAAAAAAAAATTTTCGAAAAAATAAAAAAAAAATTTCAAAAAAAAAATCAAAAAAAAATTTTCAAAAAAAAAATTGAAAAAAAAAAATTCAAAAAAAAATCGAAAAAAAAAATTTTCGAAAAAATAAAAAAAAAATTTTAAAAATAATAAAAAAAAAATATTCAAAAAAAAATTTAAAAAAAAATTCAAAAAAAAATGGAAAAAAAATTTTTCGAAAAAATAAAAAAAAATTCAAAAAAAAATCGAAAAAAAAAAAATTTCGAAAAAATAAAAAAAAAAATTCAAAAAAAATAAAAAAAAAATCGAAAAAAAAAATTTTCGAACAAAATAAAAAAAAAAATTTTCAAAAAAAAAATCAAAAAAAAATTTTCAAAAAAAAAATTGAAAAAAAAATTCAAAAAAAATTCAAAAAAAAATCGAAAAAAAATTTTTTCGAAAAAATAAAAAAAAAAATTTTTCAAAAAAAAAATCAAAAAAAAATTCAAAAAAAATTAAAAAAAAAATCAAAAAAAAAAATTTCGAAAAAATAAAAAAAAAAATTTTCAAAAAAAAAATCAAAAAAAAATTTTCAAAAAAAAAATTCAAAAAAAATTCAAAAAAATACAAAAAAAAAATCGAAAAAAAAAATTTTCGAAAAAATAAAAAAAAAAAAATTTACAAAAAAAAAATCAAAAAAAAATTTTCAAAAAAAAAATTGAAAAAAAGAATTTCAAAAAAAATTTTAAAAAAAATCGAAAAAAAAAATTTTCGAAAAAATAAAAAAAAAAAAATTTCAAAAATAAAATAAAAAAAAAATTCAAAAAAAATTCAAAAAAAAATCGAAAAAAAAAATTTTCGAAAAAAAAATTGAAAAAAAAATTTCAAAAAAAATTCAAAAAAAATCGAAAAAAAAAATTTTCGGAAAAATAAAAAAAAAAAATTTCAAAAAAAAAATCAAAAAAAAATTTTTCGAAAAAAAAATTTTCGAAAAAATTTCAAAAAAAATTCAAAAAAAATCGAAAAAAAAAAATTTTCAATAAAAATTAAAAAAAAAATCGAAAAAAAAAAAATTTCGAAAAAATAAAAAAAAAATTTCAAAAAAAATAAAAAAAAAATCGAAAAAAAAAATTTTCGAACAAAATAAAAAAAAAAATTTTCAAAAAAAAAATCAAAAAAAAATTTTCAAAAAAAAAATTCAAAAAAAATTCAAAAAAAATCGAAAAAAAAATTTTTCGAAAAAAAAAAAAAAAAAATTTTCAAAAAAAAAATTCAAAAAAAATCGAAAAAAAAAAATTTTCAATAAAAATTAAAAAAAAAATCGAAAAAAAAAAATTTCGAAAAAATAAAAAAAAAATTTCAAAAAAAATAAAAAAAAATTTTCAAAAAAAAATTGAAAAAAAATTTCAGAAAAAATTCAAAAAAAAATCGAAAAAAAAAATTTTCGAAAAAATAAAAAAAAATTTTCAAAAAAAAAATCAAAAAAAAAAATTTTCAAAAAAAAAATTGAAAAAAAAAATTCAAAAAAAATTTAAAAAAAAATCGAAAAAAAATTTTTCGAAAAAGTAAAAAAAAAATTTCAAAAAAAATAAAAAAAAAATATTCAAAAAAAAATTTCAAAAAAAATTCAAAAAAAAATCGAAAAAAAAATTTTCGAAAAAATAAAAAAAAAATTTCAAAAAAAAAATTCAAAAAAAAAATTCAAAAAAAATTCAAAAAAAAATCGAAAAAAAAAATTTCGAAAAAATAAAAAAAAAAAATTTCAAAAAAAAATCAAAAAAAAATTTTCAAAAAAAAATTCAAAAAGAAAATTCAAAAAAAATTCAAAAAAAAAATCGAAAAAAAAAAAATTTTCAAAAAAAATTCGAAAAAATTTCCAAAAAAAAAATTTCAAAAAAAAAATTAAAAAAAATAAAAAAAAATTCAAAAAAAAATTCAAAAAAAATTTTCGAAAAAAAAAATTTTCAAAAAAAAAATAAAAAAAAAAATTTCAAAAAAAAATTTTTAAAAAATTTTCGAAAAAAAAAATTTCAAAAAAAAAAATTTCAAAAAAAAATTTTTAAAGAATTTCAAAAAAAAATAAAAAAAAAATTAAAAAAAAAATTGAAAAAAAAAATTCGGAAAAAAAAATTTCAAGAAAAAAAATTAAAAAAAAAAATAAAAAAAAATAAAAAAAAATAAAAAAAATTTAAAAAAAATTTAAAAAAATAAAAAAAAAATTTAAAAAAATTTTTCGAAAAAATAAATTTCAAAAAAAAAATTTTCAAAAAAATTTTCGAAAAAAAAATTAAAAAAAAAAATTTTAAAAAAAAATTAAAAAAAAAATCAAAAAAAATTTAAAAAAAATCGAAAAAAAAATTCAAGAAAAAAAAATTAAAAAAAAAATTTTAAAAAAATTTTAAAAAAATTTTTAAAAAAATTTCAAAAAAAAAATTTTTTTTTAAAAATAAAAAAAAAAATTCAAAAAAAAATAATTAAAAAATAATTAAAAAATAATTAAAAAATAATTTTAAAAAAAATGAAAAAAAAATAAAAAAAATAAAAAAAAATTTAAAAAAAATAAAAAAAAATAAAAAAAAAATTAAAAAAAAAATTTTCGAAAAAAAAATTCAAAAAAAAATCGAAAAAAAAAATTTCGAAAAAATAAAAAAAAAAAATTTCAAAAAAAAATCAAAAAAAAAATTTTCAAAAAAAAAATTCAAAAAAAAAATTAAAAAAAAATTTAAAAAAAAAATCGAAAAAAAAAAATTTTCGAAAAAATGAAAAAAAAAATTCAAAAAAAATAAAAAAAAAATTTTCAAAAAAAAAATTCAAAAAAAAAAATTCAAAAAAAAAATCGAAAAAAAAAAATTTCGAAAAAATAAAAAAAAAATTTAAAAAAAAATAAAAAAAAATTTTCAAAAAAAAATTGAAAAAAAATTTTTCGAAAAAATAAAAAAAAAATTTCAAAAAAAAATCAAAAAAAAAATTTCCAAAAAAAAAATTGAAAAAAAAAATTCAAAAAAAATTTTAAAAAAAATCGAAAAAAAAATTTTCGAAAAAGTAAAAAAAAAATTTCAAAAAAAATAAAAAAAAAATATTCAAAAAAAAATTTCAAAAAAAATTCAAAAAAAAAATCGAAAAAAAAATTTTCGAAAAAATAAAAAAAAATTTCCAAAAAAAAAATTCAAAAAAAAAATTCAAAAAAAATTCAAAAAAAAAATCGAAAAAAAAAAAATTCGAAAAAATAAAAAAAAATTTCAAAAAAAATTTAAAAAAAATTTTCAAAAAAAAATTTCAAAAAAAATTCAAAAAAAAATCGAAAAAAAAATTTTCGAAAAAATAAAAAAAAAATTTCAAAAAAAAAATCAAAAAAAAATTTTCAAAAAAAAAATTGAAAAAAAAAATTCAAAAAAAATTCAAAAAAAAATCGAAAAAAAAAATTTTCGAAAAAATAAAAAAAAAATTTCAAAAAAAATAAAAAAAAAATATTCAAAAAAAAATTTCAAAAACAATTCAAAAAAAAAATCGAAAAAAAATTTTTCGAAAAAATAAAAAAAAATTCAAAAAAAAAATCGAAAAAAAAAATTTTCGAAAAAATAAAAAAAAAATTCAAAAAAAATTCAAAAAAAAATCGAAAAAATAAAAAAAAAATTCAAAAAAAAATCGAAAAAAAAAATTTTCGAAAAAATAAAAAAATCTCAAAAAAAATAAAAAAAAAATTTTCAAAAAAAAATTGAAAAAAAATTTCAAAAAAAATTCAAAAAAAAATCGAAAAAAAAATTTTTCGAAAAAAAAAAAAAAAATTTCAAAAAAAAAATTTTCGAAAAAAAAATTGAAAAAAAAATTTCAAAAAAAATTCAAAAAAAAATCGAAAAAAAAAAATTTTCAATAAAAATTCAAAAAAAAATTTTTAAAAAATTTTAAAAAAAATCGAAAAAAAAAATTTCGAAAAAATAAAAAAAAAATTTTCAAAAAAAAAATCAAAAAAAAATTTTAAAAAAATTTTAAAAAAAATCGAAAAAAAAAATTTCGAAAAAATAAAAAAAAAAATTTTTCAAAAAAAAATCAAAAAAAAATTTTCAAAAAAAAAATTCAAAAAAAATACAAAAAAAAAATCGAAAAAAAAATTTTTCGAAAAAATAAAAAAAAAAAAATTTTCAAAAAAAAAATCAAAAAAAAATTTTCAAAAAAAAAATTGAAAAAAAATTTCAAAAAAAATTCAAAAAAAATCGAAAAAAAAAATTTTCAATAAAAATTCAAAAAAAAATCGAAAAAAAAATTTTTCGAAAAAATAAAAAAAATCTCAAAAAAAATAAAAAAAAAATTTTCAAAAAAAAGTTGAAAAAAAAATTTTCGAAAAAATAAAAAAAAAAAAATTCAAAAAAAAAATCAAAAAAAAAATTTCGAAAAAATAAAAAAAAATTTCAAAAAAAATTTTAAAAAAATTTTCAAAAAAAAATTTCAAAAAAAATTGAAAAAAAAATCGAAAAAAAAATTTTCGAAAAAATAAAAAAAAAATTTCAAAAAAAAAATCAAAAAAAAATTTTCAAAAAAAAAATTGAAAAAAAAAATTCAAAAAAAAATCGAAAAAAAAAAATTTTCGAAAAAATAAAAAAAAAATTTCAAAAAAAATTAAAAAAAAATATTCAAAAAAAAATTCAAATAAAAAATTCAAAAAAAATTCAAAAAAAAAAATCGAAAAAAAAAATTTTCGAAAAAATAAAAAAAAAATTCAAAAAAAATTAAAAAAAAATTTTCAAAAAAAAATTGAAAAAAAATTTCAAAAAAAATTCAAAAAAAAATCGAAAAAAAATTTTTCGAAAAAATAAAAAAAAAAATTTCAAAAAAAAAATTCAAAAAAAATTCAAAAAAAAAATCGAAAAAAAAAAATTTTCGAAAAAATAAAAAAAAAATTTCAAAAAAAATAAAAAAAAAATTTTCAAAAAAAAAATTCAAAAAAAAATATTCAAAAAAAATTCAAAAAAAAATCGAAAAAAAAAATTTTCGAAAAAATAAAAAAAAAATTTCAAAAAAAATAAAAAAAAATAAAAAAAAATTTTCAAAAAAAAATTGAAAAAAAATTTCAGAAAAAATTCAAAAAAAAATCGAAAAAAAAATTTTCAAAAAAAAAATTCAAAAAAAAAATTCAAAAAAAATTCAAAAAAAAAATCGAAAAAAAAAAATTTTCGAAAAAATAAAAAAAAAATTTCAAAAAAAAAATCAAAAAAAAAATTTTCAAAAAAAAAATTGAAAAAAAAAATTCAAAAAAAATTTTAAAAAAAATCGAAAAAAAAATTTTCGAAAAAGTAAAAAAAAAATTTCAAAAAAAATAAAAAAAAAATATTCAAAAAAAAATTTCAAAAAAAATTCAAAAAAAAAAATCGAAAAAAAAATTTTCGAAAAAATAAAAAAAAAATTTCCAAAAAAAAAATTCAAAAAAAAATTCAAAAAAAATTCAAAAAAAAAATCGAAAAAAAAAATTTCGAAAAAATAAAAAAAAATTTCAAAAAAAATTTAAAGAAAATTTTCAAAAAAAAATTTCAAAAAAAATTAAAAAAAAAAATTTCCAAAAAAAAAATTGAAAAAAAAAATTCAAAAAAAATTTTAAAAAAAATCGAAAAAAAAATTTTCGAAAAAGTAAAAAAAAAATTTCAAAAAAAATAAAAAAAAAATATTCAAAAAAAAATTTCAAAAAAAATTCAAAAAAAAAATCGAAAAAAAAATTTTCGAAAAAATAAAAAAAAATTTCCAAAAAAAAAATTCAAAAAAAAAATTCAAAAAAAATTCAAAAAAAAAATCGAAAAAAAAAAATTCGAAAAAATAAAAAAAAATTTCAAAAAAAATTTAAAAAAAATTTTCAAAAAAAAATTTCAAAAAAAATTCAAAAAAAAATCGAAAAAAAAATTTTCGAAAAAATAAAAAAAAAATTTCAAAAAAAAAATCAAAAAAAAATTTTCAAAAAAAAAATTGAAAAAAAAAATTCAAAAAAAATTCAAAAAAAAATAGAAAAAAAAAATTTTCGAAAAAATAAAAAAAAAATTTCAAAAAAAATAAAAAAAAAATATTCAAAAAAAAATTTCAAAAACAATTCAAAAAAAAAATCGAAAAAAAATTTTTCGAAAAAATAAAAAAAAATTCAAAAAAAAAATCGAAAAAAAAAATTTTCGAAAAAATAAAAAAAAAATTCAAAAAAAATAAAGAAAAAAATATTCAAAAAAAAATTCAAAAAAAATTCAAAAAAAAATCGAAAAAATAAAAAAAAAATTCAAAAAAAAATCGAAAAAAAAAATTTTCGAAAAAATAAAAAAATCTCAAAAAAAATAAAAAAAAAATTTTCAAAAAAAAATTGAAAAAAAATTTCAAAAAAAATTCAAAAAAAAATCGAAAAAAAAATTTTTCGAAAAAAAAAAAAAAATTTCAAAAAAAAAATTTTCGAAAAAAAAATTGAAAAAAAAATTTCAAAAAAAATTCAAAAAAAAATCGAAAAAAAAAAATTTTCAATAAAAATTCAAAAAAAAATTTCAAAAAAAAATAAAAAAAAAATCGAAAAAAAAAATTTTCGAACAAAATAAAAAAAAAAAATTTTCAAAAAAAAAATTCAAAAAAAAAATTCAAAAAAAATTTTTCGAAAAAATAAAAAAAAAAATTTTCAAAAAAAAAATCAAAAAAAAATTTAAAAAAAATTTTAAAAAAAATCGAAAAAAAAAATTTCGAAAAAATAAAAAAAAAATTTTTTCAAAAAAAAATCAAAAAAAAATTTTCAAAAAAAAAATTCAAAAAAAATACAAAAAAAAAATCGAAAAAAAAATTTTTCGAAAAAATAAAAAAAAAAAAATTTTCAAAAAAAAAATCAAAAAAAAATTTTCAAAAAAAAAATTGAAAAAAAATTTCAAAAAAAATTCAAAAAAAATCGAAAAAAAAAATTTTCAATAAAAATTCAAAAAAAAATCGAAAAAAAAATTTTTCGAAAAAATAAAAAAAATCTCAAAAAAAATAAAAAAAAAATTTTCAAAAAAAAATTGAAAAAAAATTTCAAAAAAAATTCAAAAAAAAATCGAAAAAAAAAATTTTCGAAAAAATAAAAAAAAAAAATTTCAAAAAAAAAATCAAAAAAAAAATTTCGAAAAAATAAAAAAAAATTTCAAAAAAAATTTTAAAAAAATTTTCAAAAAAAAATTTCAAAAAAAATTGAAAAAAAAATCGAAAAAAAAATTTTCGAAAAAATAAAAAAAAAATTTCAAAAAAAAAATCAAAAAAAAATTTTCAAAAAAAAAATTGAAAAAAAAAATTCAAAAAAAAATCGAAAAAAAAAAATTTTCGAAAAAATAAAAAAAAAATTTCAAAAAAAATTAAAAAAAAATATTCAAAAAAAAATTCAAATAAAAAATTCAAAAAAAATTCAAAAAAAAAAATCGAAAAAAAAAATTTTCGAAAAAATAAAAAAAAAATTCAAAAAAAATTAAAAAAAAATTTTCAAAAAAAAATTGAAAAAAAATTTCAAAAAAAATTCAAAAAAAAATCGAAAAAAAATTTTTCGAAAAAATAAAAAAAAAATTTCAAAAAAAAAATTCAAAAAAAATTCAAAAAAAAAATCGAAAAAAAAAAATTTTCGAAAAAATAAAAAAAAAATTTCAAAAAAAATAAAAAAAAAATTTTCAAAAAAAAAATTCAAAAAAAAATATTCAAAAAAAATTAAAAAAAAAATCGAAAAAAAAAATTTTCGAAAAAATAAAAAAAAAATTTCAAAAAAAATAAAAAAAAATAAAAAAAAAATTTCAAAAAAAAATTGAAAAAAAATTTCAGAAAAAATTCAAAAAAAAATCGAAAAAAAAATTTTCAAAAAAAAAATTCAAAAAAAAAATTCAAAAAAAATTCAAAAAAAAAATCGAAAAAAAAAAATTTTCGAAAAAATAAAAAAAAAATTTCAAAAAAAAAATCAAAAAAAAAATTTTCAAAAAAAAAATTGAAAAAAAAAATTCAAAAAAAATTTTAAAAAAAATCGAAAAAAAAATTTTCGAAAAAGTAAAAAAAAAATTTCAAAAAAAATAAAAAAAAAATATTCAAAAAAAAATTTCAAAAAAAATTCAAAAAAAAAAATCGAAAAAAAAATTTTCGAAAAAATAAAAAAAAAATTTCCAAAAAAAAAATTCAAAAAAAAATTCAAAAAAAATTCAAAAAAAAAATCGAAAAAAAAAATTTCGAAAAAATAAAAAAAAATTTCAAAAAAAATTTAAAGAAAATTTTCAAAAAAAAATTTCAAAAAAAATTCAAAAAAAAATCGAAAAAAAAATTTTCGAAAAAATAAAAAAAAAATTTCAAAAAAAAAATCAAAAAAAAATTTTCAAAAAAAAAATTGAAAAAAAAAATTCAAAAAAAATTCAAAAAAAAATCGAAAAAAAAAATTTTCGAAAAAATAAAAAAAAAATTTCAAAAATAAAAAAAAAAAATATTCAAAAAAAAATTTCAAAAAAAATTCAAAAAAAAATGGAAAAAAAATTTTTCGAAAAAATAAAAAAAAATTCAAAAAAAAATCGAAAAAAAAAAATTTTCGAAAAAATAAAAAAAAAATTTCAAAAAAAATAAAAAAAAAATCGAAAAAAAAAATTTTCGAACAAAATAAAAAAAAAAAAATTTCAAAAAAAAAATCAAAAAAAAATTTTCAAAAAAAAAATTGAAAAAAAAATTCAAAAAAAATTCAAAAAAAAATCGAAAAAAAAATTTTTCGAAAAAATAAAAAAAAATTTTTTCAAAAAAAAAATCAAAAAAAAATTCAAAAAAAATTAAAAAAAAAATCGAAAAAAAAAATTTCGAAAAAATAAAAAAAAAAATTTTCAAAAAAAAAATCAAAAAAAAATTTTCAAAAAAAAAATTCAAAAAAAATTCAAAAAAAATACAAAAAAAAAATCGAAAAAAAAAATTTTCGAAAAAATAAAAAAAAAAAATTTTCAAAAAAAAAATCAAAAAAAAATTTTCAAAAAAAAAATTGAAAAAAAGAATTTCAAAAAAAATTTTAAAAAAAATCGAAAAAAAAAATTTTCGAAAAAATAAAAAAAAAAAAATTTCAAAAATAAAATAAAAAAAAATTCAAAAAAAATTCAAAAAAAAATCGAAAAAAAAAATTTTCGAAAAAAAAATTGAAAAAAAAATTTCAAAAAAAATTCAAAAAAAATCGAAAAAAAAAATTTTCAATAAAAATTCAAAAAAAAATCGAAAAAAAAAATTTTCGAAAAAATAAAAAAAATCTCAAAAAAAATAAAAAAAAAATTTTCAAAAAAAAATTGAAAAAAAATTTCAAAAAAAATTCAAAAAAAATCGAAAAAAAAAATTTTCGGAAAAATAAAAAAAAAAAAATTTAAAAAAAAAAATCAAAAAAAAAATTTTCGAAAAAAAAATTTTCGAAAAAATTTCAAAAAAAATTCAAAAAAAATCGAAAAAAAAAAATTTTCAATAAAAATTAAAAAAAAAATCGAAAAAAAAAAATTTCGAAAAAATAAAAAAAAAATTTCAAAAAAAATAAAAAAAAAATCGAAAAAAAAAATTTTCGAACAAAATAAAAAAAAAAATTTTCAAAAAAAAAATCAAAAAAAAATTTTCAAAAAAAAAATTCAAAAAAAATTCAAAAAAAATCGAAAAAAAAATTTTTCGAAAAAATAAAAAAAAAAATTTCAAAAAAAAAATTCAAAAAAAATTCAAAAAAAAAATCGAAAAAAAAAAATTTCGAAAAAATAAAAAAAAAATTTCAAAAAAAATAAAAAAAAATTGAAAAAAAAAATTGAAAAAAAATTTCAGAAAAAATTGAAAAAAAAATCGAAAAAAAAAATTTTCGAAAAAATAAAAAAAAATTTTCAAAAAAAAAATCAAAAAAAAAATTTTCAAAAAAAAAATTGAAAAAAAAAATTCAAAAAAAATTTAAAAAAAAATCGAAAAAAAATTTTTCGAAAAAGTAAAAGAAAAATTTCAAAAAAAATAAAAAAAAAATATTCAAAAAAAAATTTCAAAAAAAATTCAAAAAAAAAATCGAAAAAAAAAATTTCGAAAAAATAAAAAAAAAATTTCCAAAAAAAAAATTCAAAAAAAAAATTCAAAAAAAATTCAAAAAAAAAATCGAAAAAAAAAAATTTCGAAAAAATAAAAAAAAATTTCAAAAAAAATTAAAAAAAAATTTTCAAAAAAAAATTTCAAAAAAAATTCAAAAAAAAATCGAAAAAAAAAATTTTCGAAAAAATAAAAAAAAAAAATTTCAAAAAAAAAATCAAAAAAAAATTTTCAAAAAAAAATTCAAAAAAAATTCAAAAAAAATACAAAAAAAAAATTGAAAAAAAAAAATTTCGAAAAAATAAAAAAAAAAAAATTTTCAAAAAAAAATCAAAAAAAAATTTTCAAAAAAAAAATTGAAAAAAAGAATTTCAAAAAAAATTCAAAAAAAAATCGAAAAAAAATTTTTCGAAAAAATAAAAAAAAACTCAAAAAAAAATTCCAAAAAAAATTCAAAAAAAAAATTTTCGAAAAAATAAAAAAGAAATTCAAAAAAAAATCGAAAAAATGAAAAAAAAATTTCAAAAAAAATAAAAAAAAAAAATTTCAAAAAAAAATTGAAAAAAAATTTCAAAAAAATAAAAAAAAAAATTTCAAAATAATAAAAAAAAAAATTTCAAAAAAAAATTCAAAAAAAAAATTTTCAAAAAAAAAAAAATTTCGAAAAAAAAATAAAAAAAAAATCAAAAAAAATTTTTCAAAGAGAAAATTTTTCAAAAAAATTTTCGTAAAAAAAAAATTTCAAAAAAAAAATTCAAAAAAAAAATTCAAAAAAAATTCAAAAAAAAATCGAAAAAAAAAATTTTCGAAAAAATAAAAAAAAAATTTCAAAAAAAATTTTAAAAAAATTTTCAAAAAAAAATTGAAAAAAAATTTCAAAAAAAATTCAAAAAAAAATCGAAAAAAAAATTTTCGAAAAAATAAAAAAAAAATTTCAAAAAAAAAATTCAAAAAAAAAATTCAAAAAAAATTCAAAAAAAAATCGAAAAAAAAAATTTCGAAAAAATAAAAAAAAAAAATTTCAAAAAAAAATCAAAAAAAAATTTTCAAAAAAAAAATTCAAAAAAAAAATTCAAAAAAAATTCAAAAAAAAAATCGAAAAAAAAAAAATTTTCAAAAAAAATTCGAAAAAATTTCCAAAAAAAAAATTTCAAAAAAAAAATTAAAAAAAATAAAAAAAAATTCAAAAAAAAATTCAAAAAAAATTTTCGAAAAAAAAAATTTTCAAAAAAAAAATAAAAAAAAAAATTTCAAAAAAAAATTTTTAAAAAATTTTCGAAAAAAAAAATTTCAAAAAAAAAAATTTCAAAAAAAATTTTTTAAAGAATTTCAAAAAAAAATAAAAAAAAAATTAAAAAAAAAATTGAAAAAAAAAATTCGGAAAAAAAAATTTCAAGAAAAAAAATTAAAAAAAAAAATAAAAAAAAATAAAAAAAAATAAAAAAAATTTAAAAAAAATTAAAAAAAATAAAAAAAAAATTTAAAAAAATTTTTCGAAAAAATAAATTTCAAAAAAAAAATTTCAAAAAAATAAAAAAAAAAATTTCAAAAAAATAAAAAAAAAAATTTCAAAAAAAAATTCAAAAAAAAATTTTCAAAAAAAAAAAAATTTCGAAAAAAAAATAAAAAAAAAATCAAAAAAAATTTTTCAAAGAGAAAATTTTTCAAAAAAATTTTCGTAAAAAAAAAATTTCAAAAAAAAAATTCAAAAAAAAAATTCAAAAAAAATTCAAAAAAAAATCGAAAAAAAAAATTTCGAAAAAATAAAAAAAAAAATTTTCAAAAAAAAAATCAAAAAAAAATTTTCAAAAAAAAAATTCAAAAAAATTCAAAAAAAATACAAAAAAAAAATCGAAAAAAAAATTTTTCGAAAAAATAAAAAAAAAAAATTTTCAAAAAAAAAATCAAAAAAAAATTTTCAAAAAAAAAATTGAAAAAAAGAATTTCAAAAAAAATTCAAAAAAAAAAATCGAAAAAAAAAATTTTCGAAAAAAAAATTGAAAAAAAAATTTCAAAAAAAATTCAAAAAAAATCGAAAAAAAAAAATTTTCAATAAAAATTCAAAAAAAAATCGAAAAAAAAAAATTTTCGAAAAAATAAAAAAAATCTCAAAAAAAATTAAAAAAAAATTTTCAAAAAAAAATTGAAAAAAAATTTCAAAAAAAATTCAAAAAAAAATCGAAAAAAAAAATTTTCGAAAAAATAAAAAAAAAAAAAAATTTCAAAAAAAAAATTTCGAAAAAATAAATTTAAAAAAAAATTGAAAAAAAAATCGAAAAAAAAATTTTCGAAAAAATAAAAAAAAAATTTCAAAAAAAAAAATCAAAAAAAAATTTTCAAAAAAAAATTGAAAAAAAAAATTCAAAAAAAATTCAAAAAAAAATCGAAAAAAAAAATTTTCGAAAAAATAAAAAAAAAATTTCAAAAAAAATAAAAAAAAAATATTCAAAAAAAAATTCAAATAAAAAATTAAAAAAAAATTCAAAAAAAAAATCGAAAAAAAAATTTTCGAAAAAATAAAAAAAAATTTTCAAAAAAAAATTTCAAAAAAAATTCAAAAAAAAATCGAAAAAAAAATTTTCGAAAAAATAAAAAAAAAATTTCAAAAAAAAAATCAAAAAAAAATTTTCAAAAAAAAAATTGAAAAAAAAAATTCAAAAAAAAATCGAAAAAAAAAATTTTCGAAAAAATAAAAAAAAAATTTCAAAAATAAAAAAAAAAAATATTCAAAAAAAAATTTCAAAAAAAATTCAAAAAAAAATGAAAAAAAATTTTACGAAAAAATAAAAAAAAATTCAAAAAAAAAATCGAAAAAAAAAAATTTTCGAAAAAATAAAAAAAAAATTTCAAAAAAAATAAAAAAAAAATCGAAAAAAAAAATTTTCGAACAAAATAAAAAAAAAAAAATTTCAAAAAAAAAATCAAAAAAAAATTTTCAAAAAAAAAATTGAAAAAAAAATTCAAAAAAAATTCAAAAAAAAATCGAAAAAAAAATTTTTCGAAAAAATAAAAAAAAAATTTTTCAAAAAAAAAATCAAAAAAAAATTCAAAAAAAATTAAAAAAAAAATCGAAAAAAAAAATTTCGAAAAAATAAAAAAAAAAATTTTCAAAAAAAAAATCAAAAAAAAATTTTCAAAAAAAAAATTCAAAAAAAATTCAAAAAAAATACAAAAAAAAAATCGAAAAAAAAAATTTTCGAAAAAATAAAAAAAAAAAATTTTCAAAAAAAAAATCAAAAAAAAATTTTCAAAAAAAAAATTGAAAAAAAGAATTTCAAAAAAAATTTAAAAAAAAATCGAAAAAAAAAATTTTCGAAAAAATAAAAAAAAAAAAATTTCAAAAATAAAATAAAAAAAAATTCAAAAAAAATTCAAAAAAAAATCGAAAAAAAAAATTTTCGAAAAAAAAATTGAAAAAAAAATTTCAAAAAAAATTCAAAAAAAATCGAAAAAAAAAATTTTCAATAAAAATTCAAAAAAAAATCGAAAAAAAAAATTTTCGAAAAAATAAAAAAAATCTCAAAAAAAATAAAAAAAAAATTTTCAAAAAAAAATTGAAAAAAAATTTCAAAAAAAATTCAAAAAAAATCGAAAAAAAAAATTTTCGGAAAAATAAAAAAAAAAAATTTAAAAAAAAAAATCAAAAAAAAAATTTTCGAAAAAAAAATTTTCGAAAAAATTTCAAAAAAAATTCAAAAAAAATCGAAAAAAAAAAATTTTCAATAAAAATTAAAAAAAAAATCGGAAAAAAAAAAATTTCGAAAAAATAAAAAAAAAATTTAAAAAAAAATAAAAAAAAAATCGAAAAAAAAAATTTTCGAACAAAATAAAAAAAAAAATTTTCAAAAAAAAAATCAAAAAAAAATTTTCAAAAAAAAAATTCAAAAAAAATTCAAAAAAAATCGAAAAAAAAATTTTTCGAAAAAATAAAAAAAAAATTTTCAAAAAAAAAATTCAAAAAAAATTCAAAAAAAAAATCGAAAAAAAAAAATTTCGAAAAAATAAAAAAAAAATTTCAAAAAAAATAAAAAAAAATTTTCAAAAAAAAATTGAAAAAAAATTTCAGAAAAAATTGAAAAAAAAATCGAAAAAAAAAATTTTCGAAAAAATAAAAAAAAATTTTCAAAAAAAAAATCAAAAAAAAAATTTTCAAAAAAAAAATTGAAAAAAAAAATTCAAAAAAAATTTAAAAAAAAATCGAAAAAAAATTTTTCGAAAAAGTAAAAGAAAAATTTCAAAAAAAATAAAAAAAAAATATTCAAAAAAAAATTTCAAAAAAAATTCAAAAAAAAAATCGAAAAAAAAAATTTCGAAAAAATAAAAAAAAAATTTCCAAAAAAAAAATTCAAAAAAAATTCAAAAAAAAAATCGAAAAAAAAAAATTTCGAAAAAATAAAAAAAAATTTCAAAAAAAATTAAAAAAAAATTTTCAAAAAAAAATTTCAAAAAAAATTCAAAAAAAAATCGAAAAAAAAAATTTTCGAAAAAATAAAAAAAAAAAATTTCAAAAAAAAAATCAAAAAAAAATTTTCAAAAAAAAATTCAAAAAAAATTCAAAAAAAATACAAAAAAAAATTGAAAAAAAAATATTTCGAAAAAATAAAAAAAAAAAAATTTTCAAAAAAAAATCAAAAAAAAATTTTCAAAAAAAAAATTGAAAAAAAGAATTTCAAAAAAAATTCAAAAAAAAATCGAAAAAAAATTTTTCGAAAAAATAAAAAAAAACTCAAAAAAAAATTCCAAAAAAAATTCAAAAAAAAAATTTTCGAAAAAATAAAAAAGAAATTCAAAAAAAAATCGAAAAAATGAAAAAAAAATTTCAAAAAAAATAAAAAAAAAAAATTTCAAAAAAAAATTGAAAAAAAATTTCAAAAAAATAAAAAAAAAAATTTCAAAATAATAAAAAAAAAAATTTCAAAAAAAAATTCAAAAAAAAAATTTTCAAAAAAAAAAAAATTTCGAAAAAAAAATAAAAAAAAAATCAAAAAAAATTTTTCAAAGAGAAAATTTTTCAAAAAAATTTTCGTAAAAAAAAAATTTCAAAAAAAAAATTCAAAAAAAAAATTCAAAAAAAATTCAAAAAAAAATCGAAAAAAAAAATTTTCGAAAAAATAAAAAAAAAATTTCAAAAAAAATTTTAAAAAAATTTTCAAAAAAAAATTGAAAAAAAATTTCAAAAAAAATTCAAAAAAAAATCGAAAAAAAAATTTTCGAAAAAATAAAAAAAAAATTTCAAAAAAAAAATTCAAAAAAAAAATTCAAAAAAAATTCAAAAAAAAATCGAAAAAAAAAATTTCGAAAAAATAAAAAAAAAAAATTTCAAAAAAAAATCAAAAAAAAATTTTCAAAAAAAAAATTCAAAAAAAAAATTCAAAAAAAATTCAAAAAAAAAATCGAAAAAAAAAAAATTTTCAAAAAAAATTCGAAAAAATTTCCAAAAAAAAAATTTCAAAAAAAAAATTAAAAAAAATAAAAAAAAATTCAAAAAAAAATTCAAAAAAAATTTTCGAAAAAAAAAATTTTCAAAAAAAAAATAAAAAAAAAAATTTCAAAAAAAAATTTTTAAAAAATTTTCGAAAAAAAAAATTTCAAAAAAAAAAATTTCAAAAAAAAATTTTTAAAGAATTTCAAAAAAAAATAAAAAAAAAATTAAAAAAAAAATTGAAAAAAAAAATTCGGAAAAAAAAATTTCAAGAAAAAAAATTAAAAAAAAAAATAAAAAAAAATAAAAAAAAATAAAAAAAATTTAAAAAATTTTTTTTTCGATTTTTTTTTGTATTTTTTTTGAATTTTTTTGAATTTTTTTTTTGAAAATTTTTTTTTGATTTTTTTTTTTGAAAATTTTTTTTTTTATTTTTTCGAAATTTTTTTTTTCGATTTTTTTTTGAATTTTTTTTGAATTTTTTTTTTGAATTTTTTTTTTGAAATTTTTTTTTTACGAAAATTTTTTTGAAAAATTTTCTCTTTGAAAAATTTTTTTTGATTTTTTTTTTATTTTTTTTTCGAAATTTTTTTTTTTTTGAAAATTTTTTTTTGAATTTTTTTTTGAAATTTTTTTTTTTATTTTTTTGAAATTTTTTTTTTTATTTTTTTGAAATTTTTTTTTTGAAATTTATTTTTTCGAAAAATTTTTTTAAATTTTTTTTTTATTTTTTTTAATTTTTTTTAAATTTTTTTTATTTTTTTTTATTTTTTTTTATTTTTTTTTTTTATTTTTTTTCTTGAAATTTTTTTTTCCGAATTTTTTTTTTCAATTTTTTTTTTAATTTTTTTTTTATTTTTTTTTGAAATTCTTTAAAAATTTTTTTTTGAAATTTTTTTTTTTGAAATTTTTTTTTTCGAAAATTTTTTAAAAATTTTTTTTTGAAATTTTTTTTTTTATTTTTTTTTTGAAAATTTTTTTTTTCGAAAATTTTTTTTGAATTTTTTTTTGAATTTTTTTTTATTTTTTTTAATTTTTTTTTTGAAATTTTTTTTTTGGAAATTTTTTCGAATTTTTTTTGAAAATTTTTTTTTTTTCGATTTTTTTTTTGAATTTTTTTTGAATTTTTTTTTTGAATTTTTTTTTTGAAAATTTTTTTTTGATTTTTTTTTGAAATTTTTTTTTTTTATTTTTTCGAAATTTTTTTTTTCGATTTTTTTTTGAATTTTTTTTGAATTTTTTTTTTGAATTTTTTTTTTGAAATTTTTTTTTTATTTTTTCGAAAATTTTTTTTTCGATTTTTTTTTGAATTTTTTTTGAAATTTTTTTTCAATTTTTTTTTGAAAATTTTTTTAAAATTTTTTTTGAAATTTTTTTTTTATTTTTTCGAAAATTTTTTTTTTCGATTTTTTTTTGAATTTTTTTTGAATTTTTTTTTTGAATTTTTTTTTTGAAATTTTTTTTTTACGAAAATTTTTTTGAAAAATTTTCTCTTTGAAAAATTTTTTTTGATTTTTTTTTTATTTTTTTTTCGAAATTTTTTTTTTTTTGAAAATTTTTTTTTTGAATTTTTTTTTGAAATTTTTTTTTTTATTATTTTGAAATTTTTTTTTTTATTTTTTTGAAATTTTTTTTCAATTTTTTTTTGAAATTTTTTTTTTTATTTTTTTTGAAATTTTTTTTTCATTTTTTCGATTTTTTTTTGAATTTCTTTTTTATTTTTTCGAAAATTTTTTTTTTGAATTTTTTTTGGAATTTTTTTTTGAGTTTTTTTTTATTTTTTCGAAAAATTTTTTTTCGATTTTTTTTTGAATTTTTTTTGAAATTCTTTTTTTCAATTTTTTTTTTGAAAATTTTTTTTTGATTTTTTTTTGAAAATTTTTTTTTTTTTATTTTTTCGAAATTTTTTTTTTTCAATTTTTTTTTTGTATTTTTTTTGAATTTTTTTTGAATTTTTTTTTGAAAATTTTTTTTTGATTTTTTTTTTGAAATTTTTTTTTTTTATTTTTTCGAAAATTTTTTTTTTCGATTTTTTTTTGAATTTTTTTTGAAATTTTTTTTTGAAAATTTTTTTTTAATTTTTTTTGAAATTTTTTTTTATTTTTTCGAAATTTTTTTTTTTCGATTTTTTTTTTGAATTTTTTTTGAATTTTTTTTTTGAATTTTTTTTTTGGAAATTTTTTTTTTATTTTTTCGAAATTTTTTTTTTCGATTTTTTTTTTGAATTTTTTTTGAAATTTTTTTTTGAATATTTTTTTTTTATTTTTTTTGAAATTTTTCTTTTACTTTTTCGAAAAATTTTTTTTCGATTTTTTTTTAAATTTTTTTTGAATTTTTTTTTTAAATTTTTTTTTTGAAAATTTTTTTTTTGATTTTTTTTTTGAAAATTTTTTTTTATTTTTTCGAAAATTTTTTTTTTCGATTTTTTTTTCAATTTTTTCTGAAATTTTTTTTCAATTTTTTTTTGAAAATTTTTTTTTATTTTTTTTGAAATTTTTTTTTTATTTTTTCGAAATTTTTTTTTTTCGATTTTTTTTTTGAATTTTTTTTGAATTTTTTTTTTGAAAATTTTTTTTTTATTTTTTCGAAAAATTTTTTTTTCGATTTTTTTTGAATTTTTTTTGAATTTTTTTTTTGAAAATTTTTTTTTGATTTTTTTTTTGAAAATTTTTTTTTTTATTTTGTTCGAAAATTTTTTTTTTCGATTTTTTTTTTATTTTTTTTGAAATTTTTTTTTTATTTTTTCGAAATTTTTTTTTTTTCGATTTTTTTTTTAATTTTTATTGAAAATTTTTTTTTTTCGATTTTTTTTGAATTTTTTTTGAAATTTTTTCGAAAATTTTTTTTTCGAAAATTTTTTTTTTGATTTTTTTTTTTAAATTTTTTTTTTTTATTTTTCCGAAAATTTTTTTTTTCGATTTTTTTTGAATTTTTTTTGAAATTTTTTTTCAATTTTTTTTTGAAAATTTTTTTTTTATTTTTTTTGAGATTTTTTTTATTTTTTCGAAAATTTTTTTTTTCGATTTTTTTTTGAATTTTTATTGAAAATTTTTTTTTTCGATTTTTTTTGAATTTTTTTTGAAATTTTTTTTTCAATTTTTTTTTCGAAAATTTTTTTTTTCGATTTTTTTTTGAATTTTTTTTGAATTTTTTTTTATTTTATTTTTGAAATTTTTTTTTTTTTATTTTTTCGAAAATTTTTTTTTTCGATTTTTTTTTAAATTTTTTTTGAAATTCTTTTTTTCAATTTTTTTTTTGAAAATTTTTTTTTGATTTTTTTTTTGAAAATTTTTTTTTTTTATTTTTTCGAAAATTTTTTTTTTCGATTTTTTTTTTGTATTTTTTTTGAATTTTTTTTGAATTTTTTTTTTGAAAATTTTTTTTTGATTTTTTTTTTGAAAATTTTTTTTTTTATTTTTTCGAAATTTTTTTTTTCGATTTTTTTTTTAATTTTTTTTGAATTTTTTTTTGATTTTTTTTTTGAAAAATTTTTTTTTTATTTTTTCGAAAAATTTTTTTTTCGATTTTTTTTTGAATTTTTTTTGAATTTTTTTTTCAATTTTTTTTTTGAAAATTTTTTTTTGATTTTTTTTTTGAAATTTTTTTTTTTTTATTTTGTTCGAAAATTTTTTTTTTCGATTTTTTTTTTATTTTTTTTGAAATTTTTTTTTTATTTTTTCGAAAATTTTTTTTTTTCGATTTTTTTTTTGAATTTTTTTTTATTTTTTCGAAAAATTTTTTTTCCATTTTTTTTTGAATTTTTTTTGAAATTTTTTTTTGAATATTTTTTTTTTTTATTTTTGAAATTTTTTTTTTATTTTTTCGAAAATTTTTTTTTTCGATTTTTTTTTGAATTTTTTTTGAATTTTTTTTTTCAATTTTTTTTTTGAAAATTTTTTTTTGATTTTTTTTTTGAAATTTTTTTTTTATTTTTTCGAAAATTTTTTTTTCGATTTTTTTTTGAATTTTTTTTGAAATTTTTTTTTGAAAATTTTTTTTTATTTTTTCGAAAATTTTTTTTTCGATTTTTTTTTTGAATTTTTTTTTAATTTTTTATTTGAATTTTTTTTTGAATATTTTTTTTTTATTTTTTTTGAAATTTTTTTTTTATTTTTTCGAAAATTTTTTTTTTCGATTTTTTTTTGAATTTTTTTTGAATTTTTTTTTTCAATTTTTTTTTGAAAATTTTTTTTTGATTTTTTTTTTTGAAATTTTTTTTTTATTTTTTCGAAAATTTTTTTTTCGATTTTTTTTTCAATTTTTTTTGAAATTTTTTTTTGAAAATTTTTTTAAAATTTTTTTTGAAATTTTTTTTTATTTTTTCGAAATTTTTTTTTTGAAATTTTTTTTTTTTTTTATTTTTTCGAAAATTTTTTTTTTCGATTTTTTTTTGAATTTTTTTTGAAATTTTTTTTCAATTTTTTTTTGAAAATTTTTTTTTAATTTTTTTTGAGATTTTTTTTATTTTTTCGAAAATTTTTTTTTTTCGATTTTTTTTTGAATTTTTATTGAAAATTTTTTTTTTTCGATTTTTTTTGAATTTTTTTTGAAATTTTTTTTTCAATTTTTTTTTCGAAAATTTTTTTTTTCGATTTTTTTTTTTGAATTTTTTTTGAAATTCTTTTTTTCAATTTTTTTTTTGAAAATTTTTTTTTGATTTTTTTTTTGAAAATTTTTTTTTTTATTTTTTCGAAAAATTTTTTTTTCGATTTTTTTTTTGTATTTTTTTTGAATTTTTTTGAATTTTTTTTTTGAAAATTTTTTTTTGATTTTTTTTTTGAAAATTTTTTTTTTTATTTTTTCGAAATTTTTTTTTTCGATTTTTTTTTGAATTTTTTTTGAATTTTTTTTTTGAATTTTTTTTTTGAAATTTTTTTTTTACGAAAATTTTTTTGAAAAATTTTCTCTTTGAAAAATTTTTTTTGATTTTTTTTTTATTTTTTTTTCGAAATTTTTTTTTTTTTGAAAATTTTTTTTTGAATTTTTTTTTGAAATTTTTTTTTTTATTTTTTTGAAATTTTTTTTTTTATTTTTTTGAAATTTTTTTTTTGAAATTTATTTTTTCGAAAAATTTTTTTAAATTTTTTTTTTATTTTTTTTAATTTTTTTTAAATTTTTTTTATTTTTTTTTATTTTTTTTTATTTTTTTTTTTAATTTTTTTTCTTGAAATTTTTTTTTCCGAATTTTTTTTTTCAATTTTTTTTTTAATTTTTTTTTTATTTTTTTTTGAAATTCTTTAAAAAATTTTTTTTGAAATTTTTTTTTTTGAAATTTTTTTTTTCGAAAATTTTTTAAAAATTTTTTTTTGAAATTTTTTTTTTTATTTTTTTTTTGAAAATTTTTTTTTTCGAAAATTTTTTTTGAATTTTTTTTTGAATTTTTTTTTATTTTTTTTAATTTTTTTTTTGAAATTTTTTTTTTGGAAATTTTTTCGAATTTTTTTTGAAAATTTTTTTTTTTTCGATTTTTTTTTTGAATTTTTTTTGAATTTTTTTTTTGAATTTTTTTTTTGAAAATTTTTTTTTGATTTTTTTTTGAAATTTTTTTTTTTTATTTTTTCGAAATTTTTTTTTTCGATTTTTTTTTGAATTTTTTTTGAATTTTTTTTTTGAATTTTTTTTTTGAAATTTTTTTTTTATTTTTTCGAAAATTTTTTTTTCGATTTTTTTTTGAATTTTTTTTGAAATTTTTTTTCAATTTTTTTTTGAAAATTTTTTTAAAATTTTTTTTGAAATTTTTTTTTTATTTTTTCGAAAATTTTTTTTTTTGATTTTTTTTTTGAAAATTTTTTTTTATTTTTTCGAAAATTTTTTTTTTCGATTTTTTTTTCAATTTTTTCTGAAATTTTTTTTCAATTTTTTTTTGAAAATTTTTTTTTATTTTTTTTGAATTTTTTTTTTTATTTTTTCGAAATTTTTTTTTTTCGATTTTTTTTTTGAATTTTTTTTGAATTTTTTTTTTGAAAATTTTTTTTTTATTTTTTCGAAAAATTTTTTTTTCGATTTTTTTTGAATTTTTTTTGAATTTTTTTTTTGAAAATTTTTTTTTGATTTTTTTTTTGAAAATTTTTTTTTTTATTTTGTTCGAAAATTTTTTTTTTCGATTTTTTTTTTATTTTTTTTGAAATTTTTTTTTTATTTTTTCGAAATTTTTTTTTTTTCGATTTTTTTTTTAATTTTTATTGAAAATTTTTTTTTTTCGATTTTTTTTGAATTTTTTTTGAAATTTTTTCGAAAATTTTTTTTTCGAAAATTTTTTTTTTGATTTTTTTTTTTAAATTTTTTTTTTTTATTTTTCCGAAAATTTTTTTTTTCGATTTTTTTTGAATTTTTTTTGAAATTTTTTTTCAATTTTTTTTTGAAATTTTTTTTTTTATTTTTTTTGAGATTTTTTTTATTTTTTCGAAAATTTTTTTTTTCGATTTTTTTTTGAATTTTTATTGAAAATTTTTTTTTTCGATTTTTTTTGAATTTTTTTTGAAATTTTTTTTTCAATTTTTTTTTCGAAAATTTTTTTTTTCGATTTTTTTTTGAATTTTTTTTGAATTTTTTTTTATTTTATTTTTGAAATTTTTTTTTTTTTATTTTTTCGAAAATTTTTTTTTTCGATTTTTTTTTAAATTTTTTTTGAAATTCTTTTTTTCAATTTTTTTTTTGAAAATTTTTTTTTGATTTTTTTTTTGAAAATTTTTTTTTTTTATTTTTTCGAAAATTTTTTTTTTCGATTTTTTTTTTGTATTTTTTTTGAATTTTTTTTGAATTTTTTTTTTGAAAATTTTTTTTTGATTTTTTTTTTGAAAATTTTTTTTTTTATTTTTTCGAAATTTTTTTTTTCGATTTTTTTTTTAATTTTTTTTGAATTTTTTTTTGATTTTTTTTTTGAAAAATTTTTTTTTTATTTTTTCGAAAAATTTTTTTTTCGATTTTTTTTTGAATTTTTTTTGAATTTTTTTTTCGATTTTTTTTTTGAAAATTTTTTTTTGATTTTTTTTTTGAAATTTTTTTTTTTTTATTTTGTTCGAAAATTTTTTTTTTCGATTTTTTTTTTATTTTTTTTGAAATTTTTTTTTTATTTTTTCGAAAATTTTTTTTTTTCGATTTTTTTTTTGAATTTTTTTTTATTTTTTCGAAAAATTTTTTTTCCATTTTTTTTTGAATTTTTTTTGAAATTTTTTTTTGAATATTTTTTTTTTTTATTTTT
Source organism: Chrysolina oricalcia (assembly GCA_944452925.2). NCBI lineage: Eukaryota > Metazoa > Arthropoda > Insecta > Coleoptera > Chrysomelidae > Chrysolina > Chrysolina oricalcia. The sequence goes on along the minus strand of OX101813.2, from coordinate 28,964,319 downwards.
GAAATTTTTTTTTTATTTTTTCGAAAATTTTTTTTTTCGATTTTTTTTTGAATTTTTTTTGAATTTTTTTTTTCAATTTTTTTTTTGAAAATTTTTTTTTGATTTTTTTTTTGAAATTTTTTTTTTATTTTTTCGAAAATTTTTTTTTCGATTTTTTTTTGAATTTTTTTTGAAATTTTTTTTTGAAAATTTTTTTTTATTTTTTCGAAAATTTTTTTTTCGATTTTTTTTTTGAATTTTTTTTTAATTTTTTATTTGAATTTTTTTTTGAATATTTTTTTTTTATTTTTTTTGAAATTTTTTTTTTATTTTTTCGAAAATTTTTTTTTTCGATTTTTTTTTGAATTTTTTTTGAATTTTTTTTTTCAATTTTTTTTTGAAAATTTTTTTTTGATTTTTTTTTTTGAAATTTTTTTTTTATTTTTTCGAAAATTTTTTTTTCGATTTTTTTTTCAATTTTTTTTGAAATTTTTTTTTGAAAATTTTTTTAAAATTTTTTTTGAAATTTTTTTTTATTTTTTCGAAATTTTTTTTTTGAAATTTTTTTTTTTTTTTATTTTTTCGAAAATTTTTTTTTTCGATTTTTTTTTGAATTTTTTTTGAAATTTTTTTTCAATTTTTTTTTGAAAATTTTTTTTTAATTTTTTTTGAGATTTTTTTTATTTTTTCGAAAATTTTTTTTTTTCGATTTTTTTTTGAATTTTTATTGAAAATTTTTTTTTTTCGATTTTTTTTGAATTTTTTTTGAAATTTTTTTTTCAATTTTTTTTTCGAAAATTTTTTTTTTCGATTTTTTTTTTTGAATTTTTTTTGAAATTCTTTTTTTCAATTTTTTTTTTGAAAATTTTTTTTTGATTTTTTTTTTGAAAATTTTTTTTTTTTATTTTTTCGAAAAATTTTTTTTTCGATTTTTTTTTTGTATTTTTTTTGAATTTTTTTGAATTTTTTTTTTGAAAATTTTTTTTTGATTTTTTTTTTGAAAATTTTTTTTTTTATTTTTTCGAAATTTTTTTTTTCGATTTTTTTTTGAATTTTTTTTGAATTTTTTTTTTGAATTTTTTTTTTGAAATTTTTTTTTTACGAAAATTTTTTTGAAAAATTTTCTCTTTGAAAAATTTTTTTTGATTTTTTTTTTATTTTTTTTTCGAAATTTTTTTTTTTTTGAAAATTTTTTTTTGAATTTTTTTTTGAAATTTTTTTTTTTATTTTTTTGAAATTTTTTTTTTTATTTTTTTGAAATTTTTTTTTTGAAATTTATTTTTTCGAAAAATTTTTTTAAATTTTTTTTTTATTTTTTTTAATTTTTTTTAAATTTTTTTTATTTTTTTTTATTTTTTTTTATTTTTTTTTTTAATTTTTTTTCTTGAAATTTTTTTTTCCGAATTTTTTTTTTCAATTTTTTTTTTAATTTTTTTTTTATTTTTTTTTGAAATTCTTTAAAAAATTTTTTTTGAAATTTTTTTTTTTGAAATTTTTTTTTTCGAAAATTTTTTAAAAATTTTTTTTTGAAATTTTTTTTTTTATTTTTTTTTTGAAAATTTTTTTTTTCGAAAATTTTTTTTGAATTTTTTTTTGAATTTTTTTTTATTTTTTTTAATTTTTTTTTTGAAATTTTTTTTTTGGAAATTTTTTCGAATTTTTTTTGAAAATTTTTTTTTTTTCGATTTTTTTTTTGAATTTTTTTTGAATTTTTTTTTTGAATTTTTTTTTTGAAAATTTTTTTTTGATTTTTTTTTGAAATTTTTTTTTTTTATTTTTTCGAAATTTTTTTTTTCGATTTTTTTTTGAATTTTTTTTGAATTTTTTTTTTGAATTTTTTTTTTGAAATTTTTTTTTTATTTTTTCGAAAATTTTTTTTTCGATTTTTTTTTGAATTTTTTTTGAAATTTTTTTTCAATTTTTTTTTGAAAATTTTTTTAAAATTTTTTTTGAAATTTTTTTTTTATTTTTTCGAAAATTTTTTTTTTCGATTTTTTTTTGAATTTTTTTTGAATTTTTTTTTTGAATTTTTTTTTTGAAATTTTTTTTTTACGAAAATTTTTTTGAAAAATTTTCTCTTTGAAAAATTTTTTTTGATTTTTTTTTTATTTTTTTTTCGAAATTTTTTTTTTTTTGAAAATTTTTTTTTTGAATTTTTTTTTGAAATTTTTTTTTTTATTATTTTGAAATTTTTTTTTTTATTTTTTTGAAATTTTTTTTCAATTTTTTTTTGAAATTTTTTTTTTTTATTTTTTTTGAAATTTTTTTTTCATTTTTTCGATTTTTTTTTGAATTTCTTTTTTATTTTTTCGAAAATTTTTTTTTTGAATTTTTTTTGGAATTTTTTTTTGAGTTTTTTTTTATTTTTTCGAAAAATTTTTTTTCGATTTTTTTTTGAATTTTTTTTGAAATTCTTTTTTTCAATTTTTTTTTTGAAAATTTTTTTTTGATTTTTTTTTGAAAATTTTTTTTTTTTTATTTTTTCGAAATTTTTTTTTTTCAATTTTTTTTTGTATTTTTTTTGAATTTTTTTTGAATTTTTTTTTGAAAATTTTTTTTTGATTTTTTTTTTGAAATTTTTTTTTTTTATTTTTTCGAAAATTTTTTTTTTCGATTTTTTTTTGAATTTTTTTTGAAATTTTTTTTTGAAAATTTTTTTTTAATTTTTTTTGAAATTTTTTTTTATTTTTTCGAAATTTTTTTTTTTCGATTTTTTTTTTGAATTTTTTTTGAATTTTTTTTTTGAATTTTTTTTTTGGAAATTTTTTTTTTATTTTTTCGAAATTTTTTTTTTCGATTTTTTTTTTGAATTTTTTTTGAAATTTTTTTTTGAATATTTTTTTTTTATTTTTTTTGAAATTTTTCTTTTACTTTTTCGAAAAATTTTTTTTCGATTTTTTTTTAAATTTTTTTTGAATTTTTTTTTTCAATTTTTTTTTTGAAAATTTTTTTTTTGATTTTTTTTTTGAAAATTTTTTTTTATTTTTTCGAAAATTTTTTTTTTCGATTTTTTTTTCAATTTTTTCTGAAATTTTTTTTCAATTTTTTTTTGAAAATTTTTTTTTATTTTTTTTGAAATTTTTTTTTTATTTTTTCGAAATTTTTTTTTTTCGATTTTTTTTTTGAATTTTTTTTGAATTTTTTTTTTGAAATTTTTTTTTTTATTTTTTCGAAAAATTTTTTTTTCGATTTTTTTTGAATTTTTTTTGAATTTTTTTTTTGAAAATTTTTTTTTGATTTTTTTTTTGAAAATTTTTTTTTCGAAAATTTTTTTTTTAATATTTTTTTTATTTTGTTTTATTTTTTTTTTTTTAATTTTTTATTTTTTTTTTATTTTTTTTAAATTTTTTTTTATTTTTTTTTTTGAAATTTTTTTTTTCATTTATTTTTTTTTGAAATTTTTTTTTTTTATTTTTTTAAAATTTTTTTTTAAAATTTTTTTTTGAAATTTTTTTTAAATTTTTTTTTAATTTTTTTTTTGAAAATTTTTTTTGAATTTTTTTTTTGAATTTTTTTTTTGAAAATTTTTTTTTTCGATTTTTTTTTGAATTTTTTCTGAAATTTTTTTTCAATTTTTTTTTGAAATTTTTTTTTTATTTTTTTTTATTTTTTTTGAAATTTTTTTTTTATTTTTTCGAAAATTTTTTTTTTCGATTTTTTTTTTTAATTTTTTTTGAATTTTTTTTTTGAATTTTTTTTTTGAAAATTTTTTTTTTATTTTTTTTGAAATTTTTTTTTTATTTTTTCGAAAATTTTTTTTTTTCGATTTTTTTTTTGAATTTTTTTTGAATTTTTTTTTTGAAATTTTTTTTTTTATTTTTTCGAAAATTTTTTTTTCGATTTTTTTTTGAATTTTTTTTGAAATTTTTTTTACAATTTTTTTTTGAAAATTTTTTTTAAATTTTTTTTGAATTTTTTTTTTATTTTTTCGAAAATTTTTTTTTTCGATTTTTTTTTTGAATTTTTTTTTAATTTTTTATTTGAATTTTTTTTTGAATATTTTTTTTTTATTTTTTTTGAAATTTTTTTTTTATTTTTTCGAAAATTTTTTTTTTCGATTTTTTTTTGAATTTTTTTTGAATTTTTTTTTTCAATTTTTTTTTGAAAATTTTTTTTTGATTTTTTTTTTTGAAATTTTTTTTTTATTTTTTCGAAAATTTTTTTTTCGATTTTTTTTTCAATTTTTTTTGAAATTTTTTTTTGAAAATTTTTTTAAAATTTTTTTTGAAATTTTTTTTTATTTTTTCGAAATTTTTTTTTTGAAATTTTTTTTTTTTTTTATTTTTTCGAAAATTTTTTTTTTCGATTTTTTTTTGAATTTTTTTTGAAATTTTTTTTCAATTTTTTTTTGAAAATTTTTTTTTAATTTTTTTTGAGATTTTTTTTATTTTTTCGAAAATTTTTTTTTTTCGATTTTTTTTTGAATTTTTATTGAAAATTTTTTTTTTTCGATTTTTTTTGAATTTTTTTTGAAATTTTTTTTTCAATTTTTTTTTCGAAAATTTTTTTTTTCGATTTTTTTTTTTGAATTTTTTTTGAAATTCTTTTTTTCAATTTTTTTTTTGAAAATTTTTTTTTGATTTTTTTTTTGAAAATTTTTTTTTTTTATTTTTTCGAAAAATTTTTTTTTCGATTTTTTTTTTGTATTTTTTTTGAATTTTTTTGAATTTTTTTTTTGAAAATTTTTTTTTGATTTTTTTTTTGAAAATTTTTTTTTTTATTTTTTCGAAATTTTTTTTTTCGATTTTTTTTTGAATTTTTTTTGAATTTTTTTTTTGAATTTTTTTTTTGAAATTTTTTTTTTACGAAAATTTTTTTGAAAAATTTTCTCTTTGAAAAATTTTTTTTGATTTTTTTTTTATTTTTTTTTCGAAATTTTTTTTTTTTTGAAAATTTTTTTTTGAAGTTTTTTTTGAAATTTTTTTTTTTATTTTTTTGAAATTTTTTTTTTTATTTTTTTGAAATTTTTTTTTTGAAATTTATTTTTTCGAAAAATTTTTTTTAATTTTTTTTTTATTTTTTTTAATTTTTTTTAAATTTTTTTTATTTTTTTTTATTTTTTTTTATTTTTTTTTTTAATTTTTTTTCTTGAAATTTTTTTTTCCGAATTTTTTTTTTCAATTTTTTTTTTAATTTTTTTTTTATTTTTTTTTGAAATTCTTTAAAAATTTTTTTTTGAAATTTTTTTTTTTGAAATTTTTTTTTTCGAAAATTTTTTAAAAATTTTTTTTTGAAATTTTTTTTTTTATTTTTTTTTTGAAAATTTTTTTTTTCGAAAATTTTTTTTGAATTTTTTTTTGAATTTTTTTTTATTTTTTTTAATTTTTTTTTTGAAATTTTTTTTTTGGAAATTTTTTCGAATTTTTTTTGAAAATTTTTTTTTTTTCGATTTTTTTTTTGAATTTTTTTTGAATTTTTTTTTTGAATTTTTTTTTTGAAAATTTTTTTTTGATTTTTTTTTGAAATTTTTTTTTTTTATTTTTTCGAAATTTTTTTTTTCGATTTTTTTTTGAATTTTTTTTGAATTTTTTTTTTGAATTTTTTTTTTGAAATTTTTTTTTTATTTTTTCGAAAATTTTTTTTTCGATTTTTTTTTGAATTTTTTTTGAAATTTTTTTTCAATTTTTTTTTGAAAATTTTTTTAAAATTTTTTTTGAAATTTTTTTTTTATTTTTTCGAAAATTTTTTTTTTCGATTTTTTTTTGAATTTTTTTTGAATTTTTTTTTTGAATTTTTTTTTTGAAATTTTTTTTTTACGAAAATTTTTTTGAAAAATTTTCTCTTTGAAAAATTTTTTTTGATTTTTTTTTTATTTTTTTTTCGAAATTTTTTTTTTTTTGAAAATTTTTTTTTTGAATTTTTTTTTGAAATTTTTTTTTTTATTATTTTGAAATTTTTTTTTTTATTTTTTTGAAATTTTTTTTCAATTTTTTTTTGAAATTTTTTTTTTTTATTTTTTTTGAAATTTTTTTTTCATTTTTTCGATTTTTTTTTGAATTTCTTTTTTATTTTTTCGAAAATTTTTTTTTTGAATTTTTTTTGGAATTTTTTTTTGAGTTTTTTTTTATTTTTTCGAAAAATTTTTTTTCGATTTTTTTTTGAATTTTTTTTGAAATTCTTTTTTTCAATTTTTTTTTTGAAAATTTTTTTTTGATTTTTTTTTGAAAATTTTTTTTTTTTTATTTTTTCGAAATTTTTTTTTTTCAATTTTTTTTTTGTATTTTTTTTGAATTTTTTTTGAATTTTTTTTTGAAAATTTTTTTTTGATTTTTTTTTTGAAATTTTTTTTTTTTATTTTTTCGAAGATTTTTTTTTTCGATTTTTTTTTGAATTTTTTTTGAAATTTTTTTTTGAAAATTTTTTTTTAATTTTTTTTGAAATTTTTTTTTATTTTTTCGAAATTTTTTTTTTTCGATTTTTTTTTTGAATTTTTTTTGAATTTTTTTTTTGAATTTTTTTTTTGGAAATTTTTTTTTTATTTTTTCGAAATTTTTTTTTTCGATTTTTTTTTTGAATTTTTTTTGAAATTTTTTTTTGAATATTTTTTTTTTATTTTTTTTGAAATTTTTCTTTTACTTTTTCGAAAAATTTTTTTTCGATTTTTTTTTAAATTTTTTTTGAATTTTTTTTTTCAATTTTTTTTTTGAAAATTTTTTTTTTGATTTTTTTTTTGAAAATTTTTTTTTATTTTTTCGAAAATTTTTTTTTTCGATTTTTTTTTCAATTTTTTCTGAAATTTTTTTTCAATTTTTTTTTGAAAATTTTTTTTTATTTTTTTTGAAATTTTTTTTTTATTTTTTCGAAATTTTTTTTTTTCGATTTTTTTTTTGAATTTTTTTTGAATTTTTTTTTTGAAAATTTTTTTTTTATTTTTTCGAAAAATTTTTTTTTCGATTTTTTTTGAATTTTTTTTGAATTTTTTTTTTGAAAATTTTTTTTTGATTTTTTTTTTGAAAATTTTTTTTTTTATTTTGTTCGAAAATTTTTTTTTTCGATTTTTTTTTTATTTTTTTTTAAATTTTTTTTTTATTTTTTCGAAATTTTTTTTTTTTCGATTTTTTTTTTAATTTTTATTGAAAATTTTTTTTTTTTCGATTTTTTTTGAATTTTTTTTGAAATTTTCGAAAAAAAAATTTTCGAAAAAATTTCAAAAAAAATTCAAAAAAAATCGAAAAAAAAAAATTTTCAATAAAAATTAAAAAAAAAATCGAAAAAAAAAAAATTTCGAAAAAATAAAAAAAAAATTTAAAAAAAAATAAAAAAAAAATCGAAAAAAAAAATTTTCGAACAAAATAAAAAAAAAAATTTTCAAAAAAAAAATCAAAAAAAAATTTTCAAAAAAAAAATTCAAAAAAAATTCAAAAAAAATCGAAAAAAAAATTTTTCGAAAAAATAAAAAAAAAATTTTCAAAAAAAAAATTCAAAAAAAATTCAAAAAAAAAATCGAAAAAAAAAAATTTCGAAAAAATAAAAAAAAAATTTCAAAAAAAATAAAAAAAAATTTTCAAAAAAAAATTGAAAAAAAATTTCAGAAAAAATTGAAAAAAAAATCGAAAAAAAAAATTTTCGAAAAAATAAAAAAAAATTTTCAAAAAAAAAATCAAAAAAAAAATTTTCAAAAAAAAAATTGAAAAAAAAAATTCAAAAAAAATTTAAAAAAAAATCGAAAAAAATTTTTTCGAAAAAGTAAAAGAAAAATTTCAAAAAAAATAAAAAAAAAATATTCAAAAAAAAATTTCAAAAAAAATTCAAAAAAAAAATCGAAAAAAAAAATTTCGAAAAAATAAAAAAAAAATTTCCAAAAAAAAAATTCAAAAAAAAAATTCAAAAAAAATTCAAAAAAAAAATCGAAAAAAAAAAATTTCGAAAAAATAAAAAAAAATTTCAAAAAAAATTAAAAAAAAATTTTCAAAAAAAAATTTCAAAAAAAATTCAAAAAAAAATCGAAAAAAAAAATTTTCGAAAAAATAAAAAAAAAAAATTTCAAAAAAAAAATCAAAAAAAAATTTTCAAAAAAAAATTCAAAAAAAATTCAAAAAAAATACAAAAAAAAAATTGAAAAAAAAAAATTTCGAAAAAATAAAAAAAAAAAAATTTTCAAAAAAAAATCAAAAAAAAATTTTCAAAAAAAAAATTGAAAAAAAGAATTTCAAAAAAAATTCAAAAAAAAATCGAAAAAAAATTTTTCGAAAAAATAAAAAAAAACTCAAAAAAAAATTCCAAAAAAAATTCAAAAAAAAAATTTTCGAAAAAATAAAAAAGAAATTCAAAAAAAAATCGAAAAAATGAAAAAAAAATTTCAAAAAAAATAAAAAAAAAAAATTTCAAAAAAAAATTGAAAAAAAATTTCAAAAAAATAAAAAAAAAAATTTCAAAATAATAAAAAAAAAAATTTCAAAAAAAAATTCAAAAAAAAAATTTTCAAAAAAAAAAAAATTTCGAAAAAAAAATAAAAAAAAAATCAAAAAAAATTTTTCAAAGAGAAAATTTTTCAAAAAAATTTTCGTAAAAAAAAAATTTCAAAAAAAAAATTCAAAAAAAAAATTCAAAAAAAATTCAAAAAAAAATCGAAAAAAAAAATTTTCGAAAAAATAAAAAAAAAATTTCAAAAAAAATTTTAAAAAAATTTTCAAAAAAAAATTGAAAAAAAATTTCAAAAAAAATTCAAAAAAAAATCGAAAAAAAAATTTTCGAAAAAATAAAAAAAAAATTTCAAAAAAAAAATTCAAAAAAAAAATTCAAAAAAAATTCAAAAAAAAATCGAAAAAAAAAATTTCGAAAAAATAAAAAAAAAAAATTTCAAAAAAAAATCAAAAAAAAATTTTCAAAAAAAAAATTCAAAAAAAAAATTCAAAAAAAATTCAAAAAAAAAATCGAAAAAAAAAAAATTTTCAAAAAAAATTCGAAAAAATTTCCAAAAAAAAAATTTCAAAAAAAAAATTAAAAAAAATAAAAAAAAATTGAAAAAAAATTTCAAAAAAAATTCAAAAAAAAATCGAAAAAAAAATTTTTCGAAAAAAAAAAAAAAATTTCAAAAAAAAAATTTTCGAAAAAAAAATTGAAAAAAAAATTTCAAAAAAAATTCAAAAAAAAATCGAAAAAAAAAAATTTTCAATAAAAATTCAAAAAAAAATTTCAAAAAAAAATAAAAAAAAAATCGAAAAAAAAAATTTTCGAACAAAATAAAAAAAAAAAATTTTCAAAAAAAAAATTCAAAAAAAAAATTCAAAAAAAATTTTTCGAAAAAATAAAAAAAAAATTTTTCAAAAAAAAAATCAAAAAAAAATTTAAAAAAAATTTTAAAAAAAATCGAAAAAAAAAATTTCGAAAAAATAAAAAAAAAATTTTTTCAAAAAAAAATCAAAAAAAAATTTTCAAAAAAAAAATTCAAAAAAAATACAAAAAAAAAATCGAAAAAAAAATTTTTCGAAAAAATAAAAAAAAAAAAATTTTCAAAAAAAAAATCAAAAAAAAATTTTCAAAAAAAAAATTGAAAAAAAATTTCAAAAAAAATTCAAAAAAAATCGAAAAAAAAAATTTTCAATAAAAATTCAAAAAAAAATCGAAAAAAAAATTTTTCGAAAAAATAAAAAAAATCTCAAAAAAAATAAAAAAAAAATTTTCAAAAAAAAATTGAAAAAAAATTTCAAAAAAAATTCAAAAAAAAATCGAAAAAAAAAATTTTCGAAAAAATAAAAAAAAAAAATTTCAAAAAAAAAATCAAAAAAAAAATTTCGAAAAAATAAAAAAAAATTTCAAAAAAAATTTTAAAAAAATTTTCAAAAAAAAATTTCAAAAAAAATTGAAAAAAAAATCGAAAAAAAAATTTTCGAAAAAATAAAAAAAAAATTTCAAAAAAAAAATCAAAAAAAAATTTTCAAAAAAAAAATTGAAAAAAAAAATTCAAAAAAAAATCGAAAAAAAAAAATTTTCGAAAAAATAAAAAAAAAATTTCAAAAAAAATTAAAAAAAAATATTCAAAAAAAAATTCAAATAAAAAATTCAAAAAAAATTCAAAAAAAAAAATCGAAAAAAAAAATTTTCGAAAAAATAAAAAAAAAATTCAAAAAAAATTAAAAAAAAATTTTCAAAAAAAAATTGAAAAAAAATTTCAAAAAAAATTCAAAAAAAAATCGAAAAAAAATTTTTCGAAAAAATAAAAAAAAAATTTCAAAAAAAAAATTCAAAAAAAATTCAAAAAAAAAATCGAAAAAAAAAAATTTTCGAAAAAATAAAAAAAAAATTTCAAAAAAAATAAAAAAAAAATTTTCAAAAAAAAAATTCAAAAAAAAATATTCAAAAAAAATTCAAAAAAAAATCGAAAAAAAAAATTTTCGAAAAAATAAAAAAAAAATTTCAAAAAAAATAAAAAAAAATAAAAAAAAAATTTCAAAAAAAAATTGAAAAAAAATTTCAGAAAAAATTCAAAAAAAAATCGAAAAAAAAATTTTCAAAAAAAAAATTCAAAAAAAAAATTCAAAAAAAATTCAAAAAAAAAATCGAAAAAAAAAAATTTTCGAAAAAATAAAAAAAAAATTTCAAAAAAAAAATCAAAAAAAAAATTTTCAAAAAAAAAATTGAAAAAAAAAATTCAAAAAAAATTTTAAAAAAAATCGAAAAAAAAATTTTCGAAAAAGTAAAAAAAAAATTTCAAAAAAAATAAAAAAAAAATATTCAAAAAAAAATTTCAAAAAAAATTCAAAAAAAAAAATCGAAAAAAAAATTTTCGAAAAAATAAAAAAAAAATTTCCAAAAAAAAAATTCAAAAAAAAATTCAAAAAAAATTCAAAAAAAAAATCGAAAAAAAAAATTTCGAAAAAATAAAAAAAAATTTCAAAAAAAATTTAAAGAAAATTTTCAAAAAAAAATTTCAAAAAAAATTCAAAAAAAAATCGAAAAAAAAATTTTCGAAAAAATAAAAAAAAAATTTCAAAAAAAAAATCAAAAAAAAATTTTCAAAAAAAAAATTGAAAAAAAAAATTCAAAAAAAATTCAAAAAAAAATCGAAAAAAAAAATTTTCGAAAAAATAAAAAAAAAATTTCAAAAATAAAAAAAAAAAATATTCAAAAAAAAATTTCAAAAAAAATTCAAAAAAAAATGGAAAAAAAATTTTTCGAAAAAATAAAAAAAAATTCAAAAAAAAATCGAAAAAAAAAAATTTTCGAAAAAATAAAAAAAAAATTTCAAAAAAAATAAAAAAAAAATCGAAAAAAAAAATTTTCGAACAAAATAAAAAAAAAAAAATTTCAAAAAAAAAATCAAAAAAAAATTTTCAAAAAAAAAATTGAAAAAAAAATTCAAAAAAAATTCAAAAAAAAATCGAAAAAAAAATTTTTCGAAAAAATAAAAAAAAATTTTTTCAAAAAAAAAATCAAAAAAAAATTCAAAAAAAATTAAAAAAAAAATCGAAAAAAAAAATTTCGAAAAAATAAAAAAAAAAATTTTCAAAAAAAAAATTAAAAAAAATTTTCAAAAAAAAAATTCAAAAAAAATTCAAAAAAAATACAAAAAAAAAATCGAAAAAAAAAATTTTCGAAAAAATAAAAAAAAAAAATTTTCAAAAAAAAAATCAAAAAAAAATTTTCAAAAAAAAAATTGAAAAAAAGAATTTCAAAAAAAATTTAAAAAAAAATCGAAAAAAAAAATTTTCGAAAAAATAAAAAAAAAAAAATTTCAAAAATAAAATAAAAAAAAATTCAAAAAAAATTCAAAAAAAAATCGAAAAAAAAAATTTTCGAAAAAAAAATTGAAAAAAAAATTTCAAAAAAAATTCAAAAAAAATCGAAAAAAAAAATTTTCAATAAAAATTCAAAAAAAAATCGAAAAAAAAAATTTTCGAAAAAATAAAAAAAATCTCAAAAAAAATAAAAAAAAAATTTTCAAAAAAAAATTGAAAAAAAATTTCAAAAAAAATTCAAAAAAAATCGAAAAAAAAAATTTTCGGAAAAATAAAAAAAAAAAAATTTAAAAAAAAAAATCAAAAAAAAAATTTTCGAAAAAAAAATTTTCGAAAAAATTTCAAAAAAAATTCAAAAAAAATCGAAAAAAAAAAATTTTCAATAAAAATTAAAAAAAAAATCGAAAAAAAAAAATTTCGAAAAAATAAAAAAAAAATTTCAAAAAAAATAAAAAAAAAATCGAAAAAAAAAATTTTCGAACAAAATAAAAAAAAAAATTTTCAAAAAAAAAATCAAAAAAAAATTTTCAAAAAAAAAATTCAAAAAAAATTCAAAAAAAATCGAAAAAAAAATTTTTCGAAAAAATAAAAAAAAAAATTTCAAAAAAAAAATTCAAAAAAAATTCAAAAAAAAAATCGAAAAAAAAAAATTTCGAAAAAATAAAAAAAAAATTTCAAAAAAAATAAAAAAAAATTGAAAAAAAAAATTGAAAAAAAATTTCAGAAAAAATTGAAAAAAAAATCGAAAAAAAAAATTTTCGAAAAAATAAAAAAAAATTTTCAAAAAAAAAATCAAAAAAAAAATTTTCAAAAAAAAAATTGAAAAAAAAAATTCAAAAAAAATTTAAAAAAAAATCGAAAAAAAATTTTTCGAAAAAGTAAAAGAAAAATTTCAAAAAAAATAAAAAAAAAATATTCAAAAAAAAATTTCAAAAAAAATTCAAAAAAAAAATCGAAAAAAAAAATTTCGAAAAAATAAAAAAAAAATTTCCAAAAAAAAAATTCAAAAAAAAAATTCAAAAAAAATTCAAAAAAAAAATCGAAAAAAAAAAATTTCGAAAAAATAAAAAAAAATTTCAAAAAAAATTAAAAAAAAATTTTCAAAAAAAAATTTCAAAAAAAATTCAAAAAAAAATCGAAAAAAAAAATTTTCGAAAAAATAAAAAAAAAAAATTTCAAAAAAAAAATCAAAAAAAAATTTTCAAAAAAAAATTCAAAAAAAATTCAAAAAAAATACAAAAAAAAAATTGAAAAAAAAAAATTTCGAAAAAATAAAAAAAAAAAAATTTTCAAAAAAAAATCAAAAAAAAATTTTCAAAAAAAAAATTGAAAAAAAGAATTTCAAAAAAAATTCAAAAAAAAATCGAAAAAAAATTTTTCGAAAAAATAAAAAAAAACTCAAAAAAAAATTCCAAAAAAAATTCAAAAAAAAAATTTTCGAAAAAATAAAAAAGAAATTCAAAAAAAAATCGAAAAAATGAAAAAAAAATTTCAAAAAAAATAAAAAAAAAAAATTTCAAAAAAAAATTGAAAAAAAATTTCAAAAAAATAAAAAAAAAAATTTCAAAATAATAAAAAAAAAAATTTCAAAAAAAAATTCAAAAAAAAAATTTTCAAAAAAAAAAAAATTTCGAAAAAAAAATAAAAAAAAAATCAAAAAAAATTTTTCAAAGAGAAAATTTTTCAAAAAAATTTTCGTAAAAAAAAAATTTCAAAAAAAAAATTCAAAAAAAAAATTCAAAAAAAATTCAAAAAAAAATCGAAAAAAAAAATTTTCGAAAAAATAAAAAAAAAATTTCAAAAAAAATTTTAAAAAAATTTTCAAAAAAAAATTGAAAAAAAATTTCAAAAAAAATTCAAAAAAAAATCGAAAAAAAAATTTTCGAAAAAATAAAAAAAAAATTTCAAAAAAAAAATTCAAAAAAAAAATTCAAAAAAAATTCAAAAAAAAATCGAAAAAAAAAATTTCGAAAAAATAAAAAAAAAAAATTTCAAAAAAAAATCAAAAAAAAATTTTCAAAAAAAAAATTCAAAAAAAAAATTCAAAAAAAATTCAAAAAAAAAATCGAAAAAAAAAAAATTTTCAAAAAAAATTCGAAAAAATTTCCAAAAAAAAAATTTCAAAAAAAAAATTAAAAAAAATAAAAAAAAATTCAAAAAAAAATTCAAAAAAAATTTTCGAAAAAAAAAATTTTCAAAAAAAAAATAAAAAAAAAAATTTCAAAAAAAAATTTTTAAAAAATTTTCGAAAAAAAAAATTTCAAAAAAAAAAATTTCAAAAAAAATTTTTTAAAGAATTTCAAAAAAAAATAAAAAAAAAATTAAAAAAAAAATTGAAAAAAAAAATTCGGAAAAAAAAATTTCAAGAAAAAAAATTAAAAAAAAAAATAAAAAAAAATAAAAAAAAATAAAAAAAATTTAAAAAAAATTAAAAAAAATAAAAAAAAAATTTAAAAAAATTTTTCGAAAAAATAAATTTCAAAAAAAAAATTTCAAAAAAATAAAAAAAAAAATTTCAAAAAAATAAAAAAAAAAATTTCAAAAAAAAATTCAAAAAAAAATTTTCAAAAAAAAAAAAATTTCGAAAAAAAAATAAAAAAAAAATCAAAAAAAATTTTTCAAAGAGAAAATTTTTCAAAAAAATTTTCGTAAAAAAAAAATTTCAAAAAAAAAATTCAAAAAAAAAATTCAAAAAAAATTCAAAAAAAAATCGAAAAAAAAAATTTCGAAAAAATAAAAAAAAAAATTTTCAAAAAAAAAATCAAAAAAAAATTTTCAAAAAAAAAATTCAAAAAAATTCAAAAAAAATACAAAAAAAAAATCGAAAAAAAAATTTTTCGAAAAAATAAAAAAAAAAAATTTTCAAAAAAAAAATCAAAAAAAAATTTTCAAAAAAAAAATTGAAAAAAAGAATTTCAAAAAAAATTCAAAAAAAAAAATCGAAAAAAAAAATTTTCGAAAAAAAAATTGAAAAAAAAATTTCAAAAAAAATTCAAAAAAAATCGAAAAAAAAAAATTTTCAATAAAAATTCAAAAAAAAATCGAAAAAAAAAAATTTTCGAAAAAATAAAAAAAATCTCAAAAAAAATTAAAAAAAAATTTTCAAAAAAAAATTGAAAAAAAATTTCAAAAAAAATTCAAAAAAAAATCGAAAAAAAAAATTTTCGAAAAAATAAAAAAAAAAAAAAATTTCAAAAAAAAAATTTCGAAAAAATAAATTTAAAAAAAAATTGAAAAAAAAATCGAAAAAAAAATTTTCGAAAAAATAAAAAAAAAATTTCAAAAAAAAAAATCAAAAAAAAATTTTCAAAAAAAAATTGAAAAAAAAAATTCAAAAAAAATTCAAAAAAAAATCGAAAAAAAAAATTTTCGAAAAAATAAAAAAAAAATTTCAAAAAAAATAAAAAAAAAATATTCAAAAAAAAATTCAAATAAAAAATTAAAAAAAAATTCAAAAAAAAAATCGAAAAAAAAATTTTCGAAAAAATAAAAAAAAAATTTCAAAAATAAAAAAAAAAAATATTCAAAAAAAAATTTCAAAAAAAATTCAAAAAAAAATGAAAAAAAATTTTACGAAAAAATAAAAAAAAATTCAAAAAAAAAATCGAAAAAAAAAAATTTTCGAAAAAATAAAAAAAAAATTTCAAAAAAAATAAAAAAAAAATCGAAAAAAAAAATTTTCGAACAAAATAAAAAAAAAAAAATTTCAAAAAAAAAATCAAAAAAAAATTTTCAAAAAAAAAATTGAAAAAAAAATTCAAAAAAAATTCAAAAAAAAATCGAAAAAAAAATTTTTCGAAAAAATAAAAAAAAAATTTTTCAAAAAAAAAATCAAAAAAAAATTCAAAAAAAATTAAAAAAAAAATCGAAAAAAAAAATTTCGAAAAAATAAAAAAAAAAATTTTCAAAAAAAAAATCAAAAAAAAATTTTCAAAAAAAAAATTCAAAAAAAATTCAAAAAAAATACAAAAAAAAAATCGAAAAAAAAAATTTTCGAAAAAATAAAAAAAAAAAATTTTCAAAAAAAAAATCAAAAAAAAATTTTCAAAAAAAAAATTGAAAAAAAGAATTTCAAAAAAAATTTAAAAAAAAATCGAAAAAAAAAATTTTCGAAAAAATAAAAAAAAAAAAATTTCAAAAATAAAATAAAAAAAAATTCAAAAAAAATTCAAAAAAAAATCGAAAAAAAAAATTTTCGAAAAAAAAATTGAAAAAAAAATTTCAAAAAAAATTCAAAAAAAATCGAAAAAAAAAATTTTCAATAAAAATTCAAAAAAAAATCGAAAAAAAAAATTTTCGAAAAAATAAAAAAAATCTCAAAAAAAATAAAAAAAAAATTTTCAAAAAAAAATTGAAAAAAAATTTCAAAAAAAATTCAAAAAAAATCGAAAAAAAAAATTTTCGGAAAAATAAAAAAAAAAAATTTAAAAAAAAAAATCAAAAAAAAAATTTTCGAAAAAAAAATTTTCGAAAAAATTTCAAAAAAAATTCAAAAAAAATCGAAAAAAAAAAATTTTCAATAAAAATTAAAAAAAAAATCGAAAAAAAAAAAATTTCGAAAAAATAAAAAAAAAATTAAAAAAAAAATAAAAAAAAAATCGAAAAAAAAAATTTTCGAACAAAATAAAAAAAAAAATTTTCAAAAAAAAAATCAAAAAAAAATTTTCAAAAAAAAAATTCAAAAAAAATTCAAAAAAAATCGAAAAAAAAATTTTTCGAAAAAATAAAAAAAAAATTTTCAAAAAAAAAATTCAAAAAAAATTCAAAAAAAAAATCGAAAAAAAAAAATTTCGAAAAAATAAAAAAAAAATTTCAAAAAAAATAAAAAAAAATTTTCAAAAAAAAATTGAAAAAAAATTTCAGAAAAAATTGAAAAAAAAATCGAAAAAAAAAATTTTCGAAAAAATAAAAAAAAATTTTCAAAAAAAAAATCAAAAAAAAAATTTTCAAAAAAAAAATTGAAAAAAAAAATTCAAAAAAAATTTAAAAAAAAATCGAAAAAAAATTTTTCGAAAAAGTAAAAGAAAAATTTCAAAAAAAATAAAAAAAAAATATTCAAAAAAAAATTTCAAAAAAAATTCAAAAAAAAAATCGAAAAAAAAAATTTCGAAAAAATAAAAAAAAAATTTCCAAAAAAAAAATTCAAAAAAAAAATTCAAAAAAAATTCAAAAAAAAAATCGAAAAAAAAAAATTTCGAAAAAATAAAAAAAAATTTCAAAAAAAATTAAAAAAAAATTTTCAAAAAAAAATTTCAAAAAAAATTCAAAAAAAAATCGAAAAAAAAAATTTTCGAAAAAATAAAAAAAAAAAATTTCAAAAAAAAAATCAAAAAAAAATTTTCAAAAAAAAATTCAAAAAAAATTCAAAAAAAATACAAAAAAAAAATTGAAAAAAAAATATTTCGAAAAAATAAAAAAAAAAAAATTTTCAAAAAAAAATCAAAAAAAAATTTTCAAA
Organism: Chrysolina oricalcia; assembly: GCA_944452925.2. NCBI lineage: Eukaryota > Metazoa > Arthropoda > Insecta > Coleoptera > Chrysomelidae > Chrysolina > Chrysolina oricalcia. The sequence goes on along the minus strand of OX101813.2, from coordinate 28,947,204 downwards.
AAAAAAATTGAAAAAAAGAATTTCAAAAAAAATTCAAAAAAAAATCGAAAAAAAATTTTTCGAAAAAATAAAAAAAAACTCAAAAAAAAATTCCAAAAAAAATTCAAAAAAAAAATTTTCGAAAAAATAAAAAAGAAATTCAAAAAAAAATCGAAAAAATGAAAAAAAAATTTCAAAAAAAATAAAAAAAAAAAATTTCAAAAAAAAATTGAAAAAAAATTTCAAAAAAATAAAAAAAAAAATTTCAAAATAATAAAAAAAAAAATTTCAAAAAAAAATTCAAAAAAAAAATTTTCAAAAAAAAAAAAATTTCGAAAAAAAAATAAAAAAAAAATCAAAAAAAATTTTTCAAAGAGAAAATTTTTCAAAAAAATTTTCGTAAAAAAAAAATTTCAAAAAAAAAATTCAAAAAAAAAATTCAAAAAAAATTCAAAAAAAAATCGAAAAAAAAAATTTTCGAAAAAATAAAAAAAAAAAAAAATTTCAAAAAAAAAATTTCGAAAAAATAAATTTAAAAAAAAATTGAAAAAAAAATCGAAAAAAAAATTTTCGAAAAAATAAAAAAAAAATTTCAAAAAAAAAAATCAAAAAAAAATTTTCAAAAAAAAATTGAAAAAAAAAATTCAAAAAAAATTCAAAAAAAAATCGAAAAAAAAAATTTTCGAAAAAATAAAAAAAAAATTTCAAAAAAAATAAAAAAAAAATATTCAAAAAAAAATTCAAATAAAAAATTAAAAAAAAATTCAAAAAAAAAATCGAAAAAAAAATTTTCGAAAAAATAAAAAAAAATTTTCAAAAAAAAATTTCAAAAAAAATTCAAAAAAAAATCGAAAAAAAAATTTTCGAAAAAATAAAAAAAAAATTTCAAAAAAAAAATCAAAAAAAAATTTTCAAAAAAAAAATTGAAAAAAAAAATTCAAAAAAAATTCAAAAAAAAATCGAAAAAAAAAATTTTCGAAAAAATAAAAAAAAAATTTCAAAAATAAAAAAAAAAATATTCAAAAAAAAATTTCAAAAAAAATTCAAAAAAAAATGAAAAAAAATTTTACGAAAAAATAAAAAAAAATTCAAAAAAAAAATCGAAAAAAAAAAATTTTCGAAAAAATAAAAAAAAAATTTCAAAAAAAATAAAAAAAAAATCGAAAAAAAAAATTTTCGAACAAAATAAAAAAAAAAAAATTTCAAAAAAAAAATCAAAAAAAAATTTTCAAAAAAAAAATTGAAAAAAAAATTCAAAAAAAATTCAAAAAAAAATCGAAAAAAAAATTTTTCGAAAAAATAAAAAAAAAATTTTTCAAAAAAAAAATCAAAAAAAAATTCAAAAAAAATTAAAAAAAAAATCGAAAAAAAAAATTTCGAAAAAATAAAAAAAAAAATTTTCAAAAAAAAAATCAAAAAAAAATTTTCAAAAAAAAAATTCAAAAAAAATTCAAAAAAAATACAAAAAAAAAATCGAAAAAAAAAATTTTCGAAAAAATAAAAAAAAAAAATTTTCAAAAAAAAAATCAAAAAAAAATTTTCAAAAAAAAAATTGAAAAAAAGAATTTCAAAAAAAATTTAAAAAAAAATCGAAAAAAAAAATTTTCGAAAAAATAAAAAAAAAAAAATTTCAAAAATAAAATAAAAAAAAATTCAAAAAAAATTCAAAAAAAAATCGAAAAAAAAAATTTTCGAAAAAAAAATTGAAAAAAAAATTTCAAAAAAAATTCAAAAAAAATCGAAAAAAAAAATTTTCAATAAAAATTCAAAAAAAAATCGAAAAAAAAAATTTTCGAAAAAATAAAAAAAATCTCAAAAAAAATAAAAAAAAAATTTTCAAAAAAAAATTGAAAAAAAATTTCAAAAAAAATTCAAAAAAAATCGAAAAAAAAAATTTTCGGAAAAATAAAAAAAAAAAATTTAAAAAAAAAAATCAAAAAAAAAATTTTCGAAAAAAAAATTTTCGAAAAAATTTCAAAAAAAATTCAAAAAAAATCGAAAAAAAAAAATTTTCAATAAAAATTAAAAAAAAAATCGAAAAAAAAAAAATTTCGAAAAAATAAAAAAAAAATTTAAAAAAAAATAAAAAAAAAATCGAAAAAAAAAATTTTCGAACAAAATAAAAAAAAAAATTTTCAAAAAAAAAATCAAAAAAAAATTTTCAAAAAAAAAATTCAAAAAAAATTCAAAAAAAATCGAAAAAAAAATTTTTCGAAAAAATAAAAAAAAAATTTTCAAAAAAAAAATTCAAAAAAAATTCAAAAAAAAAATCGAAAAAAAAAAATTTCGAAAAAATAAAAAAAAAATTTCAAAAAAAATAAAAAAAAATTTTCAAAAAAAAATTGAAAAAAAATTTCAGAAAAAATTGAAAAAAAAATCGAAAAAAAAAATTTTCGAAAAAATAAAAAAAAATTTTCAAAAAAAAAATCAAAAAAAAAATTTTCAAAAAAAAAATTGAAAAAAAAAATTCAAAAAAAATTTAAAAAAAAATCGAAAAAAAATTTTTCGAAAAAGTAAAAGAAAAATTTCAAAAAAAATAAAAAAAAAATATTCAAAAAAAAATTTCAAAAAAAATTCAAAAAAAAAATCGAAAAAAAAAATTTCGAAAAAATAAAAAAAAAATTTCCAAAAAAAAAATTCAAAAAAAAAATTCAAAAAAAATTCAAAAAAAAAATCGAAAAAAAAAAATTTCGAAAAAATAAAAAAAAATTTCAAAAAAAATTAAAAAAAAATTTTCAAAAAAAAATTTCAAAAAAAATTCAAAAAAAAATCGAAAAAAAAAAATTTCGAAAAAATAAAAAAAAAATTTCAAAAAAAATAAAAAAAAATTGAAAAAAAAAATTGAAAAAAAATTTCAGAAAAAATTGAAAAAAAAATCGAAAAAAAAAATTTTCGAAAAAATAAAAAAAAATTTTCAAAAAAAAAATCAAAAAAAAAATTTTCAAAAAAAAAATTGAAAAAAAAAATTCAAAAAAAATTTAAAAAAAAATCGAAAAAAAATTTTTCGAAAAAGTAAAAGAAAAATTTCAAAAAAAATAAAAAAAAAATATTCAAAAAAAAATTTCAAAAAAAATTCAAAAAAAAAATCGAAAAAAAAAATTTCGAAAAAATAAAAAAAAAATTTCCAAAAAAAAAATTCAAAAAAAAAATTCAAAAAAAATTCAAAAAAAAAATCGAAAAAAAAAAATTTCGAAAAAATAAAAAAAAATTTCAAAAAAAATTAAAAAAAAATTTTCAAAAAAAAATTTCAAAAAAAATTCAAAAAAAAATCGAAAAAAAAAATTTTCGAAAAAATAAAAAAAAAAAATTTCAAAAAAAAAATCAAAAAAAAATTTTCAAAAAAAAATTCAAAAAAAATTCAAAAAAAATACAAAAAAAAAATTGAAAAAAAAAAATTTCGAAAAAATAAAAAAAAAAAAATTTTCAAAAAAAAATCAAAAAAAAATTTTCAAAAAAAAAATTGAAAAAAAGAATTTCAAAAAAAATTCAAAAAAAAATCGAAAAAAAATTTTTCGAAAAAATAAAAAAAAACTCAAAAAAAAATTCCAAAAAAAATTCAAAAAAAAAATTTTCGAAAAAATAAAAAAGAAATTCAAAAAAAAATCGAAAAAATGAAAAAAAAATTTCAAAAAAAATAAAAAAAAAAAATTTCAAAAAAAAATTGAAAAAAAATTTCAAAAAAATAAAAAAAAAAATTTCAAAATAATAAAAAAAAAAATTTCAAAAAAAAATTCAAAAAAAAAATTTTCAAAAAAAAAAAAATTTCGAAAAAAAAATAAAAAAAAAATCAAAAAAAATTTTTCAAAGAGAAAATTTTTCAAAAAAATTTTCGTAAAAAAAAAATTTCAAAAAAAAAATTCAAAAAAAAAATTCAAAAAAAATTCAAAAAAAAATCGAAAAAAAAAATTTTCGAAAAAATAAAAAAAAAATTTCAAAAAAAATTTTAAAAAAATTTTCAAAAAAAAATTGAAAAAAAATTTCAAAAAAAATTCAAAAAAAAATCGAAAAAAAAATTTTCGAAAAAATAAAAAAAAAATTTCAAAAAAAAAATTCAAAAAAAAAATTCAAAAAAAATTCAAAAAAAAATCGAAAAAAAAAATTTCGAAAAAATAAAAAAAAAAAATTTCAAAAAAAAATCAAAAAAAAATTTTCAAAAAAAAAATTCAAAAAAAAAATTCAAAAAAAATTCAAAAAAAAAATCGAAAAAAAAAAAATTTTCAAAAAAAATTCGAAAAAATTTCCAAAAAAAAAATTTCAAAAAAAAAATTAAAAAAAATAAAAAAAAATTCAAAAAAAAATTCAAAAAAAATTTTCGAAAAAAAAAATTTTCAAAAAAAAAATAAAAAAAAAAATTTCAAAAAAAAATTTTTAAAAAATTTTCGAAAAAAAAAATTTCAAAAAAAAAAATTTCAAAAAAAATTTTTTAAAGAATTTCAAAAAAAAATAAAAAAAAAATTAAAAAAAAAATTGAAAAAAAAAATTCGGAAAAAAAAATTTCAAGAAAAAAAATTAAAAAAAAAAATAAAAAAAAATAAAAAAAAATAAAAAAAATTTAAAAAAAATTAAAAAAAATAAAAAAAAAATTTAAAAAAATTTTTCGAAAAAATAAATTTCAAAAAAAAAATTTCAAAAAAATAAAAAAAAAAATTTCAAAAAAATAAAAAAAAAAATTTCAAAAAAAAATTCAAAAAAAAATTTTCAAAAAAAAAAAAATTTCGAAAAAAAAATAAAAAAAAAATCAAAAAAAATTTTTCAAAGAGAAAATTTTTCAAAAAAATTTTCGTAAAAAAAAAATTTCAAAAAAAAAATTCAAAAAAAAAATTCAAAAAAAATTCAAAAAAAAATCGAAAAAAAAAATTTCGAAAAAATAAAAAAAAAAATTTTCAAAAAAAAAATCAAAAAAAAATTTTCAAAAAAAAAATTCAAAAAAATTCAAAAAAAATACAAAAAAAAAATCGAAAAAAAAATTTTTCGAAAAAATAAAAAAAAAAAATTTTCAAAAAAAAAATCAAAAAAAAATTTTCAAAAAAAAAATTGAAAAAAAGAATTTCAAAAAAAATTCAAAAAAAAAAATCGAAAAAAAAAATTTTCGAAAAAAAAATTGAAAAAAAAATTTCAAAAAAAATTCAAAAAAAATCGAAAAAAAAAAATTTTCAATAAAAATTCAAAAAAAAATCGAAAAAAAAAAATTTTCGAAAAAATAAAAAAAATCTCAAAAAAAATTAAAAAAAAATTTTCAAAAAAAAATTGAAAAAAAATTTCAAAAAAAATTCAAAAAAAAATCGAAAAAAAAAATTTTCGAAAAAATAAAAAAAAAAAAAAATTTCAAAAAAAAAATTTCGAAAAAATAAATTTAAAAAAAAATTGAAAAAAAAATCGAAAAAAAAATTTTCGAAAAAATAAAAAAAAAATTTCAAAAAAAAAAATCAAAAAAAAATTTTCAAAAAAAAATTGAAAAAAAAAATTCAAAAAAAATTCAAAAAAAAATCGAAAAAAAAAATTTTCGAAAAAATAAAAAAAAAATTTCAAAAAAAATAAAAAAAAAATATTCAAAAAAAAATTCAAATAAAAAATTAAAAAAAAATTCAAAAAAAAAATCGAAAAAAAAATTTTCGAAAAAATAAAAAAAAAATTTCAAAAATAAAAAAAAAAAATATTCAAAAAAAAATTTCAAAAAAAATTCAAAAAAAAATGAAAAAAAATTTTACGAAAAAATAAAAAAAAATTCAAAAAAAAAATCGAAAAAAAAAAATTTTCGAAAAAATAAAAAAAAAATTTCAAAAAAAATAAAAAAAAAATCGAAAAAAAAAATTTTCGAACAAAATAAAAAAAAAAAAATTTCAAAAAAAAAATCAAAAAAAAATTTTCAAAAAAAAAATTGAAAAAAAAATTCAAAAAAAATTCAAAAAAAAATCGAAAAAAAAATTTTTCGAAAAAATAAAAAAAAAATTTTTCAAAAAAAAAATCAAAAAAAAATTCAAAAAAAATTAAAAAAAAAATCGAAAAAAAAAATTTCGAAAAAATAAAAAAAAAAATTTTCAAAAAAAAAATCAAAAAAAAATTTTCAAAAAAAAAATTCAAAAAAAATTCAAAAAAAATACAAAAAAAAAATCGAAAAAAAAAATTTTCGAAAAAATAAAAAAAAAAAATTTTCAAAAAAAAAATCAAAAAAAAATTTTCAAAAAAAAAATTGAAAAAAAGAATTTCAAAAAAAATTTAAAAAAAAATCGAAAAAAAAAATTTTCGAAAAAATAAAAAAAAAAAAATTTCAAAAATAAAATAAAAAAAAATTCAAAAAAAATTCAAAAAAAAATCGAAAAAAAAAATTTTCGAAAAAAAAATTGAAAAAAAAATTTCAAAAAAAATTCAAAAAAAATCGAAAAAAAAAATTTTCAATAAAAATTCAAAAAAAAATCGAAAAAAAAAATTTTCGAAAAAATAAAAAAAATCTCAAAAAAAATAAAAAAAAAATTTTCAAAAAAAAATTGAAAAAAAATTTCAAAAAAAATTCAAAAAAAATCGAAAAAAAAAATTTTCGGAAAAATAAAAAAAAAAAATTTAAAAAAAAAAATCAAAAAAAAAATTTTCGAAAAAAAAATTTTCGAAAAAATTTCAAAAAAAATTCAAAAAAAATCGAAAAAAAAAAATTTTCAATAAAAATTAAAAAAAAAATCGAAAAAAAAAAAATTTCGAAAAAATAAAAAAAAAATTAAAAAAAAAATAAAAAAAAAATCGAAAAAAAAAATTTTCGAACAAAATAAAAAAAAAAATTTTCAAAAAAAAAATCAAAAAAAAATTTTCAAAAAAAAAATTCAAAAAAAATTCAAAAAAAATCGAAAAAAAAATTTTTCGAAAAAATAAAAAAAAAATTTTCAAAAAAAAAATTCAAAAAAAATTCAAAAAAAAAATCGAAAAAAAAAAATTTCGAAAAAATAAAAAAAAAATTTCAAAAAAAATAAAAAAAAATTTTCAAAAAAAAATTGAAAAAAAATTTCAGAAAAAATTGAAAAAAAAATCGAAAAAAAAAATTTTCGAAAAAATAAAAAAAAATTTTCAAAAAAAAAATCAAAAAAAAAATTTTCAAAAAAAAAATTGAAAAAAAAAATTCAAAAAAAATTTAAAAAAAAATCGAAAAAAAATTTTTCGAAAAAGTAAAAGAAAAATTTCAAAAAAAATAAAAAAAAAATATTCAAAAAAAAATTTCAAAAAAAATTCAAAAAAAAAATCGAAAAAAAAAATTTCGAAAAAATAAAAAAAAAATTTCCAAAAAAAAAATTCAAAAAAAAAATTCAAAAAAAATTCAAAAAAAAAATCGAAAAAAAAAAATTTCGAAAAAATAAAAAAAAATTTCAAAAAAAATTAAAAAAAAATTTTCAAAAAAAAATTTCAAAAAAAATTCAAAAAAAAATCGAAAAAAAAAATTTTCGAAAAAATAAAAAAAAAAAATTTCAAAAAAAAAATCAAAAAAAAATTTTCAAAAAAAAATTCAAAAAAAATTCAAAAAAAATACAAAAAAAAAATTGAAAAAAAAATATTTCGAAAAAATAAAAAAAAAAAAATTTTCAAAAAAAAATCAAAAAAAAATTTTCAAAAAAAAAATTGAAAAAAAGAATTTCAAAAAAAATTCAAAAAAAAATCGAAAAAAAATTTTTCGAAAAAATAAAAAAAAACTCAAAAAAAAATTCCAAAAAAAATTCAAAAAAAAAATTTTCGAAAAAATAAAAAAGAAATTCAAAAAAAAATCGAAAAAATGAAAAAAAAATTTCAAAAAAAATAAAAAAAAAAAATTTCAAAAAAAAATTGAAAAAAAATTTCAAAAAAATAAAAAAAAAAATTTCAAAATAATAAAAAAAAAAATTTCAAAAAAAAATTCAAAAAAAAAATTTTCAAAAAAAAAAAAATTTCGAAAAAAAAATAAAAAAAAAATCAAAAAAAATTTTTCAAAGAGAAAATTTTTCAAAAAAATTTTCGTAAAAAAAAAATTTCAAAAAAAAAATTCAAAAAAAAAATTCAAAAAAAATTCAAAAAAAAATCGAAAAAAAAAATTTTCGAAAAAATAAAAAAAAAAAAAAATTTCAAAAAAAAAATTTCGAAAAAATAAATTTAAAAAAAAATTGAAAAAAAAATCGAAAAAAAAATTTTCGAAAAAATAAAAAAAAAATTTCAAAAAAAAAAATCAAAAAAAAATTTTCAAAAAAAAATTGAAAAAAAAAATTCAAAAAAAATTCAAAAAAAAATCGAAAAAAAAAATTTTCGAAAAAATAAAAAAAAAATTTCAAAAAAAATAAAAAAAAAATATTCAAAAAAAAATTCAAATAAAAAATTAAAAAAAAATTCAAAAAAAAAATCGAAAAAAAAATTTTCGAAAAAATAAAAAAAAATTTTCAAAAAAAAATTTCAAAAAAAATTCAAAAAAAAATCGAAAAAAAAATTTTCGAAAAAATAAAAAAAAAATTTCAAAAAAAAAATCAAAAAAAAATTTTCAAAAAAAAAATTGAAAAAAAAAATTCAAAAAAAATTCAAAAAAAAATCGAAAAAAAAAATTTTCGAAAAAATAAAAAAAAAATTTCAAAAATAAAAAAAAAAATATTCAAAAAAAAATTTCAAAAAAAATTCAAAAAAAAATGAAAAAAAATTTTACGAAAAAATAAAAAAAAATTCAAAAAAAAAATCGAAAAAAAAAAATTTTCGAAAAAATAAAAAAAAAATTTCAAAAAAAATAAAAAAAAAATCGAAAAAAAAAATTTTCGAACAAAATAAAAAAAAAAAAATTTCAAAAAAAAAATCAAAAAAAAATTTTCAAAAAAAAAATTGAAAAAAAAATTCAAAAAAAATTCAAAAAAAAATCGAAAAAAAAATTTTTCGAAAAAATAAAAAAAAAATTTTTCAAAAAAAAAATCAAAAAAAAATTCAAAAAAAATTAAAAAAAAAATCGAAAAAAAAAATTTCGAAAAAATAAAAAAAAAAATTTTCAAAAAAAAAATCAAAAAAAAATTTTCAAAAAAAAAATTCAAAAAAAATTCAAAAAAAATACAAAAAAAAAATCGAAAAAAAAAATTTTCGAAAAAATAAAAAAAAAAAATTTTCAAAAAAAAAATCAAAAAAAAATTTTCAAAAAAAAAATTGAAAAAAAGAATTTCAAAAAAAATTTAAAAAAAAATCGAAAAAAAAAATTTTCGAAAAAATAAAAAAAAAAAAATTTCAAAAATAAAATAAAAAAAAATTCAAAAAAAATTCAAAAAAAAATCGAAAAAAAAAATTTTCGAAAAAAAAATTGAAAAAAAAATTTCAAAAAAAATTCAAAAAAAATCGAAAAAAAAAATTTTCAATAAAAATTCAAAAAAAAATCGAAAAAAAAAATTTTCGAAAAAATAAAAAAAATCTCAAAAAAAATAAAAAAAAAATTTTCAAAAAAAAATTGAAAAAAAATTTCAAAAAAAATTCAAAAAAAATCGAAAAAAAAAATTTTCGGAAAAATAAAAAAAAAAAATTTAAAAAAAAAAATCAAAAAAAAAATTTTCGAAAAAAAAATTTTCGAAAAAATTTCAAAAAAAATTCAAAAAAAATCGAAAAAAAAAAATTTTCAATAAAAATTAAAAAAAAAATCGAAAAAAAAAAAATTTCGAAAAAATAAAAAAAAAATTTAAAAAAAAATAAAAAAAAAATCGAAAAAAAAAATTTTCGAACAAAATAAAAAAAAAAATTTTCAAAAAAAAAATCAAAAAAAAATTTTCAAAAAAAAAATTCAAAAAAAATTCAAAAAAAATCGAAAAAAAAATTTTTCGAAAAAATAAAAAAAAAATTTTCAAAAAAAAAATTCAAAAAAAATTCAAAAAAAAAATCGAAAAAAAAAAATTTCGAAAAAATAAAAAAAAAATTTCAAAAAAAATAAAAAAAAATTTTCAAAAAAAAATTGAAAAAAAATTTCAGAAAAAATTGAAAAAAAAATCGAAAAAAAAAATTTTCGAAAAAATAAAAAAAAATTTTCAAAAAAAAAATCAAAAAAAAAATTTTCAAAAAAAAAATTGAAAAAAAAAATTCAAAAAAAATTTAAAAAAAAATCGAAAAAAAATTTTTCGAAAAAGTAAAAGAAAAATTTCAAAAAAAATAAAAAAAAAATATTCAAAAAAAAATTTCAAAAAAAATTCAAAAAAAAAATCGAAAAAAAAAATTTCGAAAAAATAAAAAAAAAATTTCCAAAAAAAAAATTCAAAAAAAAAATTCAAAAAAAATTCAAAAAAAAAATCGAAAAAAAAAAATTTCGAAAAAATAAAAAAAAATTTCAAAAAAAATTAAAAAAAAATTTTCAAAAAAAAATTTCAAAAAAAATTCAAAAAAAAATCGAAAAAAAAAATTTTCGAAAAAATAAAAAAAAAAAATTTCAAAAAAAAAATCAAAAAAAAATTTTCAAAAAAAAATTCAAAAAAAATTCAAAAAAAATACAAAAAAAAAATTGAAAAAAAAATATTTCGAAAAAATAAAAAAAAAAAAATTTTCAAAAAAAAATCAAAAAAAAATTTTCAAAAAAAAAATTGAAAAAAAGAATTTCAAAAAAAATTCAAAAAAAAATCGAAAAAAAATTTTTCGAAAAAATAAAAAAAAACTCAAAAAAAAATTCCAAAAAAAATTCAAAAAAAAAATTTTCGAAAAAATAAAAAAGAAATTAAAAAAAAAATCGAAAAAATGAAAAAAAAATTTCAAAAAAAATAAAAAAAAAAAATTTCAAAAAAAAATTGAAAAAAAATTTCAAAAAAATAAAAAAAAAAATTTCAAAATAATAAAAAAAAAAATTTCAAAAAAAAATTCAAAAAAAAAATTTTCAAAAAAAAAAAAATTTCGAAAAAAAAATAAAAAAAAAATCAAAAAAAATTTTTCAAAGAGAAAATTTTTCAAAAAAATTTTCGTAAAAAAAAAATTTCAAAAAAAAAATTCAAAAAAAAAATTCAAAAAAAATTCAAAAAAAAATCGAAAAAAAAAATTTTCGAAAAAATAAAAAAAAAATTTCAAAAAAAATTTTAAAAAAATTTTCAAAAAAAAATTGAAAAAAAATTTCAAAAAAAATTCAAAAAAAAATCGAAAAAAAAATTTTCGAAAAAATAAAAAAAAAATTTCAAAAAAAAAATTCAAAAAAAAAATTCAAAAAAAATTCAAAAAAAAATCGAAAAAAAAAATTTCGAAAAAATAAAAAAAAAAAATTTCAAAAAAAAATCAAAAAAAAATTTTCAAAAAAAAAATTCAAAAAAAAAATTCAAAAAAAATTCAAAAAAAAAATCGAAAAAAAAAAAATTTTCAAAAAAAATTCGAAAAAATTTCCAAAAAAAAAATTTCAAAAAAAAAATTAAAAAAAATAAAAAAAAATTCAAAAAAAAATTCAAAAAAAATTTTCGAAAAAAAAAATTTTCAAAAAAAAAATAAAAAAAAAAATTTCAAAAAAAAATTTTTAAAAAATTTTCGAAAAAAAAAATTTCAAAAAAAAAAATTTCAAAAAAAAATTTTTAAAGAATTTCAAAAAAAAATAAAAAAAAAATTAAAAAAAAAATTGAAAAAAAAAATTCGGAAAAAAAAATTTCAAGAAAAAAAATTAAAAAAAAAAATAAAAAAAAATAAAAAAAAATAAAAAAAATTTAAAAAATTTTTTTTTCGATTTTTTTTTGTATTTTTTTTGAATTTTTTTGAATTTTTTTTTTGAAAATTTTTTTTTGATTTTTTTTTTTGAAAATTTTTTTTTTTATTTTTTCGAAATTTTTTTTTTCGATTTTTTTTTGAATTTTTTTTGAATTTTTTTTTTGAATTTTTTTTTTGAAATTTTTTTTTTACGAAAATTTTTTTGAAAAATTTTCTCTTTGAAAAATTTTTTTTGATTTTTTTTTTATTTTTTTTTCGAAATTTTTTTTTTTTTGAAAATTTTTTTTTGAATTTTTTTTTGAAATTTTTTTTTTTATTTTTTTGAAATTTTTTTTTTTATTTTTTTGAAATTTTTTTTTTGAAATTTATTTTTTCGAAAAATTTTTTTAAATTTTTTTTTTATTTTTTTTAATTTTTTTTAAATTTTTTTTATTTTTTTTTATTTTTTTTTATTTTTTTTTTTAATTTTTTTTCTTGAAATTTTTTTTTCCGAATTTTTTTTTTCAATTTTTTTTTTAATTTTTTTTTTATTTTTTTTTGAAATTCTTTAAAAATTTTTTTTTGAAATTTTTTTTTTTGAAATTTTTTTTTTCGAAAATTTTTTAAAAATTTTTTTTTGAAATTTTTTTTTTTATTTTTTTTTTGAAAATTTTTTTTTTCGAAAATTTTTTTTGAATTTTTTTTTGAATTTTTTTTTATTTTTTTTAATTTTTTTTTTGAAATTTTTTTTTTGGAAATTTTTTCGAATTTTTTTTGAAAATTTTTTTTTTTTCGATTTTTTTTTTGAATTTTTTTTGAATTTTTTTTTTGAATTTTTTTTTTGAAAATTTTTTTTTGATTTTTTTTTGAAATTTTTTTTTTTTATTTTTTCGAAATTTTTTTTTTCGATTTTTTTTTGAATTTTTTTTGAATTTTTTTTTTGAATTTTTTTTTTGAAATTTTTTTTTTATTTTTTCGAAAATTTTTTTTTCGATTTTTTTTTGAATTTTTTTTGAAATTTTTTTTCAATTTTTTTTTGAAAATTTTTTTAAAATTTTTTTTGAAATTTTTTTTTTATTTTTTCGAAAATTTTTTTTTTCGATTTTTTTTTGAATTTTTTTTGAATTTTTTTTTTGAATTTTTTTTTTGAAATTTTTTTTTTACGAAAATTTTTTTGAAAAATTTTCTCTTTGAAAAATTTTTTTTGATTTTTTTTTAATTTTTTTTTCGAAATTTTTTTTTTTTTGAAAATTTTTTTTTTGAATTTTTTTTTGAAATTTTTTTTTTTATTATTTTGAAATTTTTTTTTTTATTTTTTTGAAATTTTTTTTCAATTTTTTTTTGAAATTTTTTTTTTTATTTTTTTTGAAATTTTTTTTTCATTTTTTCGATTTTTTTTTGAATTTCTTTTTTATTTTTTCGAAAATTTTTTTTTTGAATTTTTTTTGGAATTTTTTTTTGAGTTTTTTTTTATTTTTTCGAAAAATTTTTTTTCGATTTTTTTTTGAATTTTTTTTGAAATTCTTTTTTTCAATTTTTTTTTTGAAAATTTTTTTTTGATTTTTTTTTGAAAATTTTTTTTTTTTTATTTTTTCGAAATTTTTTTTTTTCAATTTTTTTTTTGTATTTTTTTTGAATTTTTTTTGAATTTTTTTTTGAAAATTTTTTTTTGATTTTTTTTTTGAAATTTTTTTTTTTTATTTTTTCGAAAATTTTTTTTTTCGATTTTTTTTTGAATTTTTTTTGAAATTTTTTTTTGAAAATTTTTTTTTAATTTTTTTTGAAATTTTTTTTTATTTTTTCGAAATTTTTTTTTTTCGATTTTTTTTTTGAATTTTTTTTGAATTTTTTTTTTGAATTTTTTTTTTGGAAATTTTTTTTTTATTTTTTCGAAATTTTTTTTTTCGATTTTTTTTTTGAATTTTTTTTGAAATTTTTTTTTGAATATTTTTTTTTTATTTTTTTTGAAATTTTTCTTTTACTTTTTCGAAAAATTTTTTTTCGATTTTTTTTTAAATTTTTTTTGAATTTTTTTTTTAAATTTTTTTTTTGAAAATTTTTTTTTTGATTTTTTTTTTGAAAATTTTTTTTTATTTTTTCGAAAATTTTTTTTTTCGATTTTTTTTTCAATTTTTTCTGAAATTTTTTTTCAATTTTTTTTTGAAAATTTTTTTTTATTTTTTTTGAAATTTTTTTTTTATTTTTTCGAAATTTTTTTTTTTCGATTTTTTTTTTGAATTTTTTTTGAATTTTTTTTTTGAAAATTTTTTTTTTATTTTTTCGAAAAATTTTTTTTTCGATTTTTTTTGAATTTTTTTTGAATTTTTTTTTTGAAAATTTTTTTTTGATTTTTTTTTTGAAAATTTTTTTTTTTATTTTGTTCGAAAATTTTTTTTTTCGATTTTTTTTTTATTTTTTTTGAAATTTTTTTTTTATTTTTTCGAAATTTTTTTTTTTTCGATTTTTTTTTTAATTTTTATTGAAAATTTTTTTTTTTCGATTTTTTTTGAATTTTTTTTGAAATTTTTTCGAAAATTTTTTTTTCGAAAATTTTTTTTTTGATTTTTTTTTTTAAATTTTTTTTTTTTATTTTTCCGAAAATTTTTTTTTTCGATTTTTTTTGAATTTTTTTTGAAATTTTTTTTCAATTTTTTTTTGAAAATTTTTTTTTTATTTTTTTTGAGATTTTTTTTATTTTTTCGAAAATTTTTTTTTTCGATTTTTTTTTGAATTTTTATTGAAAATTTTTTTTTTCGATTTTTTTTGAATTTTTTTTGAAATTTTTTTTTCAATTTTTTTTTCGAAAATTTTTTTTTTCGATTTTTTTTTGAATTTTTTTTGAATTTTTTTTTATTTTATTTTTGAAATTTTTTTTTTTTTATTTTTTCGAAAATTTTTTTTTTCGATTTTTTTTTAAATTTTTTTTGAAATTCTTTTTTTCAATTTTTTTTTTGAAAATTTTTTTTTGATTTTTTTTTTGAAAATTTTTTTTTTTTATTTTTTCGAAAATTTTTTTTTTCGATTTTTTTTTTGTATTTTTTTTGAATTTTTTTTGAATTTTTTTTTTGAAAATTTTTTTTTGATTTTTTTTTTGAAAATTTTTTTTTTTATTTTTTCGAAATTTTTTTTTTCGATTTTTTTTTTAATTTTTTTTGAATTTTTTTTTGATTTTTTTTTTGAAAAATTTTTTTTTTATTTTTTCGAAAAATTTTTTTTTCGATTTTTTTTTGAATTTTTTTTGAATTTTTTTTTCAATTTTTTTTTTGAAAATTTTTTTTTGATTTTTTTTTTGAAATTTTTTTTTTTTTATTTTGTTCGAAAATTTTTTTTTTCGATTTTTTTTTTATTTTTTTTGAAATTTTTTTTTTATTTTTTCGAAAATTTTTTTTTTTCGATTTTTTTTTTGAATTTTTTTTTATTTTTTCGAAAAATTTTTTTTCCATTTTTTTTTGAATTTTTTTTGAAATTTTTTTTTGAATATTTTTTTTTTTTATTTTTGAAATTTTTTTTTTATTTTTTCGAAAATTTTTTTTTTCGATTTTTTTTTGAATTTTTTTTGAATTTTTTTTTTCAATTTTTTTTTTGAAAATTTTTTTTTGATTTTTTTTTTGAAATTTTTTTTTTATTTTTTCGAAAATTTTTTTTTCGATTTTTTTTTGAATTTTTTTTGAAATTTTTTTTTGAAAATTTTTTTTTATTTTTTCGAAAATTTTTTTTTCGATTTTTTTTTTGAATTTTTTTTTAATTTTTTATTTGAATTTTTTTTTGAATATTTTTTTTTTATTTTTTTTGAAATTTTTTTTTTATTTTTTCGAAAATTTTTTTTTTCGATTTTTTTTTGAATTTTTTTTGAATTTTTTTTTGATTTTTTTTTTGAAAAATTTTTTTTTTATTTTTTCGAAAAATTTTTTTTTCGATTTTTTTTTGAATTTTTTTTGAATTTTTTTTTCAATTTTTTTTTTGAAAATTTTTTTTTGATTTTTTTTTTGAAATTTTTTTTTTTTTATTTTGTTCGAAAATTTTTTTTTTCGATTTTTTTTTTATTTTTTTTGAAATTTTTTTTTTATTTTTTCGAAAATTTTTTTTTTTCGATTTTTTTTTTGAATTTTTTTTTATTTTTTCGAAAAATTTTTTTTCCATTTTTTTTTGAATTTTTTTTGAAATTTTTTTTTGAATATTTTTTTTTTTTATTTTTGAAATTTTTTTTTTATTTTTTCGAAAATTTTTTTTTTCGATTTTTTTTTGAATTTTTTTTGAATTTTTTTTTTCAATTTTTTTTTTGAAAATTTTTTTTTGATTTTTTTTTTGAAATTTTTTTTTTATTTTTTCGAAAATTTTTTTTTCGATTTTTTTTTGAATTTTTTTTGAAATTTTTTTTTGAAAATTTTTTTTTATTTTTTCGAAAATTTTTTTTTCGATTTTTTTTTTGAATTTTTTTTTAATTTTTTATTTGAATTTTTTTTTGAATATTTTTTTTTTATTTTTTTTGAAATTTTTTTTTTATTTTTTCGAAAATTTTTTTTTTCGATTTTTTTTTGAATTTTTTTTGAATTTTTTTTTTCAATTTTTTTTTGAAAATTTTTTTTTGATTTTTTTTTTTGAAATTTTTTTTTTATTTTTTCGAAAATTTTTTTTTCGATTTTTTTTTCAATTTTTTTTGAAATTTTTTTTTGAAAATTTTTTTAAAATTTTTTTTGAAATTTTTTTTTATTTTTTCGAAATTTTTTTTTTGAAATTTTTTTTTTTTTTTATTTTTTCGAAAATTTTTTTTTTCGATTTTTTTTTGAATTTTTTTTGAAATTTTTTTTCAATTTTTTTTTGAAAATTTTTTTTTAATTTTTTTTGAGATTTTTTTTATTTTTTCGAAAATTTTTTTTTTTCGATTTTTTTTTGAATTTTTATTGAAAATTTTTTTTTTTCGATTTTTTTTGAATTTTTTTTGAAATTTTTTTTTCAATTTTTTTTTCGAAAATTTTTTTTTTCGATTTTTTTTTTTGAATTTTTTTTGAAATTCTTTTTTTCAATTTTTTTTTTGAAAATTTTTTTTTGATTTTTTTTTTGAAAATTTTTTTTTTTTATTTTTTCGAAAAATTTTTTTTTCGATTTTTTTTTTGTATTTTTTTTGAATTTTTTTGAATTTTTTTTTTGAAAATTTTTTTTTGATTTTTTTTTTGAAAATTTTTTTTTTTATTTTTTCGAAATTTTTTTTTTCGATTTTTTTTTGAATTTTTTTTGAATTTTTTTTTTGAATTTTTTTTTTGAAATTTTTTTTTTACGAAAATTTTTTTGAAAAATTTTCTCTTTGAAAAATTTTTTTTGATTTTTTTTTTATTTTTTTTTCGAAATTTTTTTTTTTTTGAAAATTTTTTTTTGAATTTTTTTTTGAAATTTTTTTTTTTATTTTTTTGAAATTTTTTTTTTTATTTTTTTGAAATTTTTTTTTTGAAATTTATTTTTTCGAAAAATTTTTTTAAATTTTTTTTTTATTTTTTTTAATTTTTTTTAAATTTTTTTTATTTTTTTTTATTTTTTTTTATTTTTTTTTTTAATTTTTTTTCTTGAAATTTTTTTTTCCGAATTTTTTTTTTCAATTTTTTTTTTAATTTTTTTTTTATTTTTTTTTGAAATTCTTTAAAAAATTTTTTTTGAAATTTTTTTTTTTGAAATTTTTTTTTTCGAAAATTTTTTAAAAATTTTTTTTTGAAATTTTTTTTTTTATTTTTTTTTTGAAAATTTTTTTTTTCGAAAATTTTTTTTGAATTTTTTTTTGAATTTTTTTTTATTTTTTTTAATTTTTTTTTTGAAATTTTTTTTTTGGAAATTTTTTCGAATTTTTTTTGAAAATTTTTTTTTTTTCGATTTTTTTTTTGAATTTTTTTTGAATTTTTTTTTTGAATTTTTTTTTTGAAAATTTTTTTTTGATTTTTTTTTGAAATTTTTTTTTTTTATTTTTTCGAAATTTTTTTTTTCGATTTTTTTTTGAATTTTTTTTGAATTTTTTTTTTGAATTTTTTTTTTGAAATTTTTTTTTTATTTTTTCGAAAATTTTTTTTTCGATTTTTTTTTGAATTTTTTTTGAAATTTTTTTTCAATTTTTTTTTGAAAATTTTTTTAAAATTTTTTTTGAAATTTTTTTTTTATTTTTTCGAAAATTTTTTTTTTTGATTTTTTTTTTGAAAATTTTTTTTTATTTTTTCGAAAATTTTTTTTTTCGATTTTTTTTTCAATTTTTTCTGAAATTTTTTTTCAATTTTTTTTTGAAAATTTTTTTTTATTTTTTTTGAAATTTTTTTTTTATTTTTTCGAAATTTTTTTTTTTCGATTTTTTTTTTGAATTTTTTTTGAATTTTTTTTTTGAAAATTTTTTTTTTATTTTTTCGAAAAATTTTTTTTTCGATTTTTTTTGAATTTTTTTTGAATTTTTTTTTTGAAAATTTTTTTTTGATTTTTTTTTTGAAATTTTTTTTTTTTATTTTGTTCGAAAATTTTTTTTTTCGATTTTTTTTTTATTTTTTTTGAAATTTTTTTTTTATTTTTTCGAAATTTTTTTTTTTTCGATTTTTTTTTTAATTTTTATTGAAAATTTTTTTTTTTCGATTTTTTTTGAATTTTTTTTGAAATTTTTTCGAAAATTTTTTTTTCGAAAATTTTTTTTTTGATTTTTTTTTTTAAATTTTTTTTTTTTATTTTTCCGAAAATTTTTTTTTTCGATTTTTTTTGAATTTTTTTTGAAATTTTTTTTCAATTTTTTTTTGAAAATTTTTTTTTTATTTTTTTTGAGATTTTTTTTATTTTTTCGAAAATTTTTTTTTTCGATTTTTTTTTGAATTTTTATTGAAAATTTTTTTTTTCGATTTTTTTTGAATTTTTTTTGAAATTTTTTTTTCAATTTTTTTTTCGAAAATTTTTTTTTTCGATTTTTTTTTGAATTTTTTTTGAATTTTTTTTTATTTTATTTTTGAAATTTTTTTTTTTTTATTTTTTCGAAAATTTTTTTTTTCGATTTTTTTTTAAATTTTTTTTGAAATTCTTTTTTTCAATTTTTTTTTTGAAAATTTTTTTTTGATTTTTTTTTTGAAAATTTTTTTTTTTTATTTTTTCGAAAATTTTTTTTTTCGATTTTTTTTTTGTATTTTTTTTGAATTTTTTTTGAATTTTTTTTTTGAAAATTTTTTTTTGATTTTTTTTTTGAAAATTTTTTTTTTTATTTTTTCGAAATTTTTTTTTTCGATTTTTTTTTTAATTTTTTTTGAATTTTTTTTTGATTTTTTTTTTGAAAAATTTTTTTTTTATTTTTTCGAAAAATTTTTTTTTCGATTTTTTTTTGAATTTTTTTTGAATTTTTTTTTCAATTTTTTTTTTGAAAATTTTTTTTTGATTTTTTTTTTGAAATTTTTTTTTTTTTATTTTGTTCGAAAATTTTTTTTTTCGATTTTTTTTTTATTTTTTTTGAAATTTTTTTTTTATTTTTTCGAAAATTTTTTTTTTTCGATTTTTTTTTTGAATTTTTTTTTATTTTTTCGAAAAATTTTTTTTCCATTTTTTTTTTGAATTTTTTTTGAAATTTTTTTTTGAATATTTTTTTTTTTTATTTTTGAAATTTTTTTTTTATTTTTTCGAAAATTTTTTTTTTCGATTTTTTTTTGAATTTTTTTTGAATTTTTTTTTTCAATTTTTTTTTTGAAAATTTTTTTTTGATTTTTTTTTTGAAATTTTTTTTTTATTTTTTCGAAAATTTTTTTTTCGATTTTTTTTTGAATTTTTTTTGAAATTTTTTTTTGAAAATTTTTTTTTATTTTTTCGAAAATTTTTTTTTCGATTTTTTTTTTGAATTTTTTTTTAATTTTTTATTTGAATTTTTTTTTGAATATTTTTTTTTTATTTTTTTTGAAATTTTTTTTTTATTTTTTCGAAAATTTTTTTTTTCGATTTTTTTTTGAATTTTTTTTGAATTTTTTTTTTCAATTTTTTTTTGAAAATTTTTTTTTGATTTTTTTTTTGAAATTTTTTTTTTATTTTTTCGAAAATTTTTTTTTCGATTTTTTTTTCAATTTTTTTTGAAATTTTTTTTTGAAAATTTTTTTAAAATTTTTTTTGAAATTTTTTTTTATTTTTTCGAAATTTTTTTTTTGAAATTTTTTTTTTTTTTTATTTTTTCGAAAATTTTTTTTTTCGATTTTTTTTTGAATTTTTTTTGAAATTTTTTTTCAATTTTTTTTTGAAAATTTTTTTTTAATTTTTTTTGAGATTTTTTTTATTTTTTCGAAAATTTTTTTTTTTCGATTTTTTTTTGAATTTTTATTGAAAATTTTTTTTTTTCGATTTTTTTTGAATTTTTTTTGAAATTTTTTTTTCAATTTTTTTTTCGAAAATTTTTTTTTTCGATTTTTTTTTTTGAATTTTTTTTGAAATTCTTTTTTTCAATTTTTTTTTTGAAAATTTTTTTTTGATTTTTTTTTTGAAAATTTTTTTTTTTTATTTTTTCGAAAAATTTTTTTTTCGATTTTTTTTTTGTATTTTTTTTGAATTTTTTTGAATTTTTTTTTTGAAAATTTTTTTTTGATTTTTTTTTTGAAAATTTTTTTTTTTATTTTTTCGAAATTTTTTTTTTCGATTTTTTTTTGAATTTTTTTTGAATTTTTTTTTTGAATTTTTTTTTTGAAATTTTTTTTTTACGAAAATTTTTTTGAAAAATTTTCTCTTTGAAAAATTTTTTTTGATTTTTTTTTTATTTTTTTTTCGAAATTTTTTTTTTTTTGAAAATTTTTTTTTGAATTTTTTTTTGAAATTTTTTTTTTTATTTTTTTGAAATTTTTTTTTTTATTTTTTTGAAATTTTTTTTTTGAAATTTATTTTTTCGAAAAATTTTTTTAAATTTTTTTTTATTTTTTTTAATTTTTTTTAAATTTTTTTTATTTTTTTTTATTTTTTTTTATTTTTTTTTTTAATTTTTTTTCTTGAAATTTTTTTTTCCGAATTTTTTTTTTCAATTTTTTTTTTAATTTTTTTTTTATTTTTTTTTGAAATTCTTTAAAAAATTTTTTTTGAAATTTTTTTTTTTGAAATTTTTTTTTTCGAAAATTTTTTAAAAATTTTTTTTTGAAATTTTTTTTTTTATTTTTTTTTTGAAAATTTTTTTTTTCGAAAATTTTTTTTGAATTTTTTTTTGAATTTTTTTTTATTTTTTTTAATTTTTTTTTTGAAATTTTTTTTTTGGAAATTTTTTCGAATTTTTTTTGAAAATTTTTTTTTTTTCGATTTTTTTTTTGAATTTTTTTTGAATTTTTTTTTTGAATTTTTTTTTTGAAAATTTTTTTTTGATTTTTTTTTGAAATTTTTTTTTTTTATTTTTTCGAAATTTTTTTTTTTCGATTTTTTTTTGAATTTTTTTTGAATTTTTTTTTTGAATTTTTTTTTTGAAATTTTTTTTTTATTTTTTCGAAAATTTTTTTTTCGATTTTTTTTTGAATTTTTTTTGAAATTTTTTTTCAATTTTTTTTTGAAAATTTTTTTAAAATTTTTTTTGAAATTTTTTTTTTATTTTTTCGAAAAATTTTTTTTTCGATTTTTTTTTGAATTTTTTTTGAATTTTTTTTTTGAATTTTTTTTTTGAAATTTTTTTTTTACGAAAATTTTTTTGAAAAATTTTCTCTTTGAAAAATTTTTTTTGATTTTTTTTTTATTTTTTTTTCGAAATTTTTTTTTTTTTGAAAATTTTTTTTTTGAATTTTTTTTTGAAATTTTTTTTTTTATTATTTTGAAATTTTTTTTTTTATTTTTTTGAAATTTTTTTTCAATTTTTTTTTGAAATTTTTTTTTTTTATTTTTTTTGAAATTTTTTTTTCATTTTTTCGATTTTTTTTTGAATTTCTTTTTTATTTTTTCGAAAATTTTTTTTTTGAATTTTTTTTGGAATTTTTTTTTGAGTTTTTTTTTATTTTTTCGAAAAATTTTTTTTCGATTTTTTTTTGAATTTTTTTTGAAATTCTTTTTTTCAATTTTTTTTTTGAAAATTTTTTTTTGATTTTTTTTTGAAAATTTTTTTTTTTTTATTTTTTCGAAATTTTTTTTTTTCAATTTTTTTTTGTATTTTTTTTGAATTTTTTTTGAATTTTTTTTTGAAAATTTTTTTTTGATTTTTTTTTTGAAATTTTTTTTTTTTATTTTTTCGAAAATTTTTTTTTTCGATTTTTTTTTGAATTTTTTTTGAAATTTTTTTTTGAAAATTTTTTTTTAATTTTTTTTGAAATTTTTTTTTATTTTTTCGAAATTTTTTTTTTTCGATTTTTTTTTTGAATTTTTTTTGAATTTTTTTTTTGAATTTTTTTTTTGGAAATTTTTTTTTTATTTTTTCGAAATTTTTTTTTTCGATTTTTTTTTTGAATTTTTTTTGAAATTTTTTTTTGAATATTTTTTTTTTATTTTTTTTGAAATTTTTCTTTTACTTTTTCGAAAAATTTTTTTTCGATTTTTTTTTAAATTTTTTTTGAATTTTTTTTTTCAATTTTTTTTTTGAAAATTTTTTTTTTGATTTTTTTTTTGAAAATTTTTTTTTATTTTTTCGAAAATTTTTTTTTTCGATTTTTTTTTCAATTTTTTCTGAAATTTTTTTTCAATTTTTTTTTGAAAATTTTTTTTTATTTTTTTTGAAATTTTTTTTTTATTTTTTCGAAATTTTTTTTTTTCGATTTTTTTTTTGAATTTTTTTTGAATTTTTTTTTTGAAATTTTTTTTTTTATTTTTTCGAAAAATTTTTTTTTCGATTTTTTTTGAATTTTTTTTGAATTTTTTTTTTGAAAATTTTTTTTTGATTTTTTTTTTGAAAATTTTTTTTTCGAAAATTTTTTTTTTAATATTTTTTTTATTTTGTTTTATTTTTTTTTTTTTTAATTTTTTATTTTTTTTTTATTTTTTTTAAATTTTTTTTTATTTTTTTTTTTGAAATTTTTTTTTTCATTTATTTTTTTTTGAAATTTTTTTTTTTTATTTTTTTAAAATTTTTTTTTAAAATTTTTTTTTGAAATTTTTTTTAAATTTTTTTTTAATTTTTTTTTTGAAAATTTTTTTTGAATTTTTTTTTTGAATTTTTTTTTTGAAAATTTTTTTTTTCGATTTTTTTTTGAATTTTTTCTGAAATTTTTTTTCAATTTTTTTTTGAAATTTTTTTTTTATTTTTTTTTATTTTTTTTGAAATTTTTTTTTTATTTTTTCGAAAATTTTTTTTTTCGATTTTTTTTTTTAATTTTTTTTGAATTTTTTTTTTGAATTTTTTTTTTGAAAATTTTTTTTTTATTTTTTTTGAAATTTTTTTTTTATTTTTTCGAAAATTTTTTTTTTTCGATTTTTTTTTTGAATTTTTTTTGAATTTTTTTTTTGAAATTTTTTTTTTTATTTTTTCGAAAATTTTTTTTTCGATTTTTTTTTGAATTTTTTTTGAAATTTTTTTTACAATTTTTTTTTGAAAATTTTTTTTAAATTTTTTTTGAATTTTTTTTTTATTTTTTCGAAAATTTTTTTTTTCGATTTTTTTTTTGAATTTTTTTTTAATTTTTTATTTGAATTTTTTTTTGAATATTTTTTTTTTATTTTTTTTGAAATTTTTTTTTTATTTTTTCGAAAATTTTTTTTTTCGATTTTTTTTTGAATTTTTTTTGAATTTTTTTTTTCAATTTTTTTTTGAAAATTTTTTTTTGATTTTTTTTTTTGAAATTTTTTTTTTATTTTTTCGAAAATTTTTTTTTCGATTTTTTTTTCAATTTTTTTTGAAATTTTTTTTTGAAAATTTTTTTAAAATTTTTTTTGAAATTTTTTTTTATTTTTTCGAAATTTTTTTTTTGAAATTTTTTTTTTTTTTTATTTTTTCGAAAATTTTTTTTTTCGATTTTTTTTTGAATTTTTTTTGAAATTTTTTTTCAATTTTTTTTTGAAAATTTTTTTTTAATTTTTTTTGAGATTTTTTTTATTTTTTCGAAAATTTTTTTTTTTCGATTTTTTTTTGAATTTTTATTGAAAATTTTTTTTTTTCGATTTTTTTTGAATTTTTTTTGAAATTTTTTTTTCAATTTTTTTTTCGAAAATTTTTTTTTTCGATTTTTTTTTTTGAATTTTTTTTGAAATTCTTTTTTTCAATTTTTTTTTTGAAAATTTTTTTTTGATTTTTTTTTTGAAAATTTTTTTTTTTTATTTTTTCGAAAAATTTTTTTTTCGATTTTTTTTTTGTATTTTTTTTGAATTTTTTTGAATTTTTTTTTTGAAAATTTTTTTTTGATTTTTTTTTTGAAAATTTTTTTTTTTATTTTTTCGAAATTTTTTTTTTCGATTTTTTTTTGAATTTTTTTTGAATTTTTTTTTTGAATTTTTTTTTTGAAATTTTTTTTTTACGAAAATTTTTTTGAAAAATTTTCTCTTTGAAAAATTTTTTTTGATTTTTTTTTTATTTTTTTTTCGAAATTTTTTTTTTTTTGAAAATTTTTTTTTGAAGTTTTTTTTGAAATTTTTTTTTTTATTTTTTTGAAATTTTTTTTTTTATTTTTTTGAAATTTTTTTTTTGAAATTTATTTTTTCGAAAAAATTTTTTTAATTTTTTTTTTATTTTTTTTAATTTTTTTTAAATTTTTTTTATTTTTTTTTATTTTTTTTTATTTTTTTTTTTAATTTTTTTTCTTGAAATTTTTTTTTCCGAATTTTTTTTTTCAATTTTTTTTTTAATTTTTTTTTTATTTTTTTTTGAAATTCTTTAAAAATTTTTTTTTGAAATTTTTTTTTTTGAAATTTTTTTTTTCGAAAATTTTTTAAAAATTTTTTTTTGAAATTTTTTTTTTTATTTTTTTTTTGAAAATTTTTTTTTTCGAAAATTTTTTTTGAATTTTTTTTTGAATTTTTTTTTATTTTTTTTAATTTTTTTTTTGAAATTTTTTTTTTGGAAATTTTTTCGAATTTTTTTTGAAAATTTTTTTTTTTTCGATTTTTTTTTTGAATTTTTTTTGAATTTTTTTTTTGAATTTTTTTTTTGAAAATTTTTTTTTGATTTTTTTTTGAAATTTTTTTTTTTTATTTTTTCGAAATTTTTTTTTTCGATTTTTTTTTGAATTTTTTTTGAATTTTTTTTTTGAATTTTTTTTTTGAAATTTTTTTTTTATTTTTTCGAAAATTTTTTTTTCGATTTTTTTTTGAATTTTTTTTGAAATTTTTTTTCAATTTTTTTTTGAAAATTTTTTTAAAATTTTTTTTGAAATTTTTTTTTTATTTTTTCGAAAATTTTTTTTTTCGATTTTTTTTTGAATTTTTTTTGAATTTTTTTTTTGAATTTTTTTTTTGAAATTTTTTTTTTACGAAAATTTTTTTGAAAAATTTTCTCTTTGAAAAATTTTTTTTGATTTTTTTTTTATTTTTTTTTCGAAATTTTTTTTTTTTTGAAAATTTTTTTTTTGAATTTTTTTTTGAAATTTTTTTTTTTATTATTTTGAAATTTTTTTTTTTATTTTTTTGAAATTTTTTTTCAATTTTTTTTTGAAATTTTTTTTTTTTATTTTTTTTGAAATTTTTTTTTCATTTTTTCGATTTTTTTTTGAATTTCTTTTTTATTTTTTCGAAAATTTTTTTTTTGAATTTTTTTTGGAATTTTTTTTTGAGTTTTTTTTTATTTTTTCGAAAAATTTTTTTTCGATTTTTTTTTGAATTTTTTTTGAAATTCTTTTTTTCAATTTTTTTTTTGAAAATTTTTTTTTGATTTTTTTTTGAAAATTTTTTTTTTTTTATTTTTTCGAAATTTTTTTTTTTCAATTTTTTTTTTGTATTTTTTTTGAATTTTTTTTGAATTTTTTTTTGAAAATTTTTTTTTGATTTTTTTTTTGAAATTTTTTTTTTTTATTTTTTCGAAAAATTTTTTTTTCGATTTTTTTTTGAATTTTTTTTGAAATTTTTTTTTGAAAATTTTTTTTTAATTTTTTTTGAAATTTTTTTTTATTTTTTCGAAATTTTTTTTTTTCGATTTTTTTTTTGAATTTTTTTTGAATTTTTTTTTTGAATTTTTTTTTTGGAAATTTTTTTTTTATTTTTTCGAAATTTTTTTTTTCGATTTTTTTTTTGAATTTTTTTTGAAATTTTTTTTTGAATATTTTTTTTTTATTTTTTTTGAAATTTTTCTTTTACTTTTTCGAAAAATTTTTTTTCGATTTTTTTTTAAATTTTTTTTGAATTTTTTTTTTCAATTTTTTTTTTGAAAATTTTTTTTTTGATTTTTTTTTTGAAAATTTTTTTTTATTTTTTCGAAAATTTTTTTTTTCGATTTTTTTTTCAATTTTTTCTGAAATTTTTTTTCAATTTTTTTTTGAAAATTTTTTTTTATTTTTTTTGAAATTTTTTTTTTATTTTTTCGAAATTTTTTTTTTTCGATTTTTTTTTTGAATTTTTTTTGAATTTTTTTTTTGAAAATTTTTTTTTTATTTTTTCGAAAAATTTTTTTTTCGATTTTTTTTGAATTTTTTTTGAATTTTTTTTTTGAAAATTTTTTTTTGATTTTTTTTTTGAAAATTTTTTTTTTTATTTTGTTCGAAAATTTTTTTTTTCGATTTTTTTTTTATTTTTTTTTAAATTTTTTTTTTATTTTTTCGAAATTTTTTTTTTTCGATTTTTTTTTTAATTTTTATTGAAAATTTTTTTTTTTCGATTTTTTTTGAATTTTTTTTGAAATTTTTTCGAAAATTTTTTTTTCGAAAATTTTTTTTTTGATTTTTTTTTTTAAATTTTTTTTTTTTATTTTTCCGAAAATTTTTTTTTTCGATTTTTTTTGAATTTTTTTTGAAATTTTTTTTCAATTTTTTTTTGAAAATTTTTTTTTTATTTTTTTTGAGATTTTTTTTATTTTTTCGAAAATTTTTTTTTTCGATTTTTTTTTGAATTTTTATTGAAAATTTTTTTTTTCGATTTTTTTTGAATTTTTTTTGAAATTTTTTTTTCAATTTTTTTTTCGAAAATTTTTTTTTTCGATTTTTTTTTGAATTTTTTTTGAATTTTTTTTTATTTTATTTTTGAAATTTTTTTTTTTTTATTTTTTCGAAAATTTTTTTTTTCGATTTTTTTTTAAATTTTTTTTGAAATTCTTTTTTTCAATTTTTTTTTTGAAAATTTTTTTTTGATTTTTTTTTTGAAAATTTTTTTTTTTTATTTTTTCGAAAATTTTTTTTTTCGATTTTTTTTTTGTATTTTTTTTGAATTTTTTTTGAATTTTCAAAAAAAAAATTCAAAAAAAATTCAAAAAAAATACAAAAAAAAAATCGAAAAAAAAAATTTTCGAAAAAATAAAAAAAAAAAATTTTCAAAAAAAAAATCAAAAAAAAATTTTCAAAAAAAAAATTGAAAAAAAGAATTTCAAAAAAAATTTAAAAAAAAATCGAAAAAAAAAATTTTCGAAAAAATAAAAAAAAAAAAATTTCAAAAATAAAATAAAAAAAAATTCAAAAAAAATTCAAAAAAATCGAAAAAAAAAATTTTCGAAAAAAAAATTGAAAAAAAAATTTCAAAAAAAATTCAAAAAAAATCGAAAAAAAAAATTTTCAATAAAAATCCAAAAAAAAATCGAAAAAAAAAATTTTCGAAAAAATAAAAAAAATCTCAAAAAAAATAAAAAAAAAATTTTCAAAAAAAAATTGAAAAAAAATTTCAAAAAAAATTCAAAAAAAATCGAAAAAAAAAATTTTCGGAAAAATAAAAAAAAAAAATTAAAAAAAAAAAATCAAAAAAAAAATTTTCGAAAAAAAAATTTTCGAAAAAATTTCAA
Organism: Chrysolina oricalcia; assembly: GCA_944452925.2. NCBI lineage: Eukaryota > Metazoa > Arthropoda > Insecta > Coleoptera > Chrysomelidae > Chrysolina > Chrysolina oricalcia. The sequence continues at coordinate 28,919,843 of OX101813.2, read as the reverse complement.
AAAAAATTCAAAAAAAATCGAAAAAAAAAAATTTTCAATAAAAATTAAAAAAAAAATCGAAAAAAAAAAAATTTCGAAAAAATAAAAAAAAAATTTAAAAAAAAATAAAAAAAAAATCGAAAAAAAAAATTTTCGAACAAAATAAAAAAAAAAATTTTCAAAAAAAAAATCAAAAAAAAATTTTCAAAAAAAAAATTCAAAAAAAATTCAAAAAAAATCGAAAAAAAAATTTTTCGAAAAAATAAAAAAAAAATTTTCAAAAAAAAAATTCAAAAAAAATTCAAAAAAAAAATCGAAAAAAAAAAATTTCGAAAAAATAAAAAAAAAATTTCAAAAAAAATAAAAAAAAATTTTCAAAAAAAAATTGAAAAAAAATTTCAGAAAAAATTGAAAAAAAAATCGAAAAAAAAAATTTTCGAAAAAATAAAAAAAAATTTTCAAAAAAAAAATCAAAAAAAAAATTTTCAAAAAAAAAATTGAAAAAAAAAATTCAAAAAAAATTTAAAAAAAAATCGAAAAAAAATTTTTCGAAAAAGTAAAAGAAAAATTTCAAAAAAAATAAAAAAAAAATATTCAAAAAAAAATTTCAAAAAAAATTCAAAAAAAAAATCGAAAAAAAAAATTTCGAAAAAATAAAAAAAAAATTTCCAAAAAAAAAATTCAAAAAAAAAATTCAAAAAAAATTCAAAAAAAAAATCGAAAAAAAAAAATTTCGAAAAAATAAAAAAAAATTTCAAAAAAAATTAAAAAAAAATTTTCAAAAAAAAATTTCAAAAAAAATTCAAAAAAAAATCGAAAAAAAAAATTTTCGAAAAAATAAAAAAAAAAAATTTCAAAAAAAAAATCAAAAAAAAATTTTCAAAAAAAAATTCAAAAAAAATTCAAAAAAAATACAAAAAAAAAATTGAAAAAAAAAAATTTCGAAAAAATAAAAAAAAAAAAATTTTCAAAAAAAAATCAAAAAAAAATTTTCAAAAAAAAAATTGAAAAAAAGAATTTCAAAAAAAATTCAAAAAAAAATCGAAAAAAAATTTTTCGAAAAAATAAAAAAAAACTCAAAAAAAAATTCCAAAAAAAATTCAAAAAAAAAATTTTCGAAAAAATAAAAAAGAAATTCAAAAAAAAATCGAAAAAATGAAAAAAAAATTTCAAAAAAAATAAAAAAAAAAAATTTCAAAAAAAAATTGAAAAAAAATTTCAAAAAAATAAAAAAAAAAATTTCAAAATAATAAAAAAAAAAATTTCAAAAAAAAATTCAAAAAAAAAATTTTCAAAAAAAAAAAAATTTCGAAAAAAAAATAAAAAAAAAATCAAAAAAAATTTTTCAAAGAGAAAATTTTTCAAAAAAATTTTCGTAAAAAAAAAATTTCAAAAAAAAAATTCAAAAAAAAAATTCAAAAAAAATTCAAAAAAAAATCGAAAAAAAAAATTTTCGAAAAAATAAAAAAAAAATTTCAAAAAAAATTTTAAAAAAATTTTCAAAAAAAAATTGAAAAAAAATTTCAAAAAAAATTCAAAAAAAAATCGAAAAAAAAATTTTCGAAAAAATAAAAAAAAAATTTCAAAAAAAAAATTCAAAAAAAAAATTCAAAAAAAATTCAAAAAAAAATCGAAAAAAAAAATTTCGAAAAAATAAAAAAAAAAAATTTCAAAAAAAAATCAAAAAAAAATTTTCAAAAAAAAAATTCAAAAAAAAAATTCAAAAAAAATTCAAAAAAAAAATCGAAAAAAAAAAAATTTTCAAAAAAAATTCGAAAAAATTTCCAAAAAAAAAATTTCAAAAAAAAAATTAAAAAAAATAAAAAAAAATTCAAAAAAAAATTCAAAAAAAATTTTCGAAAAAAAAAATTTTCAAAAAAAAAATAAAAAAAAAAATTTCAAAAAAAAATTTTTAAAAAATTTTCGAAAAAAAAAATTTCAAAAAAAAAAATTTCAAAAAAAAATTTTTAAAGAATTTCAAAAAAAAATAAAAAAAAAATTAAAAAAAAAATTGAAAAAAAAAATTCGGAAAAAAAAATTTCAAGAAAAAAAATTAAAAAAAAAAATAAAAAAAAATAAAAAAAAATAAAAAAAATTTAAAAAAAATTAAAAAAAATAAAAAAAAAATTAAAAAAAATTTTTCGAAAAAATAAATTTCAAAAAAAAAATTTCAAAAAAATAAAAAAAAAAATTTCAAAAAAATAAAAAAAAAAATTTCAAAAAAAAATTCAAAAAAAAATTTTCAAAAAAAAAAAAATTTCGAAAAAAAAATAAAAAAAAAATCAAAAAAAATTTTTCAAAGAGAAAATTTTTCAAAAAAATTTTCGTAAAAAAAAAATTTCAAAAAAAAAATTCAAAAAAAAAATTCAAAAAAAATTCAAAAAAAAATCGAAAAAAAAATTTCGAAAAAATAAAAAAAAAAATTTTCAAAAAAAAAATCAAAAAAAAATTTTCAAAAAAAAAATTCAAAAAAATTCAAAAAAAATACAAAAAAAAAATCGAAAAAAAAATTTTTCGAAAAAATAAAAAAAAAAAATTTTCAAAAAAAAAATCAAAAAAAAATTTTCAAAAAAAAAATTGAAAAAAAGAATTTCAAAAAAAATTCAAAAAAAAAAATCGAAAAAAAAAATTTTCGAAAAAAAAATTGAAAAAAAAATTTCAAAAAAAATTCAAAAAAAATCGAAAAAAAAAAATTTTCAATAAAAATTCAAAAAAAAATCGAAAAAAAAAAATTTTCGAAAAAATAAAAAAAATCTCAAAAAAAATTAAAAAAAAATTTTCAAAAAAAAATTGAAAAAAAATTTCAAAAAAAATTCAAAAAAAAATCGAAAAAAAAAATTTTCGAAAAAATAAAAAAAAAAAAAAATTTCAAAAAAAAAATTTCGAAAAAATAAAAAAAAATTTCAAAAAAAATTTTAAAAAAATTTTCAAAAAAAAATTTCAAAAAAAATTGAAAAAAAAATCGAAAAAAAAATTTTCGAAAAAATAAAAAAAAAATTTCAAAAAAAAAAATCAAAAAAAAATTTTCAAAAAAAAATTGAAAAAAAAAATTCAAAAAAAATTCAAAAAAAAATCGAAAAAAAAAATTTTCGAAAAAATAAAAAAAAAATTTCAAAAAAAATAAAAAAAAAATATTCAAAAAAAAATTCAAATAAAAAATTAAAAAAAAATTCAAAAAAAAAATCGAAAAAAAAAATTTTCGAAAAAATAAAAAAAAAATTCAAAAAAAATTTAAAAAAAATTTTCAAAAAAAAATTGTAAAAAAAATTTCAAAAAAAATTCAAAAAAAAATCGAAAAAAAAATTTTCGAAAAAATAAAAAAAAAAATTTCAAAAAAAAAATTCAAAAAAAATTCAAAAAAAAAATCGAAAAAAAAAAATTTTCGAAAAAATAAAAAAAAAATTTCAAAAAAAATAAAAAAAAAATTTTCAAAAAAAAAATTCAAAAAAAAAATTCAAAAAAAATTAAAAAAAAAAATCGAAAAAAAAAATTTTCGAAAAAATAAAAAAAAAATTTCAAAAAAAATAAAAAAAAATAAAAAAAAAATTTCAAAAAAAAATTGAAAAAAAATTTCAGAAAAAATTCAAAAAAAAATCGAAAAAAAAAATTTTCAAAAAAAAAATTCAAAAAAAAAATTCAAAAAAAATTTTCAAAAAAAAAATTAAAAAAAAATTTAAAAAAAATTTCAAAAAAAAATTTTAAAAAAAAATTTTAAAAAAATAAAAAAAAAAAATTTCAAAAAAAAATAAATGAAAAAAAAAATTTCAAAAAAAAAAATAAAAAAAAATTTAAAAAAAATAAAAAAAAAATAAAAAATTAAAAAAAAAAAAAATAAAACAAAATAAAAAAAATATTAAAAAAAAAATTTTCGAAAAAAAAATTTTCAAAAAAAAAATCAAAAAAAAATTTTCAAAAAAAAAATTCAAAAAAAATTCAAAAAAAATCGAAAAAAAAATTTTTCGAAAAAATAAAAAAAAAAATTTCAAAAAAAAAATTCAAAAAAAATTCAAAAAAAAAATCGAAAAAAAAAAATTTCGAAAAAATAAAAAAAAAATTTCAAAAAAAATAAAAAAAAATTTTCAAAAAAAAATTGAAAAAAAATTTCAGAAAAAATTGAAAAAAAAATCGAAAAAAAAAATTTTCGAAAAAATAAAAAAAAATTTTCAAAAAAAAAATCAAAAAAAAAATTTTCAAAAAAAAAATTGAAAAAAAAAATTCAAAAAAAATTTAAAAAAAAATCGAAAAAAAATTTTTCGAAAAAGTAAAAGAAAAATTTCAAAAAAAATAAAAAAAAAATATTCAAAAAAAAATTTCAAAAAAAATTCAAAAAAAAAATCGAAAAAAAAAATTTCGAAAAAATAAAAAAAAAATTTCCAAAAAAAAAATTCAAAAAAAAAATTCAAAAAAAATTCAAAAAAAAAATCGAAAAAAAAAAATTTCGAAAAAATAAAAAAAAATTTCAAAAAAAATTAAAAAAAAATTTTCAAAAAAAAATTTCAAAAAAAATTCAAAAAAAAATCGAAAAAAAAAATTTTCGAAAAAATAAAAAAAAAAAATTTCAAAAAAAAAATCAAAAAAAAATTTTCAAAAAAAAATTCAAAAAAAATTCAAAAAAAATACAAAAAAAAATTGAAAAAAAAAAATTTCGAAAAAATAAAAAAAAAAAAATTTTCAAAAAAAAATCAAAAAAAAATTTTCAAAAAAAAAATTGAAAAAAAGAATTTCAAAAAAAATTCAAAAAAAAATCGAAAAAAAATTTTTCGAAAAAATAAAAAAAAACTCAAAAAAAAATTCCAAAAAAAATTCAAAAAAAAAATTTTCGAAAAAATAAAAAAGAAATTCAAAAAAAAATCGAAAAAATGAAAAAAAAATTTCAAAAAAAATAAAAAAAAAAAATTTCAAAAAAAAATTGAAAAAAAATTTCAAAAAAATAAAAAAAAAAATTTCAAAATAATAAAAAAAAAAATTTCAAAAAAAAATTCAAAAAAAAAATTTTCAAAAAAAAAAAAATTTCGAAAAAAAAATAAAAAAAAAATCAAAAAAAATTTTTCAAAGAGAAAATTTTTCAAAAAAATTTTCGTAAAAAAAAAATTTCAAAAAAAAAATTCAAAAAAAAAATTCAAAAAAAATTCAAAAAAAAATCGAAAAAAAAAATTTTCGAAAAAATAAAAAAAAAATTTCAAAAAAAATTTTAAAAAAATTTTCAAAAAAAAATTGAAAAAAAATTTCAAAAAAAATTCAAAAAAAAATCGAAAAAAAAATTTTCGAAAAAATAAAAAAAAAATTTCAAAAAAAAAATTCAAAAAAAAAATTCAAAAAAAATTCAAAAAAAAATCGAAAAAAAAAATTTCGAAAAAATAAAAAAAAAAAATTTCAAAAAAAAATCAAAAAAAAATTTTCAAAAAAAAAATTCAAAAAAAAAATTCAAAAAAAATTCAAAAAAAAAATCGAAAAAAAAAAATTTTCAAAAAAAATTCGAAAAAATTTCCAAAAAAAAAATTTCAAAAAAAAAATTAAAAAAAATAAAAAAAAATTCAAAAAAAAATTCAAAAAAAATTTTCGAAAAAAAAAATTTTCAAAAAAAAAATAAAAAAAAAAATTTCAAAAAAAAATTTTTAAAAAATTTTCGAAAAAAAAAATTTCAAAAAAAAAAATTTCAAAAAAAATTTTTTAAAGAATTTCAAAAAAAAATAAAAAAAAAATTAAAAAAAAAATTGAAAAAAAAAATTCGGAAAAAAAAATTTCAAGAAAAAAAATTAAAAAAAAAAATAAAAAAAAATAAAAAAAAATAAAAAAAATTTAAAAAAAATTAAAAAAAATAAAAAAAAAATTTAAAAAAATTTTTCGAAAAAATAAATTTCAAAAAAAAAATTTCAAAAAAATAAAAAAAAAAATTTCAAAAAAATAAAAAAAAAAATTTCAAAAAAAAATTCAAAAAAAAATTTTCAAAAAAAAAAAAATTTCGAAAAAAAAATAAAAAAAAAATCAAAAAAAATTTTTCAAAGAGAAAATTTTTCAAAAAAATTTTCGTAAAAAAAAAATTTCAAAAAAAAAATTCAAAAAAAAAATTCAAAAAAAATTCAAAAAAAAATCGAAAAAAAAAATTTCGAAAAAATAAAAAAAAAAATTTTCAAAAAAAAAATCAAAAAAAAATTTTCAAAAAAAAAATTCAAAAAAATTCAAAAAAAATACAAAAAAAAAATCGAAAAAAAAATTTTTCGAAAAAATAAAAAAAAAAAATTTTCAAAAAAAAAATCAAAAAAAAATTTTCAAAAAAAAAATTGAAAAAAAGAATTTCAAAAAAAATTCAAAAAAAAAAATCGAAAAAAAAAATTTTCGAAAAAAAAATTGAAAAAAAAATTTCAAAAAAAATTCAAAAAAAATCGAAAAAAAAAAATTTTCAATAAAAATTCAAAAAAAAATCGAAAAAAAAAAATTTTCGAAAAAATAAAAAAAATCTCAAAAAAAATTAAAAAAAAATTTTCAAAAAAAAATTGAAAAAAAATTTCAAAAAAAATTCAAAAAAAAATCGAAAAAAAAAATTTTCGAAAAAATAAAAAAAAAAAAAAATTTCAAAAAAAAAATTTCGAAAAAATAAAAAAAAATTTCAAAAAAAATTTTAAAAAAATTTTCAAAAAAAAATTTCAAAAAAAATTGAAAAAAAAATCGAAAAAAAAATTTTCGAAAAAATAAAAAAAAAATTTCAAAAAAAAAAATCAAAAAAAAATTTTCAAAAAAAAATTGAAAAAAAAAATTCAAAAAAAATTCAAAAAAAAATCGAAAAAAAAAATTTTCGAAAAAATAAAAAAAAAATTTCAAAAAAAATAAAAAAAAAATATTCAAAAAAAAATTCAAATAAAAAATTAAAAAAAAATTCAAAAAAAAAATCGAAAAAAAAATTTTCGAAAAAATAAAAAAAAATTTTCAAAAAAAAATTTCAAAAAAAATTCAAAAAAAAATCGAAAAAAAAATTTTCGAAAAAATAAAAAAAAAATTTCAAAAAAAAAATCAAAAAAAAATTTTCAAAAAAAAAATTGAAAAAAAAAATTCAAAAAAAATTCAAAAAAAAATCGAAAAAAAAAATTTTCGAAAAAATAAAAAAAAAATTTCAAAAATAAAAAAAAAAAATATTCAAAAAAAAATTTCAAAAAAAATTCAAAAAAAAATGGAAAAAAAATTTTTCGAAAAAATAAAAAAAAATTCAAAAAAAAAATCGAAAAAAAAAAATTTTCGAAAAAATAAAAAAAAAATTTCAAAAAAAATAAAAAAAAAATCGAAAAAAAAAATTTTCGAACAAAATAAAAAAAAAAAATTTCAAAAAAAAAATCAAAAAAAAATTTTCAAAAAAAAAATTGAAAAAAAAATTCAAAAAAAATTCAAAAAAAAATCGAAAAAAAAATTTTTCGAAAAAATAAAAAAAAAATTTTTCAAAAAAAAAATCAAAAAAAAATTCAAAAAAAATTAAAAAAAAAATCGAAAAAAAAAATTTCGAAAAAATAAAAAAAAAAATTTTCAAAAAAAAAATCAAAAAAAAATTTTCAAAAAAAAAATTCAAAAAAAATTCAAAAAAAATACAAAAAAAAAATCGAAAAAAAAAATTTTCGAAAAAATAAAAAAAAAAAATTTTCAAAAAAAAAATCAAAAAAAAATTTTCAAAAAAAAAATTGAAAAAAAGAATTTCAAAAAAAATTTAAAAAAAAATCGAAAAAAAAAATTTTCGAAAAAATAAAAAAAAAAAAATTTCAAAAATAAAATAAAAAAAAATTCAAAAAAAATTCAAAAAAAAATCGAAAAAAAAAATTTTCGAAAAAAAAATTGAAAAAAAAATTTCAAAAAAAATTCAAAAAAAATCGAAAAAAAAAATTTTCAATAAAAATTCAAAAAAAAATCGAAAAAAAAAATTTTCGAAAAAATAAAAAAAATCTCAAAAAAAATAAAAAAAAAATTTTCAAAAAAAAATTGAAAAAAAATTTCAAAAAAAATTCAAAAAAAATCGAAAAAAAAAATTTTCGGAAAAATAAAAAAAAAAAATTTAAAAAAAAAAATCAAAAAAAAAATTTTCGAAAAAAAAATTTTCGAAAAAATTTCAAAAAAAATTCAAAAAAAATCGAAAAAAAAAAATTTTCAATAAAAATTAAAAAAAAAATCGAAAAAAAAAAAATTTCGAAAAAATAAAAAAAAAATTTCAAAAAAAATAAAAAAAAAATCGAAAAAAAAAATTTTCGAACAAAATAAAAAAAAAAATTTTCAAAAAAAAAATCAAAAAAAAATTTTCAAAAAAAAAATTCAAAAAAAATTCAAAAAAAATCGAAAAAAAAATTTTTCGAAAAAATAAAAAAAAAATTTTCAAAAAAAAAATTCAAAAAAAATTCAAAAAAAAAATCGAAAAAAAAAAATTTCGAAAAAATAAAAAAAAAATTTCAAAAAAAATAAAAAAAAATTTTCAAAAAAAAATTGAAAAAAAATTTCAGAAAAAATTGAAAAAAAAATCGAAAAAAAAAATTTTCGAAAAAATAAAAAAAAATTTTCAAAAAAAAAATCAAAAAAAAAATTTTCAAAAAAAAAATTTAAAAAAAAAATTCAAAAAAAATTTAAAAAAAAATCGAAAAAAAATTTTTCGAAAAAGTAAAAGAAAAATTTCAAAAAAAATAAAAAAAAAATATTCAAAAAAAAATTTCAAAAAAAATTCAAAAAAAAAATCGAAAAAAAAAATTTCGAAAAAATAAAAAAAAAATTTCCAAAAAAAAAATTCAAAAAAAAAATTCAAAAAAAATTCAAAAAAAAAATCGAAAAAAAAAAATTTCGAAAAAATAAAAAAAAATTTCAAAAAAAATTAAAAAAAAATTTTCAAAAAAAAATTTCAAAAAAAAATCGAAAAAAAAAATTTTCGAAAAAATAAAAAAAAAAAATTTCAAAAAAAAAATCAAAAAAAAATTTTCAAAAAAAAATTCAAAAAAAATTCAAAAAAAATACAAAAAAAAAATTGAAAAAAAAAAATTTCGAAAAAATAAAAAAAAAAAAATTTTCAAAAAAAAATCAAAAAAAAATTTTCAAAAAAAAAATTGAAAAAAAGAATTTCAAAAAAAATTCAAAAAAAAATCGAAAAAAAATTTTTCGAAAAAATAAAAAAAAACTCAAAAAAAAATTCCAAAAAAAATTCAAAAAAAAAATTTTCGAAAAAATAAAAAAGAAATTCAAAAAAAAATCGAAAAAATGAAAAAAAAATTTCAAAAAAAATAAAAAAAAAAATTTCAAAAAAAAATTGAAAAAAAATTTCAAAAAAATAAAAAAAAAAATTTCAAAATAATAAAAAAAAAAATTTCAAAAAAAAATTCAAAAAAAAAATTTTCAAAAAAAAAAAAATTTCGAAAAAAAAATAAAAAAAAAATCAAAAAAAATTTTTCAAAGAGAAAATTTTTCAAAAAAATTTTCGTAAAAAAAAAATTTCAAAAAAAAAATTCAAAAAAAAAATTCAAAAAAAATTCAAAAAAAAATCGAAAAAAAAAATTTTCGAAAAAATAAAAAAAAAATTTCAAAAAAAATTTTAAAAAAATTTTCAAAAAAAAATTGAAAAAAAATTTCAAAAAAAATTCAAAAAAAAATCGAAAAAAAAATTTTCGAAAAAATAAAAAAAAAATTTCAAAAAAAAAATTCAAAAAAAAAATTCAAAAAAAATTCAAAAAAAAATCGAAAAAAAAAATTTCGAAAAAATAAAAAAAAAAAATTTCAAAAAAAAATCAAAAAAAAATTTTCAAAAAAAAAATTCAAAAAAAAAATTCAAAAAAAATTCAAAAAAAAAATCGAAAAAAAAAAAATTTTCAAAAAAAATTCGAAAAAATTTCCAAAAAAAAAATTTCAAAAAAAAAATTAAAAAAAATAAAAAAAAATTCAAAAAAAAATTCAAAAAAAATTTTCGAAAAAAAAAATTTTCAAAAAAAAAATAAAAAAAAAAATTTCAAAAAAAAATTTTTAAAAAATTTTCGAAAAAAAAAATTTCAAAAAAAAAAATTTCAAAAAAAAATTTTTAAAGAATTTCAAAAAAAAATAAAAAAAAAATTAAAAAAAAAATTGAAAAAAAAAATTCGGAAAAAAAAATTTCAAGAAAAAAAATTAAAAAAAAAAATAAAAAAAAATAAAAAAAAATAAAAAAAATTTAAAAAAAATTAAAAAAAATAAAAAAAAAATTTAAAAAAATTTTTCGAAAAAATAAATTTCAAAAAAAAAATTTCAAAAAAATAAAAAAAAAAATTTCAAAAAAATAAAAAAAAAAATTTCAAAAAAAAATTCAAAAAAAAATTTTCAAAAAAAAAAAAATTTCGAAAAAAAAATAAAAAAAAAATCAAAAAAAATTTTTCAAAGAGAAAATTTTTCAAAAAAATTTTCGTAAAAAAAAAATTTCAAAAAAAAAATTCAAAAAAAAAATTCAAAAAAAATTCAAAAAAAAATCGAAAAAAAAAATT
>OX101813.2:28891904-28904404 GCA_944452925.2 Chrysolina oricalcia | reverse complement strand
AAAAAAATTTCAAAAAAAATTCAAAAAAAAATCGAAAAAAAAAAATTTTCAATAAAAATTCAAAAAAAAATTTCAAAAAAAATAAAAAAAAAATCGAAAAAAAAAATTTTCGAACAAAATAAAAAAAAAAAATTTTCAAAAAAAAAATTCAAAAAAAAAATTCAAAAAAAATTTTTCGAAAAAATAAAAAAAAAAAAATCAAAAAAAAATTTAAAAAAAATTTTAAAAAAAATCGAAAAAAAAATTTTCGAAAAAATAAAAAAAAAATTTCAAAAAAAAAATCAAAAAAAAATTTTCAAAAAAAAAATTGAAAAAAAAAAATTCAAAAAAAAATCGAAAAAAAAAATTTTCGAAAAAATAAAAAAAAAATTTCAAAAATAATAAAAAAAAAATATTCAAAAAAAAATTTCAAAAAAAATTCAAAAAAAAATGGAAAAAAAATTTTTCGAAAAAATAAAAAAAAATTCAAAAAAAAAATCGAAAAAAAAAAATTTTCGAAAAAATAAAAAAAAAATTTCAAAAAAAATAAAAAAAAAATCGAAAAAAAAAATTTTCGAACAAAATAAAAAAAAAAAATTTTCAAAAAAAAAATCAAAAAAAAATTTTCAAAAAAAAAATTGAAAAAAAAATTCAAAAAAAATTCAAAAAAAAATCGAAAAAAGATTTTTTCGAAAAAATAAAAAAAAAAATTTTTCAAAAAAAAAATCAAAAAAAAATTCAAAAAAAATTAAAAAAAAAATCGAAAAAAAAAATTTCGAAAAAATAAAAAAAAAAATTTTCAAAAAAAAAATCAAAAAAAAATTTTCAAAAAAAAAATTCAAAAAAAATTCAAAAAAATACAAAAAAAAAATCGAAAAAAAAAATTTTCGAAAAAATAAAAAAAAAAAAATTTTCAAAAAAAAAATCAAAAAAAAATTTTCAAAAAAAAAATTGAAAAAAAGAATTTCAAAAAAAATTTTAAAAAAAATCGAAAAAAAAATTTTTCGAAAAAATAAAAAAAAAAAAATTTCAAAAATAAAATAAAAAAAAATTCAAAAAAAATTCAAAAAAAAATCGAAAAAAAAAATTTTCGAAAAAAAAATTGAAAAAAAAATTTCAAAAAAAATTCAAAAAAAATCGAAAAAAAAAATTTTCGGAAAAATAAAAAAAAAAAATTTCAAAAAAAAAATCAAAAAAAAATTTTTCGAAAAAAAAATTTTCGAAAAAATTTCAAAAAAAATTCAAAAAAAATCGAAAAAAAAAAATTTTCAATAAAAATTAAAAAAAAAATCGAAAAAAAAAAAATTTCGAAAAAATAAAAAAAAAATTTCAAAAAAAATAAAAAAAAAATCGAAAAAAAAAATTTTCGAACAAAATAAAAAAAAAATTTTCAAAAAAAAAATCAAAAAAAAATTTTCAAAAAAAAAATTCAAAAAAAATTCAAAAAAAATCGAAAAAAAAATTTTTCGAAAAAATAAAAAAAAAAATTTTCAAAAAAAAAATTCAAAAAAAATCGAAAAAAAAAAATTTTCAATAAAAATTAAAAAAAAAATCGAAAAAAAAAAATTTCGAAAAAATAAAAAAAAAATTTCAAAAAAAATAAAAAAAAATTTTCAAAAAAAAATTGAAAAAAAATTTCAGAAAAAATTCAAAAAAAAATCGAAAAAAAAAATTTTCGAAAAAATAAAAAAAAATTTTCAAAAAAAAAATCAAAAAAAAAATTTTCAAAAAAAAAATTGAAAAAAAAAATTCAAAAAAAATTTAAAAAAAAATCGAAAAAAAATTTTTCAAAAAAGTAAAAAAAAAATTTCAAAAAAAATAAAAAAAAAATATTCAAAAAAAAATTTCAAAAAAAATTCAAAAAAAAAATCGAAAAAAAAATTTTCGAAAAAATAAAAAAAAAATTTCAAAAAAAAAATTCAAAAAAAAAATTCAAAAAAAATTCAAAAAAAAATCGAAAAAAAAAATTTCGAAAAAATAAAAAAAAAAAATTTCAAAAAAAAATCAAAAAAAAATTTTCAAAAAAAAATTCAAAAAGAAAATTCAAAAAAAATTCAAAAAAAAAATCGAAAAAAAAAAAATTTTCAAAAAAAATTCGAAAAAATTTCCAAAAAAAAAATTTCAAAAAAAAAATTAAAAAAAATAAAAAAAAATTCAAAAAAAAATTCAAAAAAAATTTTCGAAAAAAAAAATTTTCAAAAAAAAAATAAAAAAAAAATTCAAAAAAAAATTTTTAAAAAATTTTCGAAAAAAAAAATTTCAAAAAAAAAAATTTCAAAAAAAAATTTTTAAAGAATTTCAAAAAAAAATAAAAAAAAAATTAAAAAAAAAATTGAAAAAAAAAATTCGGAAAAAAAAATTTCAAGAAAAAAAATTAAAAAAAAAATAAAAAAAAATAAAAAAAAATAAAAAAAATTTAAAAAAAATTAAAAAAAATAAAAAAAAAATTTAAAAAAATTTTTCGAAAAAATAAATTTCAAAAAAAAAATTTTCAAAAAAATTTTCGAAAAAAAAATTTAAAAAAAAAATTTAAAAAAAAAATTAAAAAAAAAATCAAAAAAAATTAAAAAAAAATCGAAAAAAAAATTCAAGAAAAAAAAATTAAAAAAAAAATTTTAAAAAAATTTTAAAAAAATTTTTAAAAAAATTTCAAAAAAAAAATTTTTTTTAAAAATAAAAAAAAAAATTCAAAAAAAATAAAAAAAAATAAAAAAAAATTAAAAAAAAAATTTTCGAAAAAAAAATTCAAAAAAAAATCGAAAAAAAAAAATTTCGAAAAAATAAAAAAAAAAAATTTCAAAAAAAAATCAAAAAAAAAATTTTCAAAAAAAAAATTCAAAAAAAAAATTCAAAAAAAATTAAAAAAAAAAATCGAAAAAAAAAAATTTTCGAAAAAATGAAAAAAAAAATTCAAAAAAAATAAAAAAAAAATTTTCAAAAAAAAAATTCAAAAAAAAAAATTCAAAAAAAAAATCGAAAAAAAAAAATTTCGAAAAAATAAAAAAAAAATTTCAAAAAAAATAAAAAAAAATTTTCAAAAAAAAATTGAAAAAAAATTTTTCGAAAAAATAAAAAAAAATTTTCAAAAAAAAATCAAAAAAAAAATTTCCAAAAAAAAAATTGAAAAAAAAAATTCAAAAAAAATTTAAAAAAAAATCGAAAAAAAAATTTTCGAAAAAGTAAAAAAAAAATTTAAAAAAAAATAAAAAAAAAATATTCAAAAAAAAATTTCAAAAAAAATTCAAAAAAAAAATCGAAAAAAAAATTTTCGAAAAAATAAAAAAAAATTTCCAAAAAAAAAATTCAAAAAAAAAAATTCAAAAAAAATTCAAAAAAAAAATCGAAAAAAAAAAATTTCGAAAAAATAAAAAAAAATTTCAAAAAAAATTTAAAAAAAATTTTCAAAAAAAAATTTCAAAAAAAATTCAAAAAAAAATCGAAAAAAAAATTTTCGAAAAAATAAAAAAAAAATTTCAAAAAAAAAATCAAAAAAAAATTTTCAAAAAAAAAATTGAAAAAAAAAATTCAAAAAAAATTCAAAAAAAAATCGAAAAAAAAAATTTTCGAAAAAATAAAAAAAAAATTTCAAAAAAAATAAAAAAAAAATATTCAAAAAAAAATTTCAAAAACAATTCAAAAAAAAAATCGAAAAAAAATTTTTCGAAAAAATAAAAAAAAATTCAAAAAAAAAATCGAAAAAAAAAATTTTCGAAAAAATAAAAAAAAAATTCAAAAAAAATAAAAAAAAAAAATTCAAAAAAAAATCGAAAAAATAAAAAAAAAATTCAAAAAATAATCGAAAAAAAAAATTTTCGAAAAAATAAAAAAATCTCAAAAAAAATAAAAAAAAAATTTTCAAAAAAAAATTGAAAAAAAATTTCAAAAAAAATTCAAAAAAAAATCGAAAAAAAAATTTTTCGAAAAAAAAAAAAAAAAATTTCAAAAAAAAAATTTTCGAAAAAAAAATTGAAAAAAAAATTTCAAAAAAAATTCAAAAAAAAATCGAAAAAAAAAAATTTTCAATAAAAATTCAAAAAAAAATTTCAAAAAAAATAAAAAAAAAATCGAAAAAAAAAATTTTCGAACAAAATAAAAATTCAAAAAAAATTTTTCGAAAAAATAAAAAAAAAATTTTCAAAAAAAAAATCAAAAAAAAATTTTAAAAAAATTTTAAAAAAAATCGAAAAAAAAAATTTCGAAAAAATAAAAAAAAAAATTTTCAAAAAAAAATTCAAAAAAAATTCAAAAAAAATACAAAAAAAAATCGAAAAAAAAAATTTTCGAAAAAATAAAAAAAAAAAAATTTTCAAAAAAAAAATCAAAAAAAAATTTTCAAAAAAAAAATTGAAAAAAAGAATTTCAAAAAAAATTTTAAAAAAAATCGAAAAAAAAAATTTTCGAAAAAATAAAAAAAAAAAATTTCAAAAATAAAATAAAAAAAAATTCAAAAAAAATTCAAAAAAAAATCGAAAAAAAAAATTTTCGAAAAAAAAATTGAAAAAAAAATTTCAAAAAAAATTCAAAAAAAATCGAAAAAAAAAATTTTCGGAAAAATAAAAAAAAAAAATTTCAAAAAAAAAATCAAAAAAAAATTTTTCGAAAAAAAAATTTTCGAAAAAATTTCAAAAAAAATTCAAAAAAAATCGAAAAAAAAAAATTTTCAATAAAAATTAAAAAAAAAATCGAAAAAAAAAAAATTTCGAAAAAATAAAAAAAAAATTTCAAAAAAAATAAAAAAAAAATCGAAAAAAAAAATTTTCGAACAAAATAAAAAAAAAAATTTTCAAAAAAAAAATCAAAAAAAAATTTTCAAAAAAAAAATTCAAAAAAAATTCAAAAAAAATCGAAAAAAAAATTTTTCGAAAAAAAAAAAAAAAAATTTTCAAAAAAAAAATTCAAAAAAAATCGAAAAAAAAAAATTTTCAATAAAAATTAAAAAAAAAATCGAAAAAAAAAAATTTCGGAAAAATAAAAAAAAAATTTCAAAAAAAATAAAAAAAAAATTTCAAAAAAAAATTGAAAAAAAATTTCAGAAAAAATTCAAAAAAAAATCGAAAAAAAAAATTTTCGAAAAAATAAAAAAAAATTTTCAAAAAAAAAATCAAAAAAAAATTTTCAAAAAAAAAATTGAAAAAAAAATTCAAAAAAAATTTAAAAAAAAATCGAAAAAAAATTTTTCGAAAAAGTAAAAAAAAAATTTCAAAAAAAATAAAAAAAAATATTCAAAAAAAAATTTCAAAAAAAATTCAAAAAAAAAATCGAAAAAAAAATTTTCGAAAAAATAAAAAAAAAATTTCAAAAAAAAAATTCAAAAAAAAAATTCAAAAAAAATTCAAAAAAAAATCGAAAAAAAAAATTTCGAAAAAATAAAAAAAAAAATTTCAAAAAAAAATCAAAAAAAAATTTTCAAAAAAAAATTCAAAAAGAAAATTCAAAAAAAATTCAAAAAAAAAATCGAAAAAAAAAAATTTTCAAAAAAAATTCGAAAAAATTTCCAAAAAAAAAATTTCAAAAAAAAAATTAAAAAAAATAAAAAAAAATTCAAAAAAAAATTCAAAAAAAATTTTCGAAAAAAAAAATTTTCAAAAAAAAAATAAAAAAAAAAATTTCAAAAAAAAATTTTTAAAAAATTTTCGAAAAAAAAAATTTCAAAAAAAAAAATTTCAAAAAAAAATTTTTAAAGAATTTCAAAAAAAAATAAAAAAAAAATTAAAAAAAAAATTGAAAAAAAAAATTCGGAAAAAAAAATTTCAAGAAAAAAAATAAAAAAAAAAATAAAAAAAAATAAAAAAAAATAAAAAAAATTTAAAAAAAATTAAAAAAAATAAAAAAAAAATTTAAAAAAATTTTTCGAAAAAATAAATTTCAAAAAAAAAATTTTCAAAAAAATTTTCGAAAAAAAAATTTAAAAAAAAAATTTTAAAAAAAAATTAAAAAAAAAATCAAAAAAAATTTAAAAAAAATCGAAAAAAAAATTCAAGAAAAAAAAATTTAAAAAAAAATTTTAAAAAAATTTTAAAAAAATTTTTAAAAAAATTTCAAAAAAAAAAATTTTTTTTTAAAATAAAAAAAAAAATTCAAAAAAAAATAATTAAAAAATAATTAAAAAATAATTTTAAAAAAAATGAAAAAAAAATAAAAAAAATAAAAAAAAATTTAAAAAAAATAAAAAAAAATAAAAAAAAATTAAAAAAAAAATTTTCGAAAAAAAAATTCAAAAAAAAATCGAAAAAAAAAATTTCGAAAAAATAAAAAAAAAAAATTTCAAAAAAAAATCAAAAAAAAAATTTTCAAAAAAAAAATTCAAAAAAAAAATTCAAAAAAAATTTAAAAAAAAAATCGAAAAAAAAAAATTTTCGAAAAAATGAAAAAAAAAATTCAAAAAAAATAAAAAAAAAATTTTCAAAAAAAAAATTCAAAAAAAAAAATTCAAAAAAAAAATCGAAAAAAAAAATTTCGAAAAAATAAAAAAAAAATTTCAAAAAAAAAAATTTCAAAAAAAAATTGAAAAAAAATTTTTCGAAAAAATAAAAAAAAAATTTCAAAAAAAAATCAAAAAAAAAATTTCCAAAAAAAAAATTGAAAAAAAAAATTCAAAAAAAATTTTAAAAAAAATCGAAAAAAAAATTTTCGAAAAAGTAAAAAAAAAATTTCAAAAAAAATAAAAAAAAAATATTCAAAAAAAAATTTCAAAAAAAATTCAAAAAAAAAATCGAAAAAAAAATTTTCGAAAAAATAAAAAAAAATTTCCAAAAAAAAAATTCAAAAAAAAAATTCAAAAAAAATTCAAAAAAAAAATCGAAAAAAAAAAAATTCGAAAAAATAAAAAAAAATTTCAAAAAAAATTTAAAAAAAATTTTCAAAAAAAAATTTCAAAAAAAATTCAAAAAAAAATCGAAAAAAAAATTTTCGAAAAAATAAAAAAAAAATTTCAAAAAAAAAATCAAAAAAAAATTTTCAAAAAAAAAATTGAAAAAAAAAATTCAAAAAAAATTCAAAAAAAAATCGAAAAAAAAAATTTTCGAAAAAATAGAAAAAAAATTTCAAAAAAAATAAAAAAAAAATATTCAAAAAAAAATTTCAAAAACAATTCAAAAAAAAAATCGAAAAAAAATTTTTCGAAAAAATAAAAAAAAATTCAAAAAAAAAATCGAAAAAAAAAATTTTCGAAAAAATAAAAAAAAAAATCAAAAAAAATAAAAAAAAAATATTCAAAAAAAAATTCAAAAAAAATTCAAAAAAAAATCGAAAAAATAAAAAAAAAATTCAAAAAAAAATCGAAAAAAAAAATTTTCGAAAAAATAAAAAAATCTCAAAAAAAATAAAAAAAAAATTTTCAAAAAAAAATTGAAAAAAAATTTCAAAAAAAATTCAAAAAAAAATCGAAAAAAAAATTTTTCGAAAAAAAAAAAAAAAATTTCAAAAAAAAAATTTTCGAAAAAAAAATTGAAAAAAAAATTTCAAAAAAAATTCAAAAAAAAATCGAAAAAAAAAAATTTTCAATAAAAATTCAAAAAAAAATTTCAAAAAAAATAAAAAAAAAATCGAAAAAAAAAATTTTCTAACAAAATAAAAAAAAAAAATTTTCAAAAAAAAAATTCAAAAAAAAAATTCAAAAAAAATTTTTCGAAAAAATAAAAAAAAAAATTTTCAAAAAAAAAATCAAAAAAAAATTTAAAAAAAATTTAAAAAAAAATCGAAAAAAAAAATTTCGAAAAAATAAAAAAAAAAATTTTTCAAAAAAAAATCAAAAAAAAATTTTCAAAAAAAAAATTCAAAAAAAATACAAAAAAAAATCGAAAAAAAAATTTTTCGAAAAAATAAAAAAAAAAAAATTTTCAAAAAAAAAATCAAAAAAAAATTTTCAAAAAAAAAATTGAAAAAAAATTTCAAAAAAAATTCAAAAAAAATCGAAAAAAAAAATTTTCAATAAAAATTCAAAAAAAAATCGAAAAAAAATTTTTTCGAAAAAATAAAAAAAATCTCAAAAAAAATAAAAAAAAAATTTTCAAAAAAAAATTGAAAAAAAATTTCAAAAAAAATTCAAAAAAAAATCAAAAAAAAAAATTTTCGAAAAAATAAAAAAAAAAAATTTCAAAAAAAAAATCAAAAAAAAAATTTCGAAAAAATAAAAAAAAATTTCAAAAAAAATTTTAAAAAAATTTTCAAAAAAAAATTTCAAAAAAAATTGAAAAAAAAATCGAAAAAAAAATTTTCGAAAAAATAAAAAAAAAATTTCAAAAAAAAAATCAAAAAAAAATTTTCAAAAAAAAAATTGAAAAAAAAAATTCAAAAAAAAATCGAAAAAATAAAAAAAAAATTTCAAAAAAAATTAAAAAAAAATATTCAAAAAAAAATTCAAATAAAAAATTCAAAAAAAATTCAAAAAAAAAAATCGAAAAAAAAAATTTTCGAAAAAATAAAAAAAAAATTCAAAAAAAATTAAAAAAAAATTTTCAAAAAAAAATTGAAAAAAAATTTCAAAAAAAATTCAAAAAAAAATCGAAAAAAAATTTTTCGAAAAAATAAAAAAAAAAATTTCAAAAAAAAAATTCAAAAAAAATTCAAAAAAAAAATCGAAAAAAAAAAATTTTCGAAAAAATAAAAAAAAAATTTCAAAAAAAATAAAAAAAAAATTTTCAAAAAAAAAATTCAAAAAAAAATATTCAAAAAAAATTCAAAAAAAAATCGAAAAAAAAAATTTTCGAAAAAATAAAAAAAAAATTTCAAAAAAAATAAAAAAAAATAAAAAAAAATTTTCAAAAAAAAATTGAAAAAAAATTTCAGAAAAAATTCAAAAAAAAATCGAAAAAAAAATTTTCAAAAAAAAAATTCAAAAAAAAAATTCAAAAAAAATTCAAAAAAAAAAATCGAAAAAAAAAAATTTTCGAAAAAATAAAAAAAAAATTTCAAAAAAAAAATCAAAAAAAAAATTTTCAAAAAAAAAATTGAAAAAAAAAATTCAAAAAAAATTTTAAAAAAAATCGAAAAAAAAATTTTCGAAAAAGTAAAAAAAAAATTTCAAAAAAAATAAAAAAAAATATTCAAAAAAAAATTTCAAAAAAAATTCAAAAAAAAAATCGAAAAAAAAATTTTCGAAAAAATAAAAAAAAAATTTCCAAAAAAAAAATTCAAAAAAAAATTCAAAAAAAATTCAAAAAAAAAAATCGAAAAAAAAAATTTCGAAAAAATAAAAAAAAATTTCAAAAAAAATTTAAAGAAAATTTTCAAAAAAAAATTTCAAAAAAAATTCAAAAAAAAATCGAAAAAAAAATTTTCGAAAAAATAAAAAAAAAATTTCAAAAAAAAAATCAAAAAAAAATTTTCAAAAAAAAAATTGAAAAAAAAAATTCAAAAAAAATTCAAAAAAAAATCGAAAAAAAAAAATTTCGAAAAAATAAAAAAAAAATTTCAAAAATAAAAAAAAAAAATATTCAAAAAAAAATTTCAAAAAAAATTCAAAAAAAAATGGAAAAAAAATTTTTCGAAAAAATAAAAAAAAATTCAAAAAAAAAATCGAAAAAAAAAAATTTTCGAAAAAATAAAAAAAAAATTTCAAAAAAAATAAAAAAAAAATCGAAAAAAAAAATTTTCGAACAAAATAAAAAAAAAAAAATTTCAAAAAAAAAATCAAAAAAAAATTTTCAAAAAAAAAATTGAAAAAAAAATTCAAAAAAAATTCAAAAAAAAATCGAAAAAAAAATTTTTCGAAAAAATAAAAAAAAATTTTTTCAAAAAAAAAATCAAAAAAAAATTCAAAAAAAATTAAAAAAAAATCGAAAAAAAAAATTTCGAAAAAATAAAAAAAAAAATTTTCAAAAAAAAAATCAAAAAAAAATTTTCAAAAAAAAAATTCAAAAAAAATTCAAAAAAAATACAAAAAAAAAATCGAAAAAAAAAATTTTCGAAAAAATAAAAAAAAAAAATTTTCAAAAAAAAAATCAAAAAAAAATTTTCAAAAAAAAAATTGAAAAAAAGAATTTCAAAAAAAATTTAAAAAAAAATCGAAAAAAAAAATTTTCGAAAAAATAAAAAAAAAAAAATTTCAAAAATAAAATAAAAAAAAATTCAAAAAAAATTCAAAAAAAAATCGAAAAAAAAAATTTTCGAAAAAAAAATTGAAAAAAAAATTTCAAAAAAAATTCAAAAAAAATCGAAAAAAAAAATTTTCAATAAAAATTCAAAAAAAAATCGAAAAAAAAAATTTTCGAAAAAATAAAAAAAATCTCAAAAAAAATAAAAAAAAAATTTTCAAAAAAAAATTGAAAAAAAATTTCAAAAAAAATTCAAAAAAAATCGAAAAAAAAAATTTTCGGAAAAATAAAAAAAAAAAAATTTAAAAAAAAAAATCAAAAAAAAAATTTTCGAAAAAAAAATTTTCGAAAAAATTTCAAAAAAAATTCAAAAAAAATCGAAAAAAAAAAATTTTCAATAAAAATTAAAAAAAAAATCGAAAAAAAAAAAATTTCGAAAAAATAAAAAAAAAATTTCAAAAAAAATAAAAAAAAAATCGAAAAAAAAAATTTTCGAACAAAATAAAAAAAAAAATTTTCAAAAAAAAAATCAAAAAAAAATTTTCAAAAAAAAAATTCAAAAAAAATTCAAAAAAAATCGAAAAAAAAATTTTTCGAAAAAATAAAAAAAAAAATTTTCAAAAAAAAAATTCAAAAAAAATTCAAAAAAAAAATCGAAAAAAAAAAATTTCGAAAAAATAAAAAAAAAATTTCAAAAAAAATAAAAAAAAATTTTCAAAAAAAAATTGAAAAAAAATTTCAGAAAAAATTGAAAAAAAAATCGAAAAAAAAAATTTTCGAAAAAATAAAAAAAAATTTTCAAAACAAAAATCAAAAAAAAAATTTTCAAAAAAAAAATTGAAAAAAAAAATTCAAAAAAAATTTAAAAAAAAATCGAAAAAAAATTTTTCGAAAAAGTAAAAGAAAAATTTCAAAAAAAATAAAAAAAAAATATTCAAAAAAAAATTTCAAAAAAAATTCAAAAAAAAAATCGAAAAAAAAAATTTCGAAAAAATAAAAAAAAAATTTCCAAAAAAAAAATTCAAAAAAAAAATTCAAAAAAAATTCAAAAAAAAAATCGAAAAAAAAAAATTTCGAAAAAATAAAAAAAAATTTCAAAAAAAATTAAAAAAAAATTTTCAAAAAAAAATTTCAAAAAAAATTCAAAAAAAAATCGAAAAAAAAAATTTTCGAAAAAATAAAAAAAAAAAATTTCAAAAAAAAAATCAAAAAAAAATTTTCAAAAAAAAATTCAAAAAAAATTCAAAAAAAATACAAAAAAAAAATTGAAAAAAAAAAATTTCGAAAAAATAAAAAAAAAAAAATTTTCAAAAAAAAATCAAAAAAAAATTTTCAAAAAAAAAAATTGAAAAAAAGAATTTCAAAAAAAATTCAAAAAAAAATCGAAAAAAAATTTTTCGAAAAAATAAAAAAAAACTCAAAAAAAAATTCCAAAAAAAATTCAAAAAAAAAATTTTCGAAAAAATAAAAAAGAAATTCAAAAAAAAATCGAAAAAATGAAAAAAAAATTTCAAAAAAAATAAAAAAAAAAAATTTCAAAAAAAAATTGAAAAAAAATTTCAAAAAAATAAAAAAAAAAATTTCAAAAAAATAAAAAAAAAAATTTTCAAAAAAATTCAAAAAAAAAATTTTCAAAAAAAAAAAAATTTTGAAAAAAAAATAAAAAAAAAATCAAAAAAAATTTTTCAAAGAGAAAATTTTTCAAAAAAATTTTCGTAAAAAAAAAATTTCAAAAAAAAAATTCAAAAAAAAAATTCAAAAAAAATTCAAAAAAAAATCGAAAAAAAAAATTTTCGAAAAAATAAAAAAAAAATTTCAAAAAAAATTTTAAAAAAATTTTCAAAAAAAAATTGAAAAAAAATTTCAAAAAAAATTCAAAAAAAAATCGAAAAAAAAATTTTCGAAAAAATAAAAAAAAAATTTCAAAAAAAAAATTCAAAAAAAAAATTCAAAAAAAATTCAAAAAAAAATCGAAAAAAAAAATTTCGAAAAAATAAAAAAAAAAAATTTCAAAAAAAAATCAAAAAAAAATTTTCAAAAAAAAAATTCAAAAAAAAAATTCAAAAAAAATTCAAAAAAAAAATCGAAAAAAAAAAAATTTTCAAAAAAAATTCGAAAAAATTTCCAAAAAAAAAATTTCAAAAAAAAAATTAAAAAAAATAAAAAAAAATTCAAAAAAAAATTCAAAAAAAATTTTCGAAAAAAAAAATTTTCAAAAAAAAAATAAAAAAAAAAATTTCAAAAAAAAATTTTTAAAAAATTTTCGAAAAAAAAAATTTCAAAAAAAAAAATTTCAAAAAAAAATTTTTAAAGAATTTCAAAAAAAAATAAAAAAAAATTTAAAAAAAAATTGAAAAAAAAAATTCGGAAAAAAAAATTTCAAGAAAAAAAATTTAAAAAAAAAATAAAAAAAAATAAAAAAAAATAAAAAAAATTTAAAAAAAATAAAAAAAAATAAAAAAAAAATTTAAAAAAATTTTTCGAAAA
>OX101813.2:28854404-28886904 GCA_944452925.2 Chrysolina oricalcia | reverse complement strand
TCGAAAAAATAAAAAAAAAATTCAAAAAAAATAAAAAAAAAAATATTCAAAAAAAAATTCAAAAAAAATTCAAAAAAAAATCGAAAAAATAAAAAAAAAATTCAAAAAAAAATCGAAAAAAAAAATTTTCGAAAAAATAAAAAAATCTCAAAAAAAATAAAAAAAAAATTTTCAAAAAAAAATTGAAAAAAAATTTCAAAAAAAATTCAAAAAAAAATCGAAAAAAAAATTTTTCGAAAAAAAAAAAAAAAAATTTCAAAAAAAAAATTTTCGAAAAAAAAATTGAAAAAAAAATTTCAAAAAAAATTCAAAAAAAAATCGAAAAAAAAAAATTTTCAATAAAAATTTAAAAAAAAATCGAAAAAAAAAAAATTTCGAAAAAATAAAAAAAAAATTTCAAAAAAAATAAAAAAAAAATCGAAAAAAAAAATTTTCGAACAAAATAAAAAAAAAAATTTTCAAAAAAAAAATCAAAAAAAAATTTTCAAAAAAAAAATTCAAAAAAAATTCAAAAAAAATCGAAAAAAAAATTTTTCGAAAAAATAAAAAAAAAAATTTTCAAAAAAAAAATTCAAAAAAAATCGAAAAAAAAAAATTTTCAATAAAAATTAAAAAAAAAATCGAAAAAAAAAAATTTCGAAAAAATAAAAAAAAAATTTCAAAAAAAAATAAAAAAAAATTTTCAAAAAAAAATTGAAAAAAAATTTCAGAAAAAATTCAAAAAAAAATCGAAAAAAAAAATTTTCGAAAAAATAAAAAAAAATTTTCAAAAAAAAAATCAAAAAAAAAATTTTCAAAAAAAAAATTGAAAAAAAAATTCAAAAAAAATTTAAAAAAAAATCGAAAAAAAATTTTTCGAAAAAGTAAAAAAAAAATTTCAAAAAAAATAAAAAAAAAATATTCAAAAAAAAATTTCAAAAAAAATTCAAAAAAAAAATCGAAAAAAAAATTTTCGAAAAAATAAAAAAAAAATTTCAAAAAAAAAATTCAAAAAAAAAATTCAAAAAAAATTCAAAAAAAAATCGAAAAAAAAAATTTCAGTGTATTTCTCCTTGATGGTCTTCTTCTTCTTCTTGCTCTCTTCTTTTTTGTCCTCGTCTTCATCCTCGCCTACATCCTCGATTTTTGGCTTCTCCTTGTCCTCTTCCTCTCCTTCCTTCTTCTCCTCTTCAGCTTCATCATCACTGAGTTCCCTCTCACGCTCCCTCTCAACCATTAGCTTGATGGGGTAGCCAATGAACTGGGAGTGTTTCTTGACGATCTCCTTGATTTTGTTTTCCTCCAAGAATTCGGTTTGGTCTTCCTTGATCTGGAGGACGATTTTGGTACCACGGCCCATGGGTTCTCCATAGTCCTGGCGGATGGTGAAGCTTCCACCAGCAGATGACTCCCAGATGTACTGCTCGTCATCGTTGCTCTTCGAAACGACTGTGACCTTGTCAGCAACCAAGTAAGCGGAGTAGAAACCTACACCAAACTGCCCAATCATGCTGATGTCGGCTCCTGCCTGCAGAGCTTCCATGAAGGCTTTGGTTCCGGACTTGGCGATCGTACCCAAGTACCAAAATAAAAAAAAAAAATTTCAAAAAAAAATCAAAAAAAAATTTTCAAAAAAAAATTCAAAAAGAAAATTCAAAAAAAATTCAAAAAAAAAATCGAAAAAAAAAAAATTTTCAAAAAAAATTCGAAAAAATTTCCAAAAAAAAAATTTCAAAAAAAAAATTAAAAAAAATAAAAAAAAATTCAAAAAAAAATTCAAAAAAAATTTTCGAAAAAAAAAATTTTCAAAAAAAAAATAAAAAAAAAAATTTCAAAAAAAAATTTTTAAAAAATTTTCGAAAAAAAAAATTTCAAAAAAAAAAATTTCAAAAAAAAATTTTTAAAGAATTTCAAAAAAAAATAAAAAAAAAATTAAAAAAAAAATTGAAAAAAAAAATTCGGAAAAAAAAATTTCAAGAAAAAAAATTAAAAAAAAAAATAAAAAAAAATAAAAAAAAATAAAAAAAATTTAAAAAAAATTAAAAAAAATAAAAAAAAAATTTTAAAAAATTTTTCGAAAAAATAAATTTCAAAAAAAAAATTTTCAAAAAAATTTTCGAAAAAAAAATTAAAAAAAAAAATTTTAAAAAAATATTAAAAAAAAAATCAAAAAAAATTTAAAAAAAATCGAAAAAAAAATTCAAGAAAAAAAAATTAAAAAAAAAATTTTAAAAAAATTTTAAAAAAATTTTTAAAAAAATTTCAAAAAAAAAAATTTTTTTTAAAAATAAAAAAAAAAAATTCAAAAAAAAATAATTAAAAAATAATTAAAAAATAATTAAAAAATAATTTTAAAAAAAATGAAAAAAAAA
The DNA here is from genome assembly GCA_944452925.2 of Chrysolina oricalcia. Classification (NCBI taxonomy): domain Eukaryota; kingdom Metazoa; phylum Arthropoda; class Insecta; order Coleoptera; family Chrysomelidae; genus Chrysolina; species Chrysolina oricalcia. The sequence goes on along the minus strand of OX101813.2, from coordinate 28,884,553 downwards.
TAAAAAAAATAAAAAAAAATTTAAAAAAAATAAAAAAAAATAAAAAAAAATTAAAAAAAAAATTTTCGAAAAAAAAATTCAAAAAAAAATCGAAAAAAAAAATTTCGAAAAAATAAAAAAAAAAAATTTCAAAAAAAAATCAAAAAAAAAATTTTCAAAAAAAAAATTCAAAAAAAAAATTCAAAAAAAATTAAAAAAAAAAATCGAAAAAAAAAATTTTTCGAAAAAATGAAAAAAAAAATTAAAAAAAAATAAAAAAAAAATTTTCAAAAAAAAAATTCAAAAAAAAAAATTCAAAAAAAAAATCGAAAAAAAAAAATTTCGAAAAAATAAAAAAAAAATTTCAAAAAAAAATAAAAAAAAATTTTCAAAAAAAAATTGAAAAAAAATTTTTCGAAAAAATAAAAAAAAATTTTCAAAAAAAAATCAAAAAAAAAATTTCCAAAAAAAAAATTGAAAAAAAAAATTCAAAAAAAATTTTAAAAAAAATCGAAAAAAAAATTTTCGAAAAAGTAAAAAAAAAATTTAAAAAAAAATAAAAAAAAAATATTCAAAAAAAAATTTCAAAAAAAATTCAAAAAAAAAATCGAAAAAAAAATTTTCGAAAAAATAAAAAAAAATTTCCAAAAAAAAAATTAAAAAAAAAATTCAAAAAAAATTCAAAAAAAAAATCGAAAAAAAAAAATTTCGAAAAAATAAAAAAAAATTTCAAAAAAAATTTAAAAAAAATTTTCAAAAAAAAATTTCAAAAAAAATTCAAAAAAAAATCGAAAAAAAAATTTTCGAAAAAATAAAAAAAAAATTTCAAAAAAAAAATCAAAAAAAAATTTTCAAAAAAAAAAAATTGAAAAAAAAAATTCAAAAAAAATTCAAAAAAAAATCGAAAAAAAAAATTTTCGAAAAAATAAAAAAAAAATTTCAAAAAAAATAAAAAAAAAATATTCAAAAAAAAATTTCAAAAACAATTCAAAAAAAAAATCGAAAAAAAATTTTTCGAAAAAATAAAAAAAAATTCAAAAAAAAAATCGAAAAAAAAAATTTTCGAAAAAATAAAAAAAAAATTCAAAAAAAATAAAAAAAAAAATATTCAAAAAAAAATTCAAAAAAAATTCAAAAAAAAATCGAAAAAATAAAAAAAAAATTCAAAAAAAAATCGAAAAAAAAAAATTTTCGAAAAAATAAAAAAATCTCAAAAAAAATAAAAAAAAAATTTTCAAAAAAAAATTGAAAAAAAATTTCAAAAAAAATTCAAAAAAAAATCGAAAAAAAAATTTTTCGAAAAAAAAAAAAAAAATTTCAAAAAAAAAATTTTCGAAAAAAAAATTGAAAAAAAAATTTCAAAAAAAATTCAAAAAAAAATCGAAAAAAAAAAATTTTCAATAAAAATTCAAAAAAAAATTTCAAAAAAAATAAAAAAAAAATCGAAAAAAAAAATTTTCGAACAAAATAAAAAAAAAAAATTTTCAAAAAAAAAATTCAAAAAAAAAATTCAAAAAAAATTTTTCGAAAAAATAAAAAAAAAAATTTTCAAAAAAAAAATCAAAAAAAAATTTAAAAAAAATTAAAAATAAAATCGAAAAAAAAAATTTCGAAAAAATTAAAAAAAAAATTTTCAAAAAAAAATCAAAAAAAAATTTTCAAAAAAAAAATTCAAAAAAAATACAAAAAAAAAATCGAAAAAAAAATTTTTCGAGAAAATAAAAAAAAAAAAAATTTTCAAAAAAAAAATCAAAAAAAAATTTTCAAAAAAAAAATTGAAAAAAAATTTCAAAAAAAATTCAAAAAAAATCGAAAAAAAAAATTTTCAATAAAAATTCAAAAAAAATCGAAAAAAAAATTTTTCGAAAAAATAAAAAAAATCTCAAAAAAAATAAAAAAAAAATTTTCAAAAAAAAATTGAAAAAAAATTTCAAAAAAAATTCAAAAAAAAATCGAAAAAAAAAATTTTCGAAAAAATAAAAAAAAAAATTTCAAAAAAAAAATCAAAAAAAAAATTTCGAAAAAATAAAAAAAAATTTAAAAAAAAATTTTAAAAAAATTTTCAAAAAAAAATTTCAAAAAAAATTGAAAAAAAAATCGAAAAAAAATTTTTCGAAAAAATAAAAAAAAAATTTCAAAAAAAAAATCAAAAAAAAATTTTCAAAAAAAAAATTGAAAAAAAAAATTCAAAAAAAAATCGAAAAAAAAAAATTTTCGAAAAAATAAAAAAAAAATTTCAAAAAAAATTAAAAAAAAATATTCAAAAAAAATTCAAATAAAAAATTCAAAAAAAATTCAAAAAAAAAATCGAAAAAAAAAATTTTCGAAAAAATAAAAAAAAAATTCAAAAAAAATTTAAAAAAAATTTTCAAAAAAAAAATTGAAAAAAAATTTCAAAAAAAATTCAAAAAAAAATCGAAAAAAAATTTTTCGAAAAAATAAAAAAAAAAATTTCAAAAAAAAAATTCAAAAAAAATTCAAAAAAAAAATCGAAAAAAAAAAATTTTCGAAAAAATAAAAAAAAAATTTCAAAAAAAATAAAAAAAAAAATTTTCAAAAAAAAAATTCAAAAAAAAATATTCAAAAAAAAATTCAAAAAAAAATCGAAAAAAAAAATTTTCGAAAAAATAAAAAAAAAATTTCAAAAAAAATAAAAAAAAATAAAAAAAAATTTTCAAAAAAAAATTGAAAAAAAATTTCAGAAAAAATTCAAAAAAAAATCGAAAAAAAAATTTTCAAAAAAAAAATTCAAAAAAAAAATTCAAAAAAAATTCAAAAAAAAAAATCCCTCTCACGCTCCCTCTCAACCATTAGCTTGATGGGGTAGCCAATGAACTGGGAGTGTTTCTTGACGATCTCCTTGATTTTGTTTTCCTCCAAGAATTCGGTTTGGTCTTCCTTGATCTGGAGGACGATTTTGGTACCACGGCCCATGGGTTCTCCATAGTCCTGGCGGATGGTGAAGCTTCCACCAGCAGATGACTCCCAGATGTACTGCTCGTCATCGTTGCTCTTCGAAACGACTGTGACCTTGTCAGCAACCAAGTAAGCGGAGTAGAAACCTACACCAAACTGCCCAATCATGCTGATGTCGGCTCCTGCCTGCAGAGCTTCCATGAAGGCTTTGGTTCCGGACTTGGCGATCGTACCCAAGTACCAAAATAAAAAAAAAAAATTTCAAAAAAAAATCAAAAAAAAATTTTCAAAAAAAAATTCAAAAAGAAAATTCAAAAAAAATTCAAAAAAAAAATCGAAAAAAAAAAAATTTTCAAAAAAAATTCGAAAAAATTTCCAAAAAAAAAATTTCAAAAAAAAAATTAAAAAAAATAAAAAAAAATTCAAAAAAAAATTCAAAAAAAATTTTCGAAAAAAAAAATTTTCAAAAAAAAAATAAAAAAAAAAATTTCAAAAAAAAATTTTTAAAAAATTTTCGAAAAAAAAAATTTCAAAAAAAAAAATTTCAAAAAAAAATTTTTAAAGAATTTCAAAAAAAAATAAAAAAAAAATTAAAAAAAAAATTGAAAAAAAAAATTCGGAAAAAAAAATTTCAAGAAAAAAAATTAAAAAAAAAAATAAAAAAAAATAAAAAAAAATAAAAAAAATTTAAAAAAAATTAAAAAAAATAAAAAAAAAATTTTAAAAAATTTTTCGAAAAAATAAATTTCAAAAAAAAAATTTTCAAAAAAATTTTCGAAAAAAAAATTAAAAAAAAAAATTTTAAAAAAATATTAAAAAAAAAATCAAAAAAAATTTAAAAAAAATCGAAAAAAAAATTCAAGAAAAAAAAATTAAAAAAAAAATTTTAAAAAAATTTTAAAAAAATTTTTAAAAAAATTTCAAAAAAAAAAATTTTTTTTAAAAATAAAAAAAAAAAATTCAAAAAAAAATAATTAAAAAATAATTAAAAAATAATTAAAAAATAATTTTAAAAAAAATGAAAAAAAAATAAAAAAAATAAAAAAAAATTTAAAAAAAATAAAAAAAAATAAAAAAAAATTAAAAAAAAAATTTTCGAAAAAAAAATTCAAAAAAAAATCGAAAAAAAAAATTTCGAAAAAATAAAAAAAAAAAATTTCAAAAAAAAATCAAAAAAAAAATTTTCAAAAAAAAAATTCAAAAAAAAAATTCAAAAAAAATTAAAAAAAAAAATCGAAAAAAAAAATTTTTCGAAAAAATGAAAAAAAAAATTAAAAAAAAATAAAAAAAAAATTTTCAAAAAAAAAATTCAAAAAAAAAAATTCAAAAAAAAAATCGAAAAAAAAAAATTTCGAAAAAATAAAAAAAAAATTTCAAAAAAAAATAAAAAAAAATTTTCAAAAAAAAATTGAAAAAAAATTTTTCGAAAAAATAAAAAAAAATTTTCAAAAAAAAATCAAAAAAAAAATTTCCAAAAAAAAAATTGAAAAAAAAAATTCAAAAAAAATTTTAAAAAAAATCGAAAAAAAAATTTTCGAAAAAGTAAAAAAAAAATTTAAAAAAAAATAAAAAAAAAATATTCAAAAAAAAATTTCAAAAAAAATTCAAAAAAAAAATCGAAAAAAAAATTTTCGAAAAAATAAAAAAAAATTTCCAAAAAAAAAATTAAAAAAAAAATTCAAAAAAAATTCAAAAAAAAAATCGAAAAAAAAAAATTTCGAAAAAATAAAAAAAAATTTCAAAAAAAATTTAAAAAAAATTTTCAAAAAAAAATTTCAAAAAAAATTCAAAAAAAAATCGAAAAAAAAATTTTCGAAAAAATAAAAAAAAAATTTCAAAAAAAAAATCAAAAAAAAATTTTCAAAAAAAAAAAATTGAAAAAAAAAATTCAAAAAAAATTCAAAAAAAAATCGAAAAAAAAAATTTTCGAAAAAATAAAAAAAAAATTTCAAAAAAAATAAAAAAAAAATATTCAAAAAAAAATTTCAAAAACAATTCAAAAAAAAAATCGAAAAAAAATTTTTCGAAAAAATAAAAAAAAATTCAAAAAAAAAATCGAAAAAAAAAATTTTCGAAAAAATAAAAAAAAAATTCAAAAAAAATAAAAAAAAAAATATTCAAAAAAAAATTCAAAAAAAATTCAAAAAAAAATCGAAAAAATAAAAAAAAAATTCAAAAAAAAATCGAAAAAAAAAAATTTTCGAAAAAATAAAAAAATCTCAAAAAAAATAAAAAAAAAATTTTCAAAAAAAAATTGAAAAAAAATTTCAAAAAAAATTCAAAAAAAAATCGAAAAAAAAATTTTTCGAAAAAAAAAAAAAAAATTTCAAAAAAAAAATTTTCGAAAAAAAAATTGAAAAAAAAATTTCAAAAAAAATTCAAAAAAAAATCGAAAAAAAAAAATTTTCAATAAAAATTCAAAAAAAAATTTCAAAAAAAATAAAAAAAAAATCGAAAAAAAAAATTTTCGAACAAAATAAAAAAAAAAAATTTTCAAAAAAAAAATTCAAAAAAAAAATTCAAAAAAAATTTTTCGAAAAAATAAAAAAAAAAATTTTCAAAAAAAAAATCAAAAAAAAATTTAAAAAAAATTAAAAATAAAATCGAAAAAAAAAATTTCGAAAAAATTAAAAAAAAAATTTTCAAAAAAAAATCAAAAAAAAATTTTCAAAAAAAAAATTCAAAAAAAATACAAAAAAAAAATCGAAAAAAAAATTTTTCGAGAAAATAAAAAAAAAAAAAATTTTCAAAAAAAAAATCAAAAAAAAATTTTCAAAAAAAAAATTGAAAAAAAATTTCAAAAAAAATTCAAAAAAAATCGAAAAAAAAAATTTTCAATAAAAATTCAAAAAAAATCGAAAAAAAAATTTTTCGAAAAAATAAAAAAAATCTCAAAAAAAATAAAAAAAAAATTTTCAAAAAAAAATTGAAAAAAAATTTCAAAAAAAATTCAAAAAAAAATCGAAAAAAAAAATTTTCGAAAAAATAAAAAAAAAAATTTCAAAAAAAAAATCAAAAAAAAAATTTCGAAAAAATAAAAAAAAATTTAAAAAAAAATTTTAAAAAAATTTTCAAAAAAAAATTTCAAAAAAAATTGAAAAAAAAATCGAAAAAAAATTTTTCGAAAAAATAAAAAAAAAATTTCAAAAAAAAAATCAAAAAAAAATTTTCAAAAAAAAAATTGAAAAAAAAAATTCAAAAAAAAATCGAAAAAAAAAAATTTTCGAAAAAATAAAAAAAAAATTTCAAAAAAAATTAAAAAAAAATATTCAAAAAAAAATTCAAATAAAAAATTCAAAAAAAATTCAAAAAAAAAATCGAAAAAAAAAATTTTCGAAAAAATAAAAAAAAAATTCAAAAAAAATTTAAAAAAAATTTTCAAAAAAAAAATTGAAAAAAAATTTCAAAAAAAATTCAAAAAAAAATCGAAAAAAAATTTTTCGAAAAAATAAAAAAAAAAATTTCAAAAAAAAAATTCAAAAAAAATTCAAAAAAAAAATCGAAAAAAAAAAATTTTCGAAAAAATAAAAAAAAAATTTCAAAAAAAATAAAAAAAAAAATTTTCAAAAAAAAAATTCAAAAAAAAATATTCAAAAAAAAATTCAAAAAAAAATCGAAAAAAAAAATTTTCGAAAAAATAAAAAAAAAATTTCAAAAAAAATAAAAAAAAATAAAAAAAAATTTTCAAAAAAAAATTGAAAAAAAATTTCAGAAAAAATTCAAAAAAAAATCGAAAAAAAAATTTTCAAAAAAAAAATTCAAAAAAAAAATTCAAAAAAAATTCAAAAAAAAAAATCGAAAAAAAAAAATTTTCGAAAAAATAAAAAAAAAATTTCAAAAAAAAAATCAAAAAAAAAATTTTCAAAAAAAAAATTGAAAAAAAAAATTCAAAAAAAATTTTAAAAAAAATCGAAAAAAAAATTTTCGAAAAAGTAAAAAAAAATTTCAAAAAAAATAAAAAAAAAATATTCAAAAAAAAATTTCAAAAAAAATTCAAAAAAAAAATCGAAAAAAAAATTTTCGAAAAAATAAAAAAAAAAATTCCAAAAAAAAAATTCAAAAAAAAATTCAAAAAAAATTCAAAAAAAAAATCGAAAAAAAAAAATTTCGAAAAAATAAAAAAAAATTTCAAAAAAAATTTAAAGAAAATTTTCAAAAAAAAATTTCAAAAAAAATTCAAAAAAAAATCGAAAAAAAAATTTTCGAAAAAATAAAAAAAAAATTTCAAAAAAAAAATCAAAAAAAAATTTTCAAAAAAAAAATTGAAAAAAAAAATTCAAAAAAAATTCAAAAAAAAATCGAAAAAAAAAATTTTCGAAAAAATAAAAAAAAAATTTCAAAAATAATAAAAAAAAAATATTCAAAAAAAAATTTCAAAAAAAATTCAAAAAAAAATGGAAAAAAAATTTTTCGAAAAAATAAAAAAAATTCAAAAAAAAAATCGAAAAAAAAAATTTTCGAACAAAATAAAAAAAAAAAAATTTCAAAAAAAAAATCAAAAAAAAATTTTCAAAAAAAAAATTGAAAAAAAAATTCAAAAAAAATTCAAAAAAAAATCGAAAAAAAAATTTTTCGAAAAAATAAAAAAAAAATTTTTCAAAAAAAAAATCAAAAAAAAATTCAAAAAAAATTAAAAAAAAAATCGAAAAAAAAAATTTCGAAAAAATAAAAAAAAAAATTTTCAAAAAAAAAATCAAAAAAAAATTTTCAAAAAAAAAATTCAAAAAAAATTCAAAAAAAATACAAAAAAAAAATCGAAAAAAAAAATTTTCGAAAAAATAAAAAAAAAAAATTTTCAAAAAAAAAATCAAAAAAAAATTTTCAAAAAAAAAATTGAAAAAAAGAATTTCAAAAAAAATTTTAAAAAAAATCGAAAAAAAAAATTTTCGAAAAAATAAAAAAAAAAAATTTCAAAAATAAAATAAAAAAAAATTCAAAAAAAATTCAAAAAAAAATCGAAAAAAAAAATTTTCGAAAAAAAAATTGAAAAAAAAATTTCAAAAAAAATTCAAAAAAAATCGAAAAAAAAATTTTCAATAAAAATTCAAAAAAAAATCGAAAAAAAAAATTTTCGAAAAAATAAAAAAAATCTCAAAAAAAATAAAAAAAAAATTTTCAAAAAAAAATTGAAAAAAAATTTCAAAAAAAATTCAAAAAAAATCGAAAAAAAAAATTTTCGGAAAAATAAAAAAAAAAAATTAAAAAAAAAAAATCAAAAAAAAAATTTTCGAAAAAAAAATTTTCGAAAAAATTTCAAAAAAAATTCAAAAAAAATCGAAAAAAAAAAATTTTCAATAAAAATTAAAAAAAAAATCGAAAAAAAAAAAATTTCGAAAAAATAAAAAAAAAATTTCAAAAAAAATAAAAAAAAAATCGAAAAAAAAAATTTTCGAACAAAATAAAAAAAAAAATTTTCAAAAAAAAAATCAAAAAAAAATTTTCAAAAAAAAAATTCAAAAAAAATTCAAAAAAAATCGAAAAAAAAATTTTTCGAAAAAATAAAAAAAAAAATTTTCAAAAAAAAAATTCAAAAAAAATTAAAAAAAAAAATCGAAAAAAAAAAATTTCGAAAAAATAAAAAAAAAATTTCAAAAAAAATAAAAAAAAATTTTCAAAAAAAAATTGAAAAAAAATTTCAGAAAAAATTCAAAAAAAAATCGAAAAAAAAAATTTTCGAAAAAATAAAAAAAAAATTTTCAAAAAAAAAATCAAAAAAAAAATTTTCAAAAAAAAAATTGAAAAAAAAAATTCAAAAAAAATTTAAGAAAAAATCGAAAAAAAATTTTTCGAAAAAGTAAAAGAAAAATTTCAAAAAAAATAAAAAAAAAATATTCAAAAAAAAATTTCAAAAAAAATTCAAAAAAAAAATCGAAAAAAAAAATTTCGAAAAAATAAAAAAAAAATTTCCAAAAAAAAAATTCAAAAAAAAAATTCAAAAAAAATTCAAAAAAAAAATCGAAAAAAAAAAATTTCGAAAAAATAAAAAAAAATTTCAAAAAAAATTAAAAAAAAATTTTCAAAAAAAAATTTCAAAAAAAATTCAAAAAAAAATCGAAAAAAAAAATTTTCGAAAAAATAAAAAAAAAAAATTTCAAAAAAAAAATCAAAAAAAAATTTTCAAAAAAAAATTCAAAAAAAATTCAAAAAAAATACAAAAAAAAAATTGAAAAAAAAAAATTTCGAAAAAATAAAAAAAAAAAAATTTTCAAAAAAAAATCAAAAAAAAATTTTCAAAAAAAAAATTGAAAAAAAGAATTTCAAAAAAAATTCAAAAAAAAATCGAAAAAAAATTTTTCGAAAAAATAAAAAAAAACTCAAAAAAAAATTGAAAAAAAATTCCAAAAAAAATTCAAAAAAAAAATTTTCGAAAAAATAAAAAAGAAATTAAAAAAAAAATCGAAAAAATGAAAAAAAAATTTCAAAAAAAATAAAAAAAAAAAATTTCAAAAAAAAATTGAAAAAAAATTTCAAAAAAATAAAAAAAAAAATTTCAAAAAAATAAAAAAAAAAATTTCAAAAAAAAATTCAAAAAAAAAATTTTCAAAAAAAAAAAAATTTCGAAAAAAAAATAAAAAAAAAATCAAAAAAAATTTTTCAAAGAGAAAATTTTTCAAAAAAATTTTCGTAAAAAAAAAATTTCAAAAAAAAAATTCAAAAAAAAAATTCAAAAAAAATTCAAAAAAAAATCGAAAAAAAAAATTTTCGAAAAAATAAAAAAAAAATTTCAAAAAAAATTTTAAAAAAATTTTCAAAAAAAAATTGAAAAAAAATTTCAAAAAAAATTCAAAAAAAAATCGAAAAAAAAATTTTCGAAAAAATAAAAAAAAAATTTCAAAAAAAAAATTCAAAAAAAAAATTCAAAAAAAATTCAAAAAAAAATCGAAAAAAAAAATTTCGAAAAAATAAAAAAAAAAAATTTCAAAAAAAAATCAAAAAAAAATTTTCAAAAAAAAAATTCAAAAAAAAAATTCAAAAAAAATTCAAAAAAAAAATCGAAAAAAAAAAAATTTTCAAAAAAAATTCGAAAAAATTTCCAAAAAAAAAATTTCAAAAAAAAAATTAAAAAAAATAAAAAAAAATTCAAAAAAAAATTCAAAAAAAATTTTCGAAAAAAAAAATTTTCAAAAAAAAAATAAAAAAAAAAATTTCAAAAAAAAATTTTTAAAAAATTTTCGAAAAAAAAAATTTCAAAAAAAAAAATTTCAAAAAAAAATTTTTAAAGAATTTCAAAAAAAAATAAAAAAAAAATTAAAAAAAAAATTGAAAAAAAAAATTCGGAAAAAAAAATTTCAAAAAAAAAAATTTTTTTTAAAAATAAAAAAAAAAATTCAAAAAAAAATAATTAAAAAATAATTAGAAAATAATTAAAAAATAATTTTAAAAAAAATGAAAAAAAAATAAAAAAAATAAAAAAAAATTTTAAAAAAATTAAAAAAAATAAAAAAAAATTAAAAAAAAAATTTTCGAAAAAAAAAATTCAAAAAAAAATCGAAAAAAAAAAATTTCGAAAAAATAAAAAAAAAAATTTCAAAAAAAAATCAAAAAAAAAATTTTCAAAAAAAAAATTCAAAAAAAAAATTCAAAAAAAATTCAAAAAAAAAATCGAAAAAAAAAAATTTTCGAAAAAATAAAAAAAAAAAATTCAAAAAAAATAAAAAAAAAATTTTCAAAAAAAAAATTCAAAAAAAAAAATTCAAAAAAAAAATCGAAAAAAAAAAATTTCGAAAAAATAAAAAAAAAATTTCAAAAAAAATAAAAAAAAATTTTCAAAAAAAAATTGAAAAAAAATTTTTCGAAAAAATAAAAAAAAATTTTCAAAAAAAAATCAAAAAAAAAATTGAAAAAAAAAATTCAAAAAAAATTTTAAAAAAAATCGAAAAAAAAATTTTCGAAAAAGTAAAAAAAAAATTTCAAAAAAAATAAAAAAAAAATATTCAAAAAAAAATTTCAAAAAAAATTCAAAAAAAAAATCGAAAAAAAAATTTTCGAAAAAATAAAAAAAAATTTCCAAAAAAAAAATTCAAAAAAAAAATTCAAAAAAAATTCAAAAAAAAAGATCGAAAAAAAAAAATTTCGAAAAAATAAAAAAAAATTTCAAAAAAAATTTAAAAAAAATTTTCAAAAAAAAATTTCAAAAAAAATTCAAAAAAAAATCGAAAAAAAAATTTTCGAAAAAATAAAAAAAAAATTTCAAAAAAAAAATCAAAAAAAAATTTTCAAAAAAAAAATTGAAAAAAAGAATTCAAAAAAAATTCAAAAAAAAATCGAAAAAAAAAATTTTCGAAAAAATAAAAAAAAAATTTCAAAAAAAATTTCAAAAAAATATTCAAAAAAAAATTTCAAAAAAAATTCAAAAAAAAAATCGAAAAAAAATTTTTCGAAAAAATAAAAAAAAATTCAAAAAAAAAATCGAAAAAAAAAATTTTCGAAAAAATAAAAAAAAAATTCAAAAAAAATAAAAAAAAAAATATTCAAAAAAAAATTCAAAAAAAATTCAAAAAAAAATCGAAAAAATAAAAAAAAAATTCAAAAAAAAATCGAAAAAAAAAATTTTCGAAAAAATAAAAAAATCTCAAAAAAAATAAAAAAAAATTTTTCAAAAAAAAATTGAAAAAAAAATTTTAAAAAAAATTCAAAAAAAAATCGAAAAAAAAATTTTTCGAAAAAAAAAAAAAAAAAAATTTCAAAAAAAAAATTTTCGAAAAAAAAATTGAAAAAAAAATTTCAAAAAAAATTCAAAAAAAAATCGAAAAAAAAAAATTTTCAATAAAAATTCAAAAAAAAATTTCAAAAAAAATAAAAAAAAATCGAAAAAAAAAATTTTCAAAAAAAAAATTCAAAAAAAAAATTCAAAAAAAATTTTTCGAAAAAATAAAAAAAAAAATTTTCAAAAAAAAAATCAAAAAAAAATTTAAAAAAAATTTAAAAAAAAATCGAAAAAAAAAATTTCGAAAAAATAAAAAAAAAAATTTTTCAAAAAAAAATCAAAAAAAAATTTTCAAAAAAAAAATTCAAAAAAAATTCAAAAAAAATACAAAAAAAAAATCGAAAAAAAAATTTTCGAAAAAATAAAAAAAAAAAAATTTTCAAAAAAAAAATCAAAAAAAAAATTTTCAAAAAAAAAATTGAAAAAAAATTTCAAAAAAAATTCAAAAAAAATCGAAAAAAAAAATTTTCAATAAAAATTCAAAAAAAAATCGAAAAAAAAATTTTTCGAAAAAATAAAAAAAATCTCAAAAAAAATAAAAAAAAAATTTTCAAAAAAAAATTGAAAAAAAATTTCAAAAAAAATTCAAAAAAAAATCGAAAAAAAAAATTTTCGAAAAAATAAAAAAAAAAAAAATTTCAAAAAAAAAATCAAAAAAAAAATTTCGAAAAAATAAAAAAAAATTTCAAAAAAAATTTTAAAAAAATTTTCAAAAAAAAATTTCAAAAAAAATTGAAAAAAAAATCGAAAAAAAAATTTTCGAAAAAATAAAAAAAAAATTTCAAAAAAAAAATCAAAAAAAAATTTTCAAAAAAAAATTGAAAAAAAAAATTCAAAAAAAATTCAAAAAAAAATCGAAAAAAAAAATTTTCGAAAAAATAAAAAAAAAATTTCAAAAAAAATAAAAAAAAAATATTCAAAAAAAAATTCAAATAAAAAATTCAAAAAAAATTCAAAATAAAAATCGAAAAAAAAAATTTTCGAAAAAATAAAAAAAAAATTCAAAAAAAATTAAAAAAAAATTTTCAAAAAAAAATTGAAAAAAAATTTCAAAAAAAATTCAAAAAAAAATCGAAAAAAAAATTTTCGAAAAAATAAAAAAAAAAATTTCAAAAAAAAAATTCAAAAAAAATTCAAAAAAAAAATCGAAAAAAAAAAATTTTCGAAAAAATAAAAAAAAAATTTCAAAAAAAATAAAAAAAAAATTTTCAAAAAAAAAATTCAAAAAAAAAAATTCAAAAAAAATTAAAAAAAAAATCGAAAAAAAAAATTTTCGAAAAAATAAAAAAAAAATTTCAAAAAAAATAAAAAGAAATTTTCAAAAAAAAATTGAAAAAAAATTTCAGAAAAAATTCAAAAAAAAATCGAAAAAAAAATTTTCAAAAAAAAAATTCAAAAAAAAAATTCAAAAAAAATTTTCAAAAAAAAAATTAAAAAAAAATTTAAAAAAAATTTCAAAAAAAAATTTAAAAAAAAAATTTTAAAAAAATAAAAAAAAAAATTTCAAAAAAAAATAAATAAAAAAAAAATTTCAAAAAAAAAAATAAAAAAAAAATAAAAAAAAATTTAAAAAAAATAAAAAAAAAATGAAAAATTAAAAAAAAAAAATAAAACAAAATAAAAAAAATATTAAAAAAAAAAATTTCGAAAAAAAAATTTCAAAAAAAAAATTTTCTAAAAAAAAATTTCAAAAAAAATTTTCAAAAAAATTTTCGAAAAAAAAAATTTCAAAAAAAAATTTTCAAAAAAAAATTTTAAAAAAAATTTCAAAAAAAAATTTCAAAAAAAAATAAAAAAAAATTCGAAAAAAAAATTTTCAAGAAAAAAAAATTTTAAAAAAATTTCAAAAAAAAAATTTTCAAAAAAAATTTTTAAAATTTAAAAAAAATTTCAAAAAAAAATTTCAAAAAAATTTTCGAAAAAACAAAATTTCAAAAAAAAAAATTTCAAAAAAAAATTTTTTAAAAAATTTCAAAAAAAAATTTCAAAAAAAAATAAAAAAAAAATTGAAAAAAAAAATTCGAAAAAAAAATTTTCAAGAAAAAAAAATTTTAAAAAAAATTTAAAAAAAATTTCAAAAAAAAAAATATTCAAAAAAAATTTTTAAAAAAATTTTAAAAAAATTCGAAAAAAAATAAAAAAAAAAAAATAAAAAAAAAAAATAAAAAAAAAAATAAAAAAAAATTAAAAAAAATAAAAAATAAAAAAAAAATAAAAAAAATAAAAAATTTCAAAAAAATAAAAAAAAAATTTAAAAAAAAATTCAAAAAAAAATTTCGAAAAAAAAAATTTTCAAAAAAAAATTAAAAAAAAAATTTAAAAAAAATTTCAAAAAAAAAATTTAAAAAAAAAATAAAAAAAAAATAATAAAAAATAGAAAAATAATAAAAAAAATAAAAAATTTCAAAAAAATAAAAAATAAAAAATAAAAAAAAATTTAAAAAAAAAATTCAAAAAAAATTTTCAAAAAAAAAAATTAAAAAAAAATTTAAAAAAAATTTCAAAAAAAAAATCGAAAAAAAATTTTTCGAAAAAATAAAAAAAAATTCAAAAAAAAAAATCGAAAAAAAATTTTTCGAAAAAATAAAAAAAAAACTCAAAAAAAAATTGAAAAAAAATTCCAAAAAAAATTCAAAAAAAAAATAGAAAAAAAAAATTTTCGAAAAAATAAAAAAGAAATTCAAAAAAAAATCGAAAAAATGAAAAAAAATTTTCAAAAAAAATAAAAAAAAAAATTTCAAAAAAAAATTTCAAAAAAAATTAAAAAAAAAATGGAAAAAAATTTTTTCGAAAAAATAAAAAAAAATTCAAAAAAAAAATCGAAAAAAAAATTTTTCGAAAAAATAAAAAAAAAATTTCAAAAAAAATAAAAAAAAAATCGAAAAAAAAAATTTTCAAAAAAAAAATCAAAAAAAAATTTTCAAAAAAAAAATTGAAAAAAAAATTCAAAAAAAATTCAAAAAAAAATCGAAAAAAAAATTTTTCGAAAAAATAAAAAAAAAAATTTTTCAAAAAAAAAATCAAAAAAAAATTTAAAAAAAATTAAAAAAAAATCGAAAAAAAAAATTTCGAAAAAATAAAAAAAAAAATTTTCAAAAAAAAAATCAAAAAAAAATTTTCAAAAAAAAAATTCAAAAAAAATTCAAAAAAAATACAAAAAAAAAATCGAAAAAAAAAATTTTCGAAAAAATAAAAAAAAAAAAATTTTCAAAAAAAAAATCAAAAAAAAATTTTCAAAAAAAAAATTGAAAAAAAGAATTTCAAAAAAAATTAAAAAAAAAATCGAAAAAATAAAAAAAAAAAAATTTCAAAAATAAAATCAAAAAAAATTCAAAAAAAATTCAAAAAAAAATCGAAAAAAAAAATTTTCGAAAAAAAAATTGAAAAAAAAATTTCAAAAAAAATTCAAAAAAAATCGAAAAAAAAAATTTTCAATAAAAATTCAAAAAAAAATCGAAAAAAAAAATTTTCGAAAAAATAAAAAAAATCTCAAAAAAAATAAAAAAAAAATTTTCAAAAAAAAATTGAAAAAAAATTTCAAAAAAAATTCAAAAAAAATCGAAAAAAAAATTTTCGGAAAAATAAAAAAAAAAAATTTCAAAAAAAAAATCAAAAAAAAAATTTTCGAAAAAAAAATTTTCGAAAAAATTTCAAAAAAAATTCAAAAAAAATCGAAAAAAAAAAAATTTTCAATAAAAATTCAAAAAAAAATCGAAAAAAAAAAAATTTCGAAAAAATAAAAAAAAAATTTCAAAAAAAATAAAAAAAAAATCGAAAAAAAAAATTTTCGAACAAAATAAAAAAAAAAATTTTCAAAAAAAAAATCAAAAAAAAAATTTCAAAAAAAAAATTGAAAAAAAAAATTCAAAAAAAATTCAAAAAAAATCGAAAAAAAAATTTTTCGAAAAAATAAAAAAAAAAAATTTTCAAAAAAAAATTCAAAAAAAATTCAAAAAAAAAATCGAAAAAAAAAAATTTCGAAAAAATAAAAAAAAAATTTCAAAAAAAATAAAAAAAAATTTTCAAAAAAAAATTGAAAAAAAATTTCAGAAAAAATTCAAAAAAAAATCGAAAAAAAAAATTTTCGAAAAAATAAAAAAAAATTTTCAAAAAAAAAATGAAAAAAAAAATTTTCAAAAAAAAAATTGAAAAAAAAAATTCAAAAAAAATTTTTAAAAAAAATCGAAAAAAAAATTTTCGAAAAAGTAAAAAAAAAATTTCAAAAAAAATAAAAAAAAAATATTCAAAAAAAAATTTCAAAAAAAATTCAAAAAAAAAATCGAAAAAAAAATTTTCGAAAAAAAAAAAAAAAAATTTCCAAAAAAAAAATTCAAAAAAAAAATTCAAAAAAAATTCAAAAAAAAAATCGAAAAAAAAAAAATTTCGAAAAAATAAAAAAAAATTTCAAAAAAAAATTAAAAAAAATTTTCAAAAAAAAAATTTCAAAAAAAATTCAAAAAAAAATCGAAAAAAAAAATTTTCGAAAAAATAAAAAAAAAAAATTTCAAAAAAAAATCAAAAAAAAAATTTCAAAAAAAAATTCAAAAAAAATTCAAAAAAAATACAAAAAAAAAATTGAAAAAAAAAAATTTCGAAAAAATAAAAAAAAAAAAAATTTTCAAAAAAAATCAAAAAAAAATTTTCAAAAAAAAAATTGAAAAAAAGAATTTCAAAAAAAATTCAAAAAAAAATCGAAAAAAAAAATTTTCGAAAAAATTAAAAAAAAAATTTCAAAAATAAAATCAAAAAAAATTCAAAAAAAATTCAAAAAAAAATCGAAAAAAAAAATTTTCGAAAAAAAAATTGAAAAAAAAATTTCAAAAAAAATTAAAAAAAAATCGAAAAAAAAAATTTTCAATAAAAATTCAAAAAAAAATCGAAAAAAAAAATTTTCGAAAAAATAAAAAAAATCTCAAAAAAAATAAAAAAAAAAAATTTCAAAAAAAAATTGAAAAAAAATTTCAAAAAAAATTCAAAAAAAAATCGAAAAAAAAATTTTTCGAAAAAATAAAAAAAAAAAAATTAAAAAAAAAAATCAAAAAAAAAAATTTCGAAAAAATAAAAAAAAATTTCAAAAAAAATTTAAAAAAAATTTTCAAAAAAAAATTTCAAAAAAAATTGAAAAAAAAATCGAAAAAAAATTTTTCGAAAAAATAAAAAAAAAATTTCAAAAAAAAAATCAAAAAAAAATTTTCAAAAAAAAAATTGAAAAAAAAAATTCAAAAAAAATTCAAAAAAAAATCGAAAAAAACAATTTTCGAAAAAATAAAAAAAAAATTCAAATAAAAAATTCAAAAAAAATTCAAAAAAAAATCGAAAAAAAATTTTTTCGAAAAAATAAAAAAAAAATTAAAAAAAAATTTTAAAAAAATTTTCAAAAAAAAATTGAAAAAAAATTTCAAAAAAAATTCAAAAAAAAATCGAAAAAAAATTTTCGAAAAAATAAAAAAAAAAAATTTCAAAAAAAAAATTCAAAAAAAAAATTCAAAAAAAATTCAAAAAAAATTTTCAAAAAAAAAATTTCGAAAAAATAAAAAAAAAAAATTTCAAAAAAAAATCAAAAAAAAAATTTTCAAAAAAAAAATTCAAAAAAAAAATTCAAAAAAAATTCAAAAAAAAAATCGAAAAAAATAAATTTCGAAAAAATAAAAAAAAAATTTCAAAAAAAATAAAAAAAAAATTTTCAAAAAAAAAATTCAAAAAAAAAATTCAAAAAAAATTCAAAAAAAAAATCGAAAAAAAAAATTTTCGAAAAAATAAAAAAAAAATTTCAAAAAAAATAAAAAAAAATTTTCAAAAAAAAATTGAAAAAAAATTTCAGAAAAAATTCAAAAAAAAATCGAAAAAAAAATTTTCAAAAAAAAAATTCAAAAAAAAAATTTAAAAAAAATTCAAAAAAAAAATCGAAAAAAAAAATTTTCGAACAAAATAAAAAAAAAAAAATTTCAAAAAAAAAATCAAAAAAAAATTTTCAAAAAAAAAATTCAAAAAAAATACAAAAAAAAATCGAAAAAAAAAATTTTCGAAAAAATAAAAAAAAAAAAATTTTCAAAAAAAAAATCAAAAAAAAATTTTCAAAAAAAAAATTGAAAAAAAGAATTTCAAAAAAAATTAAAAAAAAAATCGAAAAAAAAAAATTTCGAAAAAATAAAAAAAAAAATTTCAAAAATAAAATCAAAAAAAATTCAAAAAAAATTCAAAAAAAAATCGAAAAAAAAAATTTTCGAAAAAAAAATTGAAAAAAAAATTTCAAAAAAAATTCAAAAAAAATCGAAAAAAAAAATTTTCAATAAAAATTCAAAAAAAAATCGAAAAAAAAATTTTTCGAAAAAATAAAAAAAATCTCAAAAAAAAAAAAAAAAATTTTCAAAAAAAAATTGAAAAAAAATTTCAAAAAAAATTCAAAAAAAATCGAAAAAAAAAATTTTCAAAAAAAAAATTCAAAAAAAAAATTCAAAAAAAATTCAAAAAAAAAATCGAAAAAAAAAATTTTCGAACAAAATAAAAAAAAAAAATTTCAAAAAAAAAATCAAAAAAAAATTTTCAAAAAAAAAATTCAAAAAAAATACAAAAAAAAATCGAAAAAAAAAATTTTCGAAAAAATAAAAAAAAAAAAATTTTCAAAAAAAAAATCAAAAAAAAATTTTCAAAAAAAAAATTGAAAAAAAGAATTTCAAAAAAAATTAAAAAAAAAATCGAAAAAAAAAAATTTCGAAAAAATAAAAAAAAAAATTTCAAAAATAAAATCAAAAAAAATTCAAAAAAAATTCAAAAAAAAATCGAAAAAAAAAATTTTCGAAAAAAAAATTGAAAAAAAAATTTCAAAAAAAATTCAAAAAAAATCGAAAAAAAAAATTTTCAATAAAAATTCAAAAAAAAATCGAAAAAAAAAATTTTCGAAAAAATAAAAAAAATCTCAAAAAAAATAAAAAAAAAATTTTCAAAAAAAAATTGAAAAAAAATTTCAAAAAAAATTCAAAAAAAATCGAAAAAAAAATTTTCGGAAAAATAAAAAAAAAAAATTTCAAAAAAAAAATCAAAAAAAAAATTTTCGAAAAAAAAATTTTCGAAAAAATTTCAAAAAAAATTCAAAAAAAATCGAAAAAAAAAAATTTTCAATAAAAATTCAAAAAAAAAATCGAAAAAAAAAAAATTTCGAAAAAATAAAAAAAAAATTTCAAAAAAAATAAAAAAAAAATCGAAAAAAAAAATTTTCGAACAAAATAAAAAAAAAAAATTTCAAAAAAAAAATCAAAAAAAAATTTTCAAAAAAAAAATTGAAAAAAAAAATTCAAAAAAAATTCAAAAAAAATCGAAAAAAAAATTTTTCGAAAAAATAAAAAAAAAAATTTTCAAAAAAAAAATTCAAAAAAAATTCAAAAAAAAAATCGAAAAAAAAAAATTTCGAAAAAATAAAAAAAAAATTTCAAAAAAAATAAAAAAAAATTTTCAAAAAAAAATTGAAAAAAAATTTCAGAAAAAATTCAAAAAAAAATCGAAAAAAAAAATTTTCGAAAAAATAAAAAAAAATTTTCAAAAAAAAAATTGAAAAAAAAAATTTTCAAAAAAAAAATTGAAAAAAAAAATTCAAAAAAAATTTTTAAAAAAAATCGAAAAAAAAATTTTCGAAAAAGTAAAAAAAAAATTTCAAAAAAAATAAAAAAAAAATATTCAAAAAAAAATTTCAAAAAAAATTCAAAAAAAAAATCGAAAAAAAAATTTTCGAAAAAATAAAAAAAAAATTTCCAAAAAAAAAATTCAAAAAAAAAATTCAAAAAAAATTCAAAAAAAAAATCGAAAAAAAAAAAATTTCGAAAAAATAAAAAAAATTTCAAAAAAAAATTAAAAAAAATTTTCAAAAAAAAAATTTCAAAAAAAATTCAAAAAAAAATCGAAAAAAAAAATTTTCGAAAAAATAAAAAAAAAAAATTTCAAAAAAAAATCAAAAAAAAAATTTCAAAAAAAAATTCAAAAAAAATTCAAAAAAAATACAAAAAAAAAATTGAAAAAAAAAAATTTCGAAAAAATAAAAAAAAAAAAAATTTTCAAAAAAAAATCAAAAAAAAATTTTCAAAAAAAAAATTGAAAAAAAGAATTTCAAAAAAAATTCAAAAAAAAATCGAAAAAAAAAATTTTCGAAAAAATTAAAAAAAAAATTTCAAAAATAAAATCAAAAAAAATTCAAAAAAAATTCAAAAAAAAATCGAAAAAAAAAAATTTCGAAAAAAAAATTGAAAAAAAAATTTCAAAAAAAATTCAAAAAAAATCGAAAAAAAAAATTTTCAATAAAAATTCAAAAAAAAATCGAAAAAAAAAATTTTCGAAAAAATAAAAAAAATCTCAAAAAAAATAAAAAAAAAATTTTCAAAAAAAAATTGAAAAAAAATTTCAAAAAAAATTCAAAAAAAAATCGAAAAAAAATTTTTTCGAAAAAATAAAAAAAAAAAAATTAAAAAAAAAATCAAAAAAAAAAATTTCGAAAAAATAAAAAAAAATTTCAAAAAAAATTTAAAAAAAATTTTCAAAAAAAAATTTCAAAAAAAATTGAAAAAAAAATCGAAAAAAAATTTTTCGAAAAAATAAAAAAAAAATTTCAAAAAAAAAATCAAAAAAAAATTTTCAAAAAAAAAATTGAAAAAAAAAATTCAAAAAAAATTCAAAAAAAAATCGAAAAAAACAATTTTCGAAAAAATAAAAAAAAAATTTCAAAAAAAATTAAAAAAAAAATATTCAAAAAAAAATTCAAATAAAAAATTCAAAAAAAATTCAAAAAAAAATCGAAAAAAAATTTTTTCGAAAAAATAAAAAAAAAATAAAAAAAAAATTTAAAAAAAATTTTCAAAAAAAAATTGAAAAAAAATTTCAAAAAAAATTCAAAAAAAAATCGAAAAAAAATTTTCGAAAAAATAAAAAAAAAAAATTTCAAAAAAAAAATTCAAAAAAAAAATTCAAAAAAAATTCAAAAAAAATTTTCAAAAAAAAAATTTCGAAAAAATAAAAAAAAAAAATTTCAAAAAAAAATCAAAAAAAAAATTTTCAAAAAAAAAATTCAAAAAAAAAATTCAAAAAAAATTCAAAAAAATTCAAAAAAAATTCAAAAAAAAAATCGAAAAAAAAAAAATTTCGAAAAAATAAAAAAAAATTTCAAAAAAAAATTAAAAAAAATTTTCAAAAAAAAAATTTCAAAAAAAATTCAAAAAAAAATCGAAAAAAAAAATTTTCGAAAAAATAAAAAAAAAAAATTTCAAAAAAAAATCAAAAAAAAAATTTCAAAAAAAAATTCAAAAAAAATTCAAAAAAAATACAAAAAAAAAATTGAAAAAAAAAAATTTCGAAAAAATAAAAAAAAAAAAAATTTTCAAAAAAAAATCAAAAAAAAATTTTCAAAAAAAAAATTGAAAAAAAGAATTTCAAAAAAAATTCAAAAAAAAATCGAAAAAAAAAATTTTCGAAAAAATTAAAAAAAAAATTTCAAAAATAAAATCAAAAAAAATTCAAAAAAAATTCAAAAAAAAATCGAAAAAAAAAATTTTCGAAAAAAAAATTGAAAAAAAAATTTCAAAAAAAATTCAAAAAAAATCGAAAAAAAAAATTTTCAATAAAAATTCAAAAAAAAATCGAAAAAAAAAATTTTCGAAAAAATAAAAAAAATCTCAAAAAAAATAAAAAAAAAAAATTTCAAAAAAAAATTGAAAAAAAATTTCAAAAAAAATTCAAAAAAAAATCGAAAAAAAAATTTTTCGAAAAAATAAAAAAAAAAAAATTAAAAAAAAAAATCAAAAAAAAAAATTTCGAAAAAATAAAAAAAAATTTCAAAAAAAATTTAAAAAAAATTTTCAAAAAAAAATTTCAAAAAAAATTGAAAAAAAAATCGAAAAAAAATTTTTCGAAAAAATAAAAAAAAAATTTCAAAAAAAAAATCAAAAAAAAATTTTCAAAAAAAAAATTGAAAAAAAAAATTCAAAAAAAATTCAAAAAAAAATCGAAAAAAACAATTTTCGAAAAAATAAAAAAAAAATTCAAATAAAAAATTCAAAAAAAATTAAAAAAAAAAATCGAAAAAAAATTTTTTCGAAAAAATAAAAAAAAAATTAAAAAAAAATTTTAAAAAAATTTTCAAAAAAAAATTGAAAAAAAATTTCAAAAAAAATTCAAAAAAAAATCGAAAAAAAATTTTCGAAAAAATAAAAAAAAAAAATTTCAAAAAAAAAATTCAAAAAAAAAATTCAAAAAAAATTCAAAAAAAATTTTCAAAAAAAAAATTTCGAAAAAATAAAAAAAAAAAATTTCAAAAAAAAATCAAAAAAAAAATTTTCAAAAAAAAAATTCAAAAAAAAAATTCAAAAAAAATTCAAAAAAAAAATCGAAAAAAATAAATTTCGAAAAAATAAAAAAAAAATTTCAAAAAAAATAAAAAAAA
Organism: Chrysolina oricalcia; assembly: GCA_944452925.2. Lineage (NCBI taxonomy): Eukaryota > Metazoa > Arthropoda > Insecta > Coleoptera > Chrysomelidae > Chrysolina > Chrysolina oricalcia. The sequence goes on along the minus strand of OX101813.2, from coordinate 28,862,531 downwards.
AATTTTCAAAAAAAAAATTCAAAAAAAAAATTCAAAAAAAATTCAAAAAAAAAATCGAAAAAAAAAATTTTCGAAAAAATAAAAAAAAAATTTCAAAAAAAATAAAAAAAAATTTTCAAAAAAAAATTGAAAAAAAATTTCAGAAAAAATTCAAAAAAAAATCGAAAAAAAAATTTTCAAAAAAAAAATTCAAAAAAAAAATTTAAAAAAAATTCAAAAAAAAAATCGAAAAAAAAAATTTTCGAACAAAATAAAAAAAAAAAAATTTCAAAAAAAAAATCAAAAAAAAATTTTCAAAAAAAAAATTCAAAAAAAATACAAAAAAAAATCGAAAAAAAAAATTTTCGAAAAAATAAAAAAAAAAAAATTTTCAAAAAAAAAATCAAAAAAAAATTTTCAAAAAAAAAATTGAAAAAAAGAATTTCAAAAAAAATTAAAAAAAAAATCGAAAAAAAAAAATTTCGAAAAAATAAAAAAAAAAATTTCAAAAATAAAATCAAAAAAAATTCAAAAAAAATTCAAAAAAAAATCGAAAAAAAAAATTTTCGAAAAAAAAATTGAAAAAAAAATTTCAAAAAAAATTCAAAAAAAATCGAAAAAAAAAATTTTCAATAAAAATTCAAAAAAAATCGAAAAAAAAATTTTTCGAAAAAATAAAAAAAATCTCAAAAAAAAAAAAAAAAATTTTCAAAAAAAAATTGAAAAAAAATTTCAAAAAAAATTCAAAAAAAATCGAAAAAAAAAATTTTCAAAAAAAAAATTCAAAAAAAAAATTCAAAAAAAATTCAAAAAAAAAATCGAAAAAAAAAATTTTCGAACAAAATAAAAAAAAAAAATTTCAAAAAAAAAATCAAAAAAAAATTTTCAAAAAAAAAATTCAAAAAAAATACAAAAAAAAATCGAAAAAAAAAATTTTCGAAAAAATAAAAAAAAAAAAATTTTCAAAAAAAAAATCAAAAAAAAATTTTCAAAAAAAAAATTGAAAAAAAGAATTTCAAAAAAAATTAAAAAAAAAATCGAAAAAAAAAAATTTCGAAAAAATAAAAAAAAAAAATTTCAAAAATAAAATCAAAAAAAATTCAAAAAAAATTCAAAAAAAAATCGAAAAAAAAAATTTTCGAAAAAAAAATTGAAAAAAAAATTTCAAAAAAAATTCAAAAAAAATCGAAAAAAAAAATTTTCAATAAAAATTCAAAAAAAAATCGAAAAAAAAAATTTTCGAAAAAATAAAAAAAATCTCAAAAAAAATAAAAAAAAAATTTTCAAAAAAAAATTGAAAAAAAATTTCAAAAAAAATTCAAAAAAAATCGAAAAAAAAATTTTCGGAAAAATAAAAAAAAAAAATTTCAAAAAAAAAATCAAAAAAAAAATTTTCGAAAAAAAAATTTTCGAAAAAATTTCAAAAAAAATTCAAAAAAAATCGAAAAAAAAAAATTTTCAATAAAAATTCAAAAAAAAAATCGAAAAAAAAAAAATTTCGAAAAAATAAAAAAAAAATTTCAAAAAAAATAAAAAAAAAATCGAAAAAAAAAATTTTCGAACAAAATAAAAAAAAAAATTTCAAAAAAAAAATCAAAAAAAAATTTTCAAAAAAAAAATTGAAAAAAAAAATTCAAAAAAAATTCAAAAAAAATCGAAAAAAAAATTTTTCGAAAAAATAAAAAAAAAAATTTTCAAAAAAAAAATTCAAAAAAAAATTCAAAAAAAAAATCGAAAAAAAAAAATTTCGAAAAAATAAAAAAAAAATTTCAAAAAAAATAAAAAAAAATTTTCAAAAAAAAATTGAAAAAAAATTTCAGAAAAAATTCAAAAAAAAATCGAAAAAAAAAATTTTCGAAAAAATAAAAAAAAATTTTCAAAAAAAAAATTGAAAAAAAAAATTTTCAAAAAAAAAATTGAAAAAAAAAATTCAAAAAAAATTTTTAAAAAAAATCGAAAAAAAAATTTTCGAAAAAGTAAAAAAAAAATTTCAAAAAAAATAAAAAAAAAATATTCAAAAAAAAATTTCAAAAAAAATTCAAAAAAAAAATCGAAAAAAAAATTTTCGAAAAAATAAAAAAAAAATTTCCAAAAAAAAAATTCAAAAAAAAAATTCAAAAAAAATTCAAAAAAAAAATCGAAAAAAAAAAAATTTCGAAAAAATAAAAAAAAATTTCAAAAAAAAATTAAAAAAAATTTTCAAAAAAAAAATTTCAAAAAAAATTCAAAAAAAAATCGAAAAAAAAAATTTTCGAAAAAATAAAAAAAAAAAATTTCAAAAAAAAATCAAAAAAAAAATTTCAAAAAAAATTTCAAAAAAAATTCAAAAAAAATACAAAAAAAAAATTGAAAAAAAAAAATTTCGAAAAAATAAAAAAAAAAAAAATTTTCAAAAAAAAAATTGAAAAAAAGAATTTCAAAAAAAATTCAAAAAAAAATCGAAAAAAAAAATTTTCGAAAAAATTAAAAAAAAAATTTCAAAAATAAAATCAAAAAAAATTCAAAAAAAATTCAAAAAAAAATCGAAAAAAAAAATTTTCGAAAAAAAAATTGAAAAAAAAATTTCAAAAAAAATTCAAAAAAAATCGAAAAAAAAAATTTTCAATAAAAATTCAAAAAAAAATCGAAAAAAAAAATTTTCGAAAAAATAAAAAAAATCTCAAAAAAAATAAAAAAAAAAATTTCAAAAAAAAATTGAAAAAAAATTTCAAAAAAAATTCAAAAAAAAATCGAAAAAAAAATTTTTCGAAAAAATAAAAAAAAAAAAATTAAAAAAAAAAATCAAAAAAAAAAATTTCGAAAAAATAAAAAAAAATTTCAAAAAAAATTTAAAAAAAATTTTCAAAAAAAAATTTCAAAAAAAATTGAAAAAAAAATCGAAAAAAAATTTTTCGAAAAAATAAAAAAAAAATTTAAAAAAAAAAATCAAAAAAAAATTTTCAAAAAAAAAATTGAAAAAAAAAATTCAAAAAAAATTCAAAAAAAAATCGAAAAAAACAATTTTCGAAAAAATAAAAAAAAAATTTCAAAAAAAATTTTAAAAAAAATATTCAAAAAAAAATTCAAATAAAAAATTCAAAAAAAATTCAAAAAAAAATCGAAAAAAAATTTTTTCGAAAAAATAAAAAAAAAATAAAAAAAAAATTTAAAAAAAATTTTCAAAAAAAAATTGAAAAAAAATTTCAAAAAAAATTCAAAAAAAAATCGAAAAAAAATTTTCGAAAAAATAAAAAAAAAAAATTTCAAAAAAAAAATTCAAAAAAAATTCAAAAAAAATTTTCAAAAAAAAAATTTCGAAAAAATAAAAAAAAAAAATTTCAAAAAAAAATCAAAAAAAAAAATTTTCAAAAAAAAAATTCAAAAAAAAAATTCAAAAAAAATTCAAAAAAAAAATCGAAAAAAATAAATTTCGAAAAAATAAAAAAAAAATTTCAAAAAAAATAAAAAAAAAATTTTCAAAAAAAAAATTCAAAAAAAAAATTCAAAAGAAATTCAAAAAAAAAATCGAAAAAAAAAATTTTCGAAAAAATAAAAAAAAAATTTCAAAAAAAATAAAAAAAAATTTTCAAAAAAAAATTGAAAAAAAATTTCAGAAAAAATTCAAAAAAAAATCGAAAAAAAAATTTTCAAAAAAAAAATTCAAAAAAAAAATTCAAAAAAAATTCAAAAAAAAAATCGAAAAAAAAAATTTTCGAACAAAATAAAAAAAAAAAAATTTCAAAAAAAAAATCAAAAAAAAATTTTCAAAAAAAAAATTCAAAAAAAATACAAAAAAAAATCGAAAAAAAAAATTTTCGAAAAAATAAAAAAAAAAAAATTTTCAAAAAAAAAATCAAAAAAAAATTTTCAAAAAAAAAATTGAAAAAAAGAATTTCAAAAAAAATTAAAAAAAAAATCGAAAAAAAAAAATTTCGAAAAAATAAAAAAAAAAATTTCAAAAATAAAATCAAAAAAAATTCAAAAAAAATTCAAAAAAAAATCGAAAAAAAAAATTTTCGAAAAAAAAATTGAAAAAAAAATTTCAAAAAAAATTCAAAAAAAATCGAAAAAAAAAATTTTCAATAAAAATTCAAAAAAAAATCGAAAAAAAAATTTTTCGAAAAAATAAAAAAAATCTCAAAAAAAAAAAAAAAAATTTTCAAAAAAAAATTGAAAAAAAATTTCAAAAAAAATTCAAAAAAAATCGAAAAAAAAAATTTTCGAAAAAATAAAAAAAAAAAAAATTTCAAAAAAATAATCAAAAAAAAAAATTTCGAAAAAATAAAAAAAAAATTTCAAAAAAAAATTTTTTAAAAAATTTTAAAAAAATTCGAAAAAAAATTTCGAAAAAAAAACTTTCAAAAAAAAATTCAGAAAAAATTTCCAAAAAAAAATTTCAAAAAAAAAATTTCAAAAAAAATTCAAAAAAAATTTTCGAAAAAAAAAATTTTCAAAAAAAAAATTTAAAAAAAAAATAAAAAAAAATTAAAAAAAAAATTTTCGAAAAAAAAAATTTCAAAAAAAAATTAAAAAAAAAAAAATTTCAAAAAAAATTTTCAAAAAAATTTCAAAAAAACAATTTTCAAAAAAAATTTTTAAAAAAATTTAAAAAAAATTCGAAAAAAAAATTCGAAAAAAAAATTTTCAAGAAAAAAAAATTTTAAAAAAATTAAAAAAAAAAAATTTTCAAAAAAAATTTTTAAAATTTAAAAAAAATTTCAAAAAAAAATTTCAAAAAAATTTTCGAAAAAAAAAAATTTCAAAAAAAAAAATTTCAAAAAAAATTTTTTAAAAAAATTTCAAAAAAAGATTTCAAAAAAAAATAAAAAAAAAATTGAAAAAAAAAATTCGAAAAAAAAATTTTCAAGAAAAAAAAATTTTAAAAAAAATTTAAAAAAAATTTCAAAAAAAAAAATATTCAAAAAAAATTTTTAAAAAAATTTTAAAAAAATTCGAAAAAAAATAAAAAAAAAATAAAAAAAAAAAATAAAAAAAAATAAAAAAAAATAAAAAATAAAAAAAAATAAAAAAAAAAATAAAAAAAATAAAAAATTTCAAAAAAATAAAAAAAAAATTTAAAAAAAAATTCAAAAAAAAATTTCGAAAAAAAAATTTTCAAAAAAAATTAAAAAAAAAATTTAAAAAAAATTTCAAAAAAAAAAATAAAAAAAAAATAATAAAAAATAGAAAAATAATAAAAAAAATAAAAAATTTCAAAAAAATAAAAAATAAAAAATAAAAAAAAATTAAAAAAAAATTCAAAAAAAATTTTCAAAAAAAAAAATTTAAAAAAAATTTAAAAAAAATTTTAAAAAAATTTTAAAAAAAAAATCGAAAAAAAATTTTTCGAAAAAATAAAAAAAAATTCAAAAAAAAAAATCGAAAAAAAATTTTTCGAAAAAATAAAAAAAAAATCTCAAAAAAATAAAAAAAAAAATTTTCAAAAAAAAATTGAAAAAAAATTCCAAAAAAAATTCAAAAAAAAAAATAGAAAAAAAAATTTTTCGAAAAAATAAAAAAGAAATTCAAAAAAAAATCGAAAAAATGAAAAAAAAATTTCAAAAAAAAAAAAAAATTTCAAAAAAAAATTGAAAAAAAATTTCAAAAAAATAAAAAAAAAAATTTCAAAAAAATAAAAAAAAAAATTTCAAAAAAAAATTCAAAAAAAAAATTTTCAAAAAAAAAAAAAAATTTCGAAAAAAAAATAAAAAAAAAATCAAAAAAAATTTTTCAAAGAGAAAATTTTTCAAAAAAATTTTCGTAAAAAAAAAATTTCAAAAAAAAAATTCAAAAAAAAAATTCAAAAAAAATTCAAAAAAAAATCGAAAAAAAAAATTTTCGAAAAAATAAAAAAAAAATTTCAAAAAAAATTTTCAAAAAAAATTGAAAAAAAATTTCAAAAAAAATTCAAAAAAAAATCGAAAAAAAAATTTTCGAAAAAATAAAAAAAAAAATTTCAAAAAAAAAATTCAAAAAAAAAATTCAAAAAAAATTCAAAAAAAAATCGAAAAAAAAAATTTCGAAAAAATAAAAAAAAAAAATTTCAAAAAAAAATCAAAAAAAAATTTTCAAAAAAAAAATTCAAAAAAAAAATTCAAAAAAAATTCAAAAAAAAAATCGAAAAAAAAAAAATTTTCAAAAAAAATTCGAAAAAATTTCCAAAAAAAAAATTTCAAAAAAAAAATAAAAAAAAATAAAAAAAAATTCAAAAAAAAATTTTTAAAAAATTTTCGAAAAAAAAAATTTCAAAAAAAAAAATTTCAAAAAAAAATTTTTAAAAAATTTCAAAAAAAAATAAAAAAAAATAAAAAAAAAATTGAGAAAAAAAATTCGAAAAAAAAAATTTCAAGAAAAAAAATTTAAAAAAAAAATAAAAAAAAATAAAAAAAATTTAAAAAAAATAAAAAAAAATAAAAAAAAAATTTAAAAAAATTTTTCGAAAAAATAAATTTCAAAAAAAAAATTTTCGAAAAAAAAATTCAAAAAAAAAAATTTTAAAAAAAAATTCAAAAAAAAAATCAAAAAAAATTTTAAAAAAAAATCGAAAAAAAAATTCAAGAAAAAAAAATTAAAAAAAAAATTTAAAAAAAATTCGAAAAAAATTTTCGAAAAAAAAAATTTCAAAAAAAAATAAAAAAAATTTAAAAAATTTCAAAAAAAAAATTAAAAAAAAATTTTAAAAAAAATTGAAAAAAAAAAATAAAAAAAAAAATTTCAAAAAAAAAATTTTTTTAAAAAATAAAAAAAAAAATTCAAAAAAAAATAATTAAAAAATAATTAAAAAATAATTAAAAAATAATTTAAAAATAATTTAAAAAAAAATGAAAAAAAAATAAAAAAAATAAAAAAAAATTTAAAAAAAATAAAAAAAAATAAAAAAAAATTTCGAAAAAAAAAATTCAAAAAAAATTCAAAAAAAAATCGAAAAAAAAAAATTTCGAAAAAATAAAAAAAAAAAATTTCAAAAAAAAATCAAAAAAAAAAATTTCAAAAAAAAAATTCAAAAAAAAAATTCAAAAAAAATTCAAAAAAAAAATCGAAAAAAAAAAATTTTCGAAAAAATAAAAAAAAAATTTCAAAAAAAATAAAAAAAAAATGTTCAAAAAAAAAATTCAAAAAAAAAAATTCAAAAAAAAAATCGAAAAAAAAAAATTTCGAAAAAATAAAAAAAAAATTTCAAAAAAAATAAAAAAAAATTTTCAAAAAAAAATTGAAAAAAAATTTTTCGAAAAAATAAAAAAAAATTTTCAAAAAAAAAATCAAAAAAAAAATTTTCAAAAAAAAAATTGAAAAAAAAAATTCAAAAAAAATTTTAAAAAAAATCAAAAAAAAAAATTTCGAAAAAATAAAAAAAAAATTTCAAAAAAAATAAAAAAAAAAATATTCAAAAAAAAATTTCAAAAAAAATTCAAAAAAAAATCGAAAAAAAAATTTTCGAAAAAATAAAAAAAAATTTCCAAAAAAAAAAATTCAAAAAAAAAATTCAAAAAAAAAAATCGAAAAAAAAAAATTTCGAAAAAATAAAAAAAATTTCAAAAAAAATTTAAAAAAAATTTTCAAAAAAAAATTTCAAAAAAAAAATTGAAAAAAAAAATCCAAAAAAAATTCAAAAAAAAATCGAAAAAAAAAATTTTCGAAAAAATAAAAATAAAATTTCAAAAAAAATAAAAAAAAAATATTCAAAAAAAAATTTCAAAAAAAATTCAAAAAAAAAATCGAAAAAAATTTTTTCGAAAAAATAAAAAAAAATTCAAAAAAAAAATCGAAAAAAAAATTTTTCGAAAAAATAAAAAAAAAATTCAAAAAAAATAAAAAAAAAAAATATTCAAAAAAAATTCAAAAAAAAATCGAAAAAATAAAAAAAAAATTCAAAAAAAAATCGAAAAAAAAAATTTTCGAAAAAATAAAAAAAATCTCAAAAAAAATAAAAAAAAAATTTTCAAAAAAAAATTGAAAAAAAATTTCAAAAAAAATTCAAAAAAAAATCGAAAAAAAAATTTTTCGAAAAAATAAAAAAAAAAAAAATTTCAAAAAAAAAATTTTCGAAAAAAAAATTGAAAAAAAAATTTCAAAAAAAATTCAAAAAAAAATCGAAAAAAAAAAATTTTCAATAAAAATTCAAAAAAAAAAAAAAAAAAATCGAAAAAAAAAATTTTCGAACAAAATAAA
>OX101813.2:28829404-28849404 GCA_944452925.2 Chrysolina oricalcia | reverse complement strand
TTTCAAAAAAAAAATCAAAAAAAAATTTTCAAAAAAAAAATTCAAAAAAAATTCAAAAAAAATACAAAAAAAAAATCGAAAAAAAAATTTTTCGAAAAAATAAAAAAAAAAAATTTTCAAAAAAAAAATCAAAAAAAAATTTTCAAAAAAAAAATTGAAAAAAAGAATTTCAAAAAAAATTCAAAAAAAAAATCGAAAAAAAAAATTTTCGAAAAAAAAATTGAAAAAAAAATTTCAAAAAAAATTCAAAAAAAATCGAAAAAAAAAATTTTCAATAAAAATTCAAAAAAAAATCGAAAAAAAAAATTTTCGAAAAAATAAAAACAATCTCAAAAAAAATAAAAAAAAAATTTTCAAAAAAAAATTGAAAAAAAATTTCAAAAAAAATTCAAAGAAAAATCGAAAAAAAAAATTTTCGAAAAAATAAAAAAAAAAAAAATTTCAAAAAAAAAATCAAAAAAAAAAATTTCGAAAAAATAAAAAAAATTTCAAAAAAAATTTTAAAAAAATTTTCAAAAAAAAATTTCAAAAAAAATTGAAAAAAAAATCGAAAAAAAAATTTTCGAAAAAATAAAAAAAAAATTTCAAAAAAAAAATCAAAAAAAAATTTTCAAAAAAAAATTGAAAAAAAAAATTCAAAAAAAATTCAAAAAAAAATCGAAAAAAAAAATTTTCGAAAAAATAAAAAAAAAATTTCAAAAAAAATAAAAAAAAAATATTCAAAAAAAAATTCAAATAAAAAATTCAAAAAAAATTCAAAAAAAAAATCGAAAAAAAAAATTTTCGAAAAAATAAAAAAAAAATTCAAAAAAAATTAAAAAAAAATTTTCAAAAAAAAATTGTAAAAAAAATTTCAAAAAAAATTCAAAAAAAAATCGAAAAAAAAAATTTCGAAAAAATAAAAAAAAAATTTCAAAAAAAAAATTCAAAAAAAATTCAAAAAAAAAATCGAAAAAAAAAAATTTTCGAAAAAATAAAAAAAAAATTTCAAAAAAAATAAAAAAAAAATTTTCAAAAAAAAAATTCAAAAAAAAAAATTCAAAAAAAATTAAAAAAAAAATCGAAAAAAAAAATTTTCGAAAAAATAAAAAAAAAATTTCAAAAAAAATAAAAAAAAATAAAAAGAAATTTTCAAAAAAAAATTGAAAAAAAATTTCAGAAAAAATTCAAAAAAAAATCGAAAAAAAAATTTTCAAAAAAAAAATTCAAAAAAAAAATTCAAAAAAAATTTTCAAAAAAAAAATTAAAAAAAAATTTAAAAAAAATTTCAAAAAAAAATTTAAAAAAAAAAATTTAAAAAAATAAAAAAAAAAAATTTCAAAAAAAAATAAATAAAAAAAAAAATTTCAAAAAAAAAATAAAAAAAAAATAAAAAAAAATTTAAAAAAAATAAAAAAAAAATGAAAAATTAAAAAAAAAAAAATAAAACAAAATAAAAAAAATATTAAAAAAAAAAATTTTCGAAAAAAAAAATTTCAAAAAAAAATTTTCTAAAAAAAAATTTCAAAAAAAATTTTCAAAAAAATTTTCGAAAAAAAAAATTAAAAAAAAAAATTTTCAAAAAAAAATTTTAAAAAAAATTTCAAAAAAAAATTTCAAAAAAAAATAAAAAAAAATTCGAAAAAAAAATTTTCAAGAAAAAAAAATTTTAAAAAAATTTCAAAAAAAAAATTTACAAAAAAAATTTTTAAAATTTAAAAAAAATTTCAAAAAAAAATTTCAAAAAAATTTTCGAAAAAAAAAAATTTCAAAAAAAAAAATTTCAAAAAAAAATTTTTTAAAAAATTTCAAAAAAAAATTTCAAAAAAAAATAAAAAAAAAATTGAAAAAAAAAATTCGAAAAAAAAATTTTCAAGAAAAAAAAAATTTAAAAAAAATTTTAAAAAAATTTCAAAAAAAAAAATATTCAAAAAAAATTTTTAAAAAAATTTTAAAAAAATTCGAAAAAAAATAAAAAAAAAAAATAAAAAGAAAAAAATAAAAAAAAAAATAAAAAAAAATTAAAAAAAATAAAAAATAAAAAAAAAATAAAAAAAAAAAAAAATTTCAAAAAAATAAAAAAAAAAATTAAAAAAAAATTCAAAAAAAAATTTCGAAAAAAAAAATTTTCAAAAAAAAATTTAAAAAAAAATTTAAAAAAAATTTCAAAAAAAAAATTTAAAAAAAAAATAAAAAAAAAATAATAAAAAATAGAAAAATAATAAAAAAAATAAAAAATTTCAAAAAAATAAAAAATAAAAAAAAATTAAAAAAATAAATTCAAAAAAAATTTTCAAAAAAAAAAATTAAAAAAAAATTTAAAAAAAATTTCAAAAAAAAAATCGAAAAAAAATTTTTCGAAAAAATAAAAAAAAATTCAAAAAAAAAAATCGAAAAAAAATTTTTCGAAAAAATAAAAAAAAAACTCAAAAAAAAATTGAAAAAAAATTCCAAAAAAAATTCAAAAAAAAAATAGAAAAAAAAAATTTTCGAAAAAATAAAAAAGAAATTCAAAAAAAAATCGAAAAAATGAAAAAAAATTTTCAAAAAAAATAAAAAAAAAAATTTCAAAAAAAAATTTCAAAAAAAATTCAAAAAAAAATGGAAAAAAATTTTTTCGAAAAAATAAAAAAAAATTCAAAAAAAAAATCGAAAAAAAAAATTTTCGAAAAAATAAAAAAAAAATTTCAAAAAAAAATAAAAAAAAAATCGAAAAAAAAAATTTTCGAACAAAATAAAAAAAAAAAATTTTCAAAAAAAAAATCAAAAAAAAATTTTCAAAAAAAAAATTGAAAAAAAAATTCAAAAAAAATTCAAAAAAAAATCGAAAAAAAAATTTTTCGAAAAAATAAAAAAAAAAATTTTTCAAAAAAAAAATCAAAAAAAAATTCAAAAAAAATTAAAAAAAAAATCGAAAAAAAAAATTTCGAAAAAATAAAAAAAAAAATTTTCAAAAAAAAAATCAAAAAAAAATTTTCAAAAAAAAAATTCAAAAAAAATTCAAAAAAAATACAAAAAAAAAATCGAAAAAAAAAATTTTCGAAAAAATAAAAAAAAAAAAATTTAAAAAAAAAAAATCAAAAAAAAATTTTCAAAAAAAAAATTGAAAAAAAGAATTTCAAAAAAAATTAAAAAAAAAATCGAAAAAAAAAATTTTCGAAAAAATAAAAAAAAAAAAATTTCAAAAATAAAATCAAAAAAAATTAAAAAAAAATTCAAAAAAAAATCGAAAAAAAAAATTTTCGAAAAAAAAATTGAAAAAAAAATTTCAAAAAAAATTCAAAAAAAATCGAAAAAAAAAATTTTCAATAAAAATTCAAAAAAAAATCGAAAAAAAAAATTTTCGAAAAAATAAAAAAAATCTCAAAAAAAATAAAAAAAAAATTTTCAAAAAAAAATTGAAAAAAAATTTCAAAAAAAATTCAAAAAAAATCGAAAAAAAATTTTTCGGAAAAATAAAAAAAAAAATTTCAAAAAAAAAATCAAAAAAAAAATTTTCGAAAAAAAAATTTTCGAAAAAATTTCAAAAAAAATTAAAAAAAAATCGAAAAAAAAAAATTTTCAATAAAAATTCAAAAAAACAATCGAAAAAAAAAAAAATTCGAAAAAATAAAAAAAAAAATTCAAAAAAAATAAAAAAAAAATCGAAAAAAAAAATTTTCGAACAAAATAAAAAAAAAATTTTCAAAAAAAAAATCAAAAAAAAATTTTCAAAAAAAAAATTGAAAAAAAAAATTCAAAAAAAATTCAAAAAAAATCGAAAAAAAAATTTTTCGAAAAAATAAAAAAAAAAATTTTCAAACAAAAAATTCAAAAAAAATTCAAAAAAAAAATCGAAAAAAAAAAATTTCGAAAAAATAAAAAAAAAATTTCAAAAAAAATAAAAAAAAATTTTCAAAAAAAAATTGAAAAAAAATTTCAGAAAAAATTCAAAAAAAAATCGAAAAAAAAAATTTTCGAAAAAATAAAAAAAAATTTTCAAAAAAAAAATTGAAAAAAAAAATTTTCAAAAAAAAAATTGAAAAAAAAAATTCAAAAAAAATTTAAAAAAAAAATCGAAAAAAAAATTTTCGAAAAAGTAAAAAAAAAATTTCAAAAAAAATAAAAAAAAAATATTCAAAAAAAAATTTCAAAAAAAATTCAAAAAAAAAATCGAAAAAAAAATTTTCGAAAAAATAAAAAAAAAATTTCCAAAAAAAAAATTCAAAAAAAAAATTCAAAAAAAATTCAAAAAAAAAATCGAAAAAAAAAAAATTTCGAAAAAATAAAAAAAAATTTCAAAAAAAAATTAAAAAAAATTTTCAAAAAAAAAATTTCAAAAAAAATTCAAAAAAAAATCGAAAAAAAAAATTTTCGAAAAAATAAAAAAAAAAATTTCAAAAAAAAATCAAAAAAAAATTTTCAAAAAAAAATTCAAAAAAAATTCAAAAAAAATACAAAAAAAAAATTGAAAAAAAAAATTTCGAAAAAATAAAAAAAAAAAAAAATTTCAAAAAAAAAATCAAAAAAAAATTTTCAAAAAAAAAATTGAAAAAAAGAATTTCAAAAAAAATTCAAAAAAAAATCGAAAAAAAAAATTTTCGAAAAAATAAAAAAAAAAATTTCAAAAATAAAATCAAAAAAAATTCAAAAAAAATTCAAAAAAAAATCGAAAAAAAAAATTTTCGAAAAAAAAATTGAAAAAAAAATTTCAAAAAAAATTCAAAAAAAATCGAAAAAAAAAATTTTCAATAAAAATTCAAAAAAAAATCGAAAAAAAAAATTTTCGAAAAAATAAAAAAAATCTCAAAAAAAATAAAAAAAAAAATTTTCGAAAAAAAATTGAAAAAAAATTTCAAAAAAAATTCAAAAAAAAATCGAAAAAAAAAATTTTCGAAAAAATAAAAAAAAAAAATTAAAAAAAAAATCAAAAAAAAAAATTTCGAAAAAATAAAAAAAAATTTCAAAAAAAATTTAAAAAAAATTTTCAAAAAAAAATTTCAAAAAAAATTGAAAAAAAAATCGAAAAAAAATTTTTCGAAAAAATAAAAAAAAAATTTCAAAAAAAAAATCAAAAAAAAATTTTCAAAAAAAAAATTGAAAAAAAAAATTCAAAAAAAATTCAAAAAAAAATCGAAAAAAACAATTTTCGAAAAAATAAAAAAAAAATTTCAAAAAAAATTAAAAAAAAAAAATCAAATAAAAAATTCAAAAAAAATTCAAAAAAAAATCGAAAAAAAAATTTTTCGAAAAAATAAAAAAAAAAATTAAAAAAAAATTTAAAAAAAATTTTCAAAAAAAAATTGAAAAAAAATTTCAAAAAAAATTCAAAAAAAAATCGAAAAAAAATTTTCGAAAAAATAAAAAAAAAAAATTTCAAAAAAAAAATTCAAAAAAAAAATTCAAAAAAAATTCAAAAAAAATTTTCAAAAAAAAAATTTCGAAAAAATAAAAAAAAAAAATTTCAAAAAAAAATCAAAAAAAAAATTTTCAAAAAAAAAATTCAAAAAAAAAATTCAAAAAAAATTCAAAAAAAAAATCGAAAAAAATAAATTTCGAAAAAATAAAAAAAAAATTTCAAAAAAAATAAAAAAAAAATTTTCAAAAAAAAAATTCAAAAAAAAAATTCAAAAAAAATTCAAAAAAAAAATCGAAAAAAAAAATTTTCGAAAAAATAAAAAAAAATTTCAAAAAAAATAAAAAAAAATTTTCAAAAAAAAATTGAAAAAAAATTTCAGAAAAAATTCAAAAAAAAATCGAAAAAAAAATTTTCAAAAAAAAAATTCAAAAAAAAAATTCAAAAAAAATTCAAAAAAAAAATCGAAAAAAAATTTTTTCGAAAAAATAGAAAAAAAATTTCAAAAAAAATAAAAAAAAATTTTCAAAAAAAAAATTCAATAAAAATTCAAAAAAAATCGAAAAAAAAAATTTTCGAAAAAATAAAAAAAAAATTTCAAAAAAAAAATCAAAAAAAAAAATTTTCAAAAAAAAAATTGAAAAAAAGAAATTCAAAAAAAATTTTAAAAAAAATCGAAAAAAAAATTTTCGAAAAAGTAAAAAAAAAAATTTCAAAAAAAATAAAAAAAAAATATTAAAAAAAAAATTTCAAAAAAAATTCAAAAAAAAATCGAAAAAAAATTTTTCGAAAAAATAAAAAAAAAAATTCCAAAAAAAAAATTCAAAAAAAAAATTCAAAAAAAATTCAAAATAAAATCGAAAAAAAAAATTTTCGAAAAAATAAAAAAAAAAAAATTTAAAAAAAAAAAATCAAAAAAAAATTTTCAAAAAAAAAATTGAAAAAAAGAATTTCAAAAAAAATTTAAAAAAAAATCGAAAAAAAAAATTTTCGAAAAAATAAAAAAAAAAAAATTTCAAAAATAAAATCAAAAAAAATTAAAAAAAAATTCAAAAAAAAATCGAAAAAAAAAATTTTCGAAAAAAAAATTGAAAAAAAAATTTCAAAAAAAATTCAAAAAAAATCGAAAAAAAAAATTTTCAATAAAAATTCAAAAAAAAATCGAAAAAAAAAATTTTCGAAAAAATAAAAAAAATCTCAAAAAAAATAAAAAAAAAATTTTCAAAAAAAAATTGAAAAAAAATTTCAAAAAAAATTCAAAAAAAATCGAAAAAAAATTTTTCGGAAAAATAAAAAAAAAAATTTCAAAAAAAAAATCAAAAAAAAAATTTTCGAAAAAAAAATTTTCGAAAAAATTTCAAAAAAAATTAAAAAAAAATCGAAAAAAAAAAATTTTCAATAAAAATTCAAAAAAACAATCGAAAAAAAAAAAAATTCGAAAAAATAAAAAAAAAAATTCAAAAAAAATAAAAAAAAAATCGAAAAAAAAAAATTTCGAACAAAATAAAAAAAAAATTTTCAAAAAAAAAATCAAAAAAAAATTTTCAAAAAAAAAATTGAAAAAAAAAATTGAAAAAAAATTCAAAAAAAATCGAAAAAAAAATTTTTCGAAAAAATAAAAAAAAAAATTTTCAAACAAAAAATTCAAAAAAAATTCAAAAAAAAAATCGAAAAAAAAAAATTTCGAAAAAATAAAAAAAAAATTTCAAAAAAAATAAAAAAAAATTTTCAAAAAAAAATTGAAAAAAAATTTCAGAAAAAATTCAAAAAAAAATCGAAAAAAAAAATTTTCGAAAAAATAAAAAAAAATTTTCAAAAAAAAAATTGAAAAAAAAAATTTTCAAAAAAAAAATTGAAAAAAAAAATTCAAAAAAAATTTAAAAAAAAAATCGAAAAAAAAATTTTCGAAAAAGTAAAAAAAAAATTTCAAAAAAAATAAAAAAAAAATATTCAAAAAAAAATTTCAAAAAAAATTCAAAAAAAAAATCGAAAAAAAAATTTTCGAAAAAATAAAAAAAAAATTTCCAAAAAAAAAATTCAAAAAATAAATTCAAAAAAAATTCAAAAAAAAAATCGAAAAAAAAAAAATTTCGAAAAAATAAAAAAAAATTTCAAAAAAAAATTAAAAAAAATTTTCAAAAAAAAAATTTCAAAAAAAATTCAAAAAAAAAACGAAAAAAAAAATTTTCGAAAAAATAAAAAAAAAAAATTTCAAAAAAAAATCAAAAAAAAATTTTCAAAAAAAAATTCAAAAAAAATTCAAAAAAAATACAAAAAAAAAATTGAAAAAAAAAATTTCGAAAAAATAAAAAAAAAAAAAAATTTCAAAAAAAAAATCAAAAAAAAATTTTCAAAAAAAAAATTGAAAAAAAGAATTTCAAAAAAAATTCAAAAAAAAATCGAAAAAAAAAATTTTCGAAAAAATAAAAAAAAAAATTTCAAAAATAAAATCAAAAAAAATTCAAAAAAAATTCAAAAAAAAATCGAAAAAAAAAATTTTCGAAAAAAAAATTGAAAAAAAAATTTCAAAAAAAATTCAAAAAAAATCGAAAAAAAAAATTTTCAATAAAAATTCAAAAAAAAATCGAAAAAAAAAATTTTCGAAAAAATAAAAAAATCTCAAAAAAAATAAAAAAAAAAATTTTCGAAAAAAAATTGAAAAAAAATTTCAAAAAAAATTCAAAAAAAAATCGAAAAAAAAAATTTTCGAAAAAATAAAAAAAAAAAAATTAAAAAAAAAAATCAAAAAAAAAAATTTCGAAAAAATAAAAAAAAATTTCAAAAAAAATTTAAAAAAAATTTTCAAAAAAAAATTTCAAAAAAAATTGAAAAAAAAATCGAAAAAAAATTTTTCGAAAAAATAAAAAAAAAATTTCAAAAAAAAAATCAAAAAAAAATTTTCAAAAAAAAAATTGAAAAAAAAAATTCAAAAAAAATTCAAAAAAAAATCGAAAAAAACAATTTTCGAAAAAATAAAAAAAAAATTTCAAAAAAAATTAAAAAAAAAAAATCAAATAAAAAATTCAAAAAAAATTCAAAAAAAAATCGAAAAAAAAATTTTTCGAAAAAATAAAAAAAAAAATAAAAAAAAAATTTAAAAAAAATTTTCAAAAAAAAATTGAAAAAAAATTTCAAAAAAAATTCAAAAAAAAATCGAAAAAAAATTTTCGAAAAAATAAAAAAAAAAAATTTCAAAAAAAAAATTCAAAAAAAAAATTCAAAAAAAATTCAAAAAAAATTTTCAAAAAAAAAATTTCGAAAAAATAAAAAAAAAAAATTTCAAAAAAAAATCAAAAAAAAAATTTTCAAAAAAAAAATTCAAAAAAAAAATTCAAAAAAAATTCAAAAAAAAAATCGAAAAAAATAAATTTCGAAAAAATAAAAAAAAAATTTCAAAAAAAATAAAAAAAAAATTTTCAAAAAAAAAATTCAAAAAAAAAATTCAAAAAAAATTCAAAAAAAAAATCGAAAAAAAAAATTTTCGAAAAAATAAAAAAAAATTTCAAAAAAAATAAAAAAAAATTTTCAAAAAAAAATTGAAAAAAAATTTCAGAAAAAATTCAAAAAAAAATCGAAAAAAAAATTTTCAAAAAAAAAATTCAAAAAAAAAATTCAAAAAAAATTCAAAAAAAAAATCGAAAAAAAATTTTTTCGAAAAAATAGAAAAAAAATTTCAAAAAAAATAAAAAAAAATTTTCAAAAAAAAAATTCAATAAAAATTCAAAAAAAATCGAAAAAAAAAATTTTCGAAAAAATAAAAAAAAAATTTCAAAAAAAAAATCAAAAAAAAAAATTTTCAAAAAAAAAATTGAAAAAAAGAAATTCAAAAAAAATTTTAAAAAAAATCGAAAAAAAAATTTTCGAAAAAGTAAAAAAAAAAATTTCAAAAAAAATAAAAAAAAAATATTAAAAAAAAAATTTCAAAAAAAATTCAAAAAAAAATCGAAAAAAAATTTTTCGAAAAAATAAAAAAAAAAATTCCAAAAAAAAAATTCAAAAAAAAAATTCAAAAAAAATTCAAAATAAAATCGAAAAAAAAAAATTTCGAAAAAATAAAAAAAAATTTCAAATTAAATTTTAAAAAAATTTTCAAAAAAAAATTTCAAAAAAAATTCAAAAAAAAATCGAAAAAAAAATTTTCGAAAAAATAAAAAAAAAATTTCAAAAAAAAAATCAAAAAAAATTTTTCAAAAAAAAATTGAAAAAAAAAATTCAAAAAAAAATCGAAAAATAAAATTTTCGAAAAAATAAAAAAAAAATTTCAAAAAAAATAAAAAAAAAATATTCAAAAAAAAATTTCAAAAAAAATTCAAAAAAAAAATCGAAAAAAAATTTTTCGAAAAAATAAAAAAAAATTCAAAAAAAAAATCGAAAAAAAAAATTTTCGAAAAAATAAGAAAAAAATATTCAAAAAAAAATTCAAAAAAAATTCAAAAAAAAATCGAAAAAAAATTTTTCGAAAAAATAAAAAAAAAAATCAAAAAAAAATCGAAAAAAAAATTTTCGAAAAAATAAAAAAAATCTCAAAAAAAATAAAAAAAAAATTTTCAAAAAAAAATTGAAAAAAAATTTCAAAAAAAATTCAAAAAAAAATCGAAAAAAAAATTTTTCGAAAAAATAAAAAAAAAAAAAATTTCAAAAAAAAAATCAAAAAAAAAATTTTCGAAAAAAAAATTGAAAAAAAAATTTCAAAAAAAATTCAAAAAAAAATCGAAAAAAAAAAATTTTCAATAAAAATTAAAAAAAAAATAAAAAAAAAAAATTTTCGAACAAAATAAAAAAAAAAAAATTTCAAAAAAAAAATCAAAAAAAAATTTTCAAAAAAAAAATTCAAAAAAAATACAAAAAAAAAATCGAAAAAAAAAATTTTCGAAAAAATAAAAAAAAAAAAATTTTCAAAAAAAAAATCAAAAAAAAATTTTCAAAAAAAAAATTGAAAAAAAGAATTTCAAAAAAAATTAAAAAAAAAATCGAAAAAAAAAAATTTCGAAAAAATAAAAAAAAAAATTTCAAAAATAAAATCAAAAAAAATTCAAAAAAAATTCAAAAAAAAATCGAAAAAAAAAATTTTCGAAAAAAAAATTGAAAAAAAAATTTCAAAAAAAATTCAAAAAAAATCGAAAAAAAAAATTTTCAATAAAAATTCAAAAAAAAATCGAAAAAAAAATTTTTCGAAAAAATAAAAAAAATCTCAAAAAAAAAAAAAAAAAATTTCAAAAAAAAATTGAAAAAAAATTTAAAAAAAAATTCAAAAAAAATCGAAAAAAAAATTTTTCGAAAAAATAAAAAAAAAAAAAATTTCAAAAAAATAATCAAAAAAAAAAATTTCGAAAAAATAAAAAAAAATTTTCAAAAAAAAATTTTTTAAAAAATTTTAAAAAAATTCGAAAAAAAATTTCGAAAAAAAAACTTTCAAAAAAAATTCAGAAAAAAATTCCAAAAAAAAATTTCAAAAAAAAAATTAAAAAAAAATTTCAAAAAAAATTCAAAAAAAATTTTCGAAAAAAAAAATTTTCAAAAAAAAAATTAAAAAAAAAATAAAAAAAAATTTAAAAAAAAATTTTCGAAAAAAAAAATTTCAAAAAAAAAATTAAAAAAAAAAAAATTTCAAAAAAAATTTTCAAAAAAATTTCAAAAAAACAATTTTCAAAAAAAATTTTTGAAATTTAAAAAAAAATTCAAAAAAAAATTTCAAAAAAATTTTCGAAAAAAAAAAATTTCAAAAAAAAAAATTTCAAAAAAAATTTTTTTAAAAAATTTCAAAAAAAAATTTCAAAAAAAAATAAAAAAAAAATTGAAAAAAAAAATTCGAAAAAAAAATTTTCAAGAAAAAAAAATTTTAAAAAAAATTTAAAAAAAATTTCAAAAAAAAAATATTCAAAAAAAATTTTTAAAAAAATTTTAAAAAAATTCGAAAAAAAATAAAAAAAAAATAAAAAAAAAAAATAAAAAAAAATTAAAAAAAATAAAAAATAAAAAAAAATAAAAAAAAAAATAAAAAAAATAAAAAATTTCAAAAAAATAAAAAAAAAATTTAAAAAAAAATTCAAAAAAAAATTTCGAAAAAAAAAATTTTCAAAAAAAATTTAAAAAAAAATTTAAAAAAAATTTCAAAAAAAAAATTTAAAAAAAAATAAAAAAAAAATAATAAAAAATAGAAAAATAATAAAAAAAATAAAAAATTTCAAAAAAATAAAAAATAAAAAATAAAAAAAAATTAAAAAAAAAATTCAAAAAAAATTTTCAAAAAAAAAAATTAAAAAAAAATTTAAAAAAAATTTCAAAAAAAAAATCGAAAAAAAATTTTTCGAAAAAATAAAAAAAAATTCAAAAAAAAAAATCGAAAAAAAATTTTTCGAAAAAATAAAAAAAAAATCTCAAAAAAATAAAAAAAAAATTTTTCAAAAAAAAATTGAAAAAAAATTACAAAAAAAATTCAAAAAAAAAATAGAAAAAAAAAATTTTCGAAAAAATAAAAAAGAAATTAAAAAAAAAATCGAAAAAATGAAAAAAAAATTTCAAAAAAAAAAAAAAAAAAATTTCAAAAAAAAATTGAAAAAAAATTTCAAAAAAATAAAAAAAAAAATTTCAAAAAAATAAAAAAAAAAATTTCAAAAAAAAATTCAAAAAAAAAATTTTCAAAAAAAAAAAATTTCGAAAAAAAAATAAAAAAAAAATCAAAAAAAATTTTTCAAAGAGAAAATTTTTCAAAAAAATTTTCGTAAAAAAAAAATTTCAAAAAAAAAATTCAAAAAAAAAATTCAAAAAAAATTCAAAAAAAAATCGAAAAAAAAAATTTTCGAAAAAATAAAAAAAAAATTTCAAAAAAAATTTAAAAAAAAATTTCAAAAAAAAATTGAAAAAAAATTTCAAAAAAAATTCAAAAAAAAAACGAAAAAAAAATTTTCGAAAAAATAAAAAAAAAAATTTCAAAAAAAAAATTCAAAAAAAAAATTCAAAAAAAATTCAAAAAAAAATCGAAAAAAAAAATTTCGAAAAAATAAAAAAAAAATTTCAAAAAAAAATCAAAAAAAAATTTTCAAAAAAAAAATTCAAAAAAAAAATTCAAAAAAAATTCAAAAAAAAAAATCGAAAAAAAAAAAATTTTCAAAAAAAATTCGAAAAAATTTCCAAAAAAAAAATTTCAAAAAAAAAATTAAAAAAAAATAAAAAAAAATTCAAAAAAAAATTTTTAAAAAATTTTCGAAAAAAAAAATTTCAAAAAAAAAAATTTCAAAAAAAAATTTTTAAAAAATTTCAAAAAAAAATTAAAAAAAAATTTAAAAAAAATTGAAAAAAAAAATTCGAAAAAAAAAATTTCAAGAAAAAAAATTTAAAAAAAAATAAAAAAAAATAAAAAAAAATAAAAAAAATTTAAAAAAAATTAAAAAAAATAAAAAAAAAATTTAAAAAAATTTTTCGAAAAAATAAATTTCAAAAAAAAAATTTTCAAAAAAATTTTCGAAAAAAAAATTCAAAAAAAAAATTTTAAAAAAAAATTCAAAAAAAAAATCAAAAAAAATTTTAAAAAAAAATCGAAAAAAAAATTCAAGAAAAAAAAATTGAAAAAAAAATTTAAAAAAAATTCGAAAAAAATTTTCGAAAAAAAAAATTTCAAAAAAAAAATAAAAAAAATTTAAAAAATTTCAAAAAAAAAATTAAAAAAAAAATTTTAAAAAAAATTGAAAAAAAAAATAAAAAAAAAAATTTCAAAAAAAATTTCGAAAAAAAAAATTCAAAAAAAATTCAAAAAAAAATCGAAAAAAAAAATTTCGAAAAAATAAAAAAAAAAAATTTCAAAAAAAAATCAAAAAAAAAAATTTCAAAAAAAAAATTCAAAAAAAAAATTCAAAAAAAATTCAAAAAAAAAATCGAAAAAAAAAAATTTTCGAAAAAATAAAAAAAAAATTTCAAAAAAAATAAAAAAAAAATGTTCAAAAAAAAAATTCAAAAAAAAAAATTCAAAAAAAAAATCGAAAAAAAAAATTTCGAAAAAATAAAAAAAAAATTTCAAAAAAAATAAAAAAAAATTTTCAAAAAAAAATTGAAAAAAAATTTTTCGAAAAAATAAAAAAAAATTTTCAAAAAAAAAATCAAAAAAAAATTTTTCAAAAAAAAAATTGAAAAAAAAAATTCAAAAAAAATTTAAAAAAAAATCGAAAAAAAAATTTTCGAAAAAGTAAAAAAAAAATTTCAAAAAAAATAAAAAAAAAATATTCAAAAAAAAATTTCAAAAAAAATTCAAAAAAAAAATCGAAAAAAAATTTTCGAAAAAATAAAAAAAAAATTTCCAAAAAAAAAATTCAAAAAAAAAATTCAAAAAAAATTCAAAAAAAAAAATCGAAAAAAAAAAATTTCGAAAAAATAAAAAAAAATTTCAAAAAAAATTTAAAAAAAATTTTCAAAAAAAAATTTCAAAAAAAATTCAAAAAAAAATCGAAAAAAAAATTTTCGAAAAAATCAAAAAAAAATTTTCAAAAAAAAAAATTGAAAAAAAAAATTCAAAAAAAATTCAAAAAAAAATCGAAAAAAAAAATTTTCGAAAAAATAAAAAAAAAATTTCAAAAAAAATAAAAAAAAATATTCAAAAAAAAATTTCAAAAAAAATTCAAAAAAAAAATCGAAAAAAAATTTTTCGAAAAAATAAAAAAAAATTCAAAAAAAAAATCGAAAAAAAAATTTTTCGAAAAAATAAAAAAAAAATTTCAAAAAAAATAAAAAAAAAAAATATTCAAAAAAAAATTCAAAAAAAATTGAAAAAAAAATCAAAAAAATAAAAAAAAAATTCAAAAAAAAATCGAAAAAAAAAAATTTTCGAAAAAATAAAAAAAATCTCAAAAAAAATAAAAAAAAAATTTTCAAAAAAAAATTGAAAAAGAATTTCAAAAAAAATTCAAAAAAAAATCGAAAAAAAAATTTTTCGAAAAAATAAAAAAAAAAAAATTTCAAAAAAAAAATTTTCGAAAAAAAAATTGAAAAAAAAATTTCAAAAAAAATTCAAAAAAAAATGGAAAAAAAAAATTTTCAATAAAAATTCAAAAAAAAATTTCAAAAAAAATTTAAAAAAAATCGAAAAAAAAAATTTTCGAACAAAATAAAAAAAAAAAATTTTCAAAAAAAAAATCAAAAAAAAATTTTCAAAAAAAAAATTCAAAAAAAAAATTCAAAAAAATTTTTTCGAAAAAATAAAAAAAAAAATTTTCAAAAAAAAAAATCAAAAAAAAATTTAAAAAAAATTTTAAAAAAAATCGAAAAAAAAAATTTCGAAAAAATAAAAAAAAAAAATTTTCAAAAAAAAAATCAAAAAAAAATTTTCAAAAAAAAAATTAAAAAAAAATTCAAAAAAAATACAAAAAAAAATCGAAAAAAAAATCGAAAAAAAAATTTTCGAAAAAATAAAAAAAAAAATTTCAAAAAAAAAATTAAAAAAAAATTCAAAAAAAAAATCGAAAAAAAAAAATTTTCGAAAAAATAAAAAAAAAATTTCAAAAAAAATAAAAAAAAAATTTTCAAAAAAAAAATTCAAAAAAAAAAATTCAAAAAAAATTAAAAAAAAAATCGAAAAAAAAAATTTTCGAAAAAATAAAAAAAAAATTTCAAAAAAAATAAAAAAAAATAAAAAAAAATTTCAAAAAAAAATTGAAAAAAAATTTCAGAAAAAATTCAAAAAAAAATCGAAAAAAAAATTTTCAAAAAAAAAATTCAAAAAAAAAATTCAAAAAAAATTTTCAAAAAAAAAATTTAAAAAAAATTTTAAAAAAATTTCAAAAAAAAATTTAAAAAAAAAATTTTAAAAAAATAAAAAAAAAAAATTTCAAAAAAAAATAAATAAAAAAAAAAATTTCAAAAAAAAAATAAAAAAAAAATAAAAAAAAATTTAAAAAAAATAAAAAAAAAATAAAAAATTAAAAAAAAAAAATAAAACAAAATAAAAAAAATATTAAAAAAAAAATTTTCGAAAAAAAAAATTTCAAAAAAAAAATTTTCTAAAAAAAAATTTCAAAAAAAATTTTCAAAAAAATTTTCGAAAAAAAAAATTTCAAAAAAAAATTTTCAAAAAAAAATTTTAAAAAAAATTTCAAAAAAAAATTTCAAAAAAAAATAAAAAAAAATTCGAAAAAAAAATTTTCAAGAAAAAAAAATTTTAAAAAAATTTCAAAAAAAAAATTTTCAAAAAAAATTTTTAAAATTTAAAAAAAATTTCAAAAAAAAATTTCAAAAAAATTTTCGAAAAAAAAAAATTTCAAAAAAAAAAATTTCAAAAAAAAATTTTTTAAAAAATTTCAAAAAAAAATTTCAAAAAAAAATTAAAAAAAAATTGAAAAAAAAAATTCGAAAAAAAAATTTTCAAGAAAAAAAAATTTTAAAAAAAATTTAAAAAAAATTTCAAAAAAAAAAATATTCAAAAAAAATTTTTAAAAAAATTTTAAAAAAATTCGAAAAAAAATAAAAAAAAAAAAATAAAAAAAAAAAAATAAAAAAAAATTAAAAAAAATAAAAAATAAAAAAAAATAAAAAAAAAATAAAAAAAATAAAAAATTTCAAAAAAATAAAAAAAAAATTTAAAAAAAAATTCAAAAAAAAATTTCGAAAAAAAAAATTTTCAAAAAAAAATTAAAAAAAAAATTTAAAAAAAATTTCAAAAAAAAAATAAAAAAAAAAAATAAAAAAAAAATAATAAAAAATAGAAAAATAATAAAAAAAATAAAAAATTTCAAAAAAATAAAAAATAAAAAAAAATTAAAAAAAAAAATTCAAAAAAAATTTTCAAAAAAAAAAATTAAAAAAAAATTTAAAAAAAATTTCAAAAAAAAAATCGAAAAAAAATTTTTCGAAAAAATAAAAAAAAATTCAAAAAAAAAATCGAAAAAAAATTTTTCGAAAAAATAAAAAAAAAACTCAAAAAAAAATTGAAAAAAAATTCCAAAAAAAATTCAAAAAAAAATAGAAAAAAAAAATTTTCGAAAAAATAAAAAAGAAATTCAAAAAAAAATCGAAAAAATGAAAAAAAAATTTCAAAAAAAATAAAAAAAAAAATTTCAAAAAAAAATTTAAAAAAAATTTCAAAAAAATAAAAAAAAAAAATTTCAAAAAAATAAAAAAAAATTTTCAAAAAAAAATTCAAAAAAAAAATTTTCAAAAAAAAAAAAATTTCGAAAAAAAAATAAAAAAAAAATCAAAAAAAATTTTTCAAAGAGAAAATTTTTCAAAAAAATTTTCGTAAAAAAAAAATTAAAAAAAAAAATTCAAAAAAAAAATTCAAAAAAAATTCAAAAAAAAATCGAAAAAAAAAATTTTCGAAAAAATAAAAAAAAAATTTCAAAAAAAATTTAAAAAAAATTTTCAAAAAAAAATTGAAAAAAAATTTCAAAAAAAATTCAAAAAAAAATCGAAAAAAAAATTTTCGAAAAAATAAAAAAAAAATTTCAAAAAAAAAATTCAAAAAAAAAATTCAAAAAAAATTCAAAAAAAAATCGAAAAAAAAAATTTCGAAAAAAATAAAAAAAAAAAATTTCAAAAAAAAATCAAAAAAAAAATTTTCAAAAAAAAAATTCAAAAAAAAAATTCAAAAAAAATTCAAAAAAAAAATC
The DNA here is from genome assembly GCA_944452925.2 of Chrysolina oricalcia. NCBI lineage: Eukaryota > Metazoa > Arthropoda > Insecta > Coleoptera > Chrysomelidae > Chrysolina > Chrysolina oricalcia. The sequence goes on along the minus strand of OX101813.2, from coordinate 28,832,499 downwards.
GAAAAAAAAAAATTTTCAAAAAAAATTCGAAAAAATTTCCAAAAAAAAAATTTCAAAAAAAAAATTAAAAAAAATAAAAAAAAATTCAAAAAAAAATTCAAAAAAAATTTTCGAAAAAAAAAATTTTCAAAAAAAAAATAAAAAAAAAATTTCAAAAAAAAATTTTTAAAAAATTTTCGAAAAAAAAAATTTCAAAAAAAAAATTTCAAAAAAAAATTTTTAAAGAATTTCAAAAAAAAATAAAAAAAAAATTTAAAAAAAAATTGAAAAAAAAAATTCGGAAAATTTCAAGAAAAAAAATTAAAAAAAAAAAATAAAAAAAAATAAAAAAAAATAAAAAAAATTTAAAAAAAATTAAAAAAAATAAAAAAAAATTTAAAAAAATTTTTCAAAAAAATAAATTTCAAAAAAAAAATTTTCAAAAAAATTTTCGAAAAAAAAATTAAAAAAAAAAATTTTAAAAAAAAATTTAAAAAAAAAATCAAAAAAAATTAAAAAAAAAATCGAAAAAAAAATTCAAGAAAAAAAAATTTAAAAAAAAATTTTAAAAAAATTTTTAAAAAAATTTCAAAAAAAAAATTTTTTTTAAAAATAAAAAAAAAAATTCAAAAAAAAATAATTAAAAAAAAATTAAAAAAAAAATTTTCGAAAAAAAAAATTCAAAAAAAAATCGAAAAAAAAAAATTTCGAAAAAATAAAAAAAAAAAATTTCAAAAAAAAATCAAAAAAAAAATTCAAAAAAAATTCAAAAAAAAAAATCGAAAAAAAAAAATTTTCGAAAAAATAAAAAAAAAAATTCAAAAAAAATAAAAAAAAAATTTTCAAAAAAAAAATTCAAAAAAAAAATTCAAAAAAAAAATCGAAAAAAAAAAATTTCGAAAAAATAAAAAAAAAATTTCAAAAAAAATAAAAAAAAATTTTCAAAAAAAAATTGAAAAAAAATTTTTCGAAAAAATAAAAAAAAATTTTCAAAAAAAAATCAAAAAAAAAATTTCCAAAAAAAAATTGAAAAAAAAAATTCAAAAAAAATTTTAAAAAAAATCGAAAAAAAATTTTTCGAAAAAGTAAAAAAAAAATTTCAAAAAAAATAAAAGAAAAATATTCAAAAAAAAATTTCAAAAAAAATTCAAAAAAAAAATCGAAAAAAAAATTTTCGAAAAAATAAAAAAAAATTTCCAAAAAAAAAATTCAAAAAAAAAATTCAAAAAAAATTCAAAAAAAAAATCGAAAAAAAAAAATTTCGAAAAAATTAAAAAAAATTTCAAAAAAAATTTAAAAAAAATTTTCATAAAAAAATTTCAAAAAAAATTCAAAAAAAAATCGAAAAAAAAATTTTCGAAAAAATAAAAAAAAAAATTCAAAAAAAAAATCAAAAAAAAATTTTCAAAAAAAAAATTGAAAAAAAAAATTCAAAAAAAATTCAAAAAAAAATCGAAAAAAAAAATTTTCGAAAAAATAAAAAAAAAATTTCAAAAAAAATAAAAAAAAAATATTCAAAAAAAAATTTCAAAAAAAATTCAAAAAAAAAATCGAAAAAAAATTTTTCGAAAAAATAAAAAAAAATTCAAAAAAAAATCAAAAAAAAATTTTCGAAAAAATTAAAAAAAAAATTCAAAAAAAATAAAAAAAAAAAATATTCGAAAAAAAATTCAAAAAAAATTCAAAAAAAAATCGAAAAAATAAAAAAAAAATTCAAAAAAAAATCGAAAAAAAAAATTTTCGAAAAAATAAAAAAATCTCAAAAAAAATAAAAAAAAAATTTTCAAAAAAAAATTGAAAAAAAATTTCAAAAAAAATTCAAAAAAAAATCGAAAAAAAAATTTTTCGAAAAAAAAAAAAAAAAATTTCAAAAAAAAAATTTTCGAAAAAAAAATTGAAAAAAAAATTTCAAAAAAAATTCAAAAAAAAATCGAAAAAAAAAAATTTTCAATAAAAATTCAAAAAAAAATTTCAAAAAAAATAAAAAAAAAATCGAAAAAAAAAATTTTCGAACAAAATAAAAAAAAAAAATTTTCAAAAAAAAAATTCAAAAAAAAAATTCAAAAAAAATTTTTCGAAAAAATAAAAAAAAAAATTTTCAAAAAAAAAATCAAAAAAAAATTAAAAAAAATTTTAAAAAAAAATCGAAAAAAAAAATTTCGAAAAAATAAAAAAAAAAATTTTTCAAAAAAAAATCAAAAAAAAATTTTCAAAAAAAAAATTCAAAAAAAATTCAAAAAAAATACAAAAAAAAAATCGAAAAAAAAAATTTTCGAAAAAATAAAAAAAAAAAAAAATTCAAAAAAAAAATCAAAAAAAAATTTTCAAAAAAAAAATTGAAAAAAAATTTCAAAAAAAATTCAAAAAAAATCGAAAAAAAAATTTTCAATAAAAATTCAAAAAAAAATCGAAAAAAAAATTTTTCGAAAAAATAAAAAAAATCTCAAAAAAAATTTTCAAAAAAAAATTGAAAAAAAATTTCAAAAAAAATTCAAAAAAAAATCGAAAAAAAAAATTTTCGAAAAAATAAAAAAAAAAAAATTTCAAAAAAAAAATCAAAAAAAAAATTTCGAAAAAATAAAAAAAAATTTCAAAAAAAATTTTAAAAAAATTTTCAAAAAAAAATTTCAAAAAAAATTGAAAAAAAAATCGAAAAAAAAATTTTCGAAAAAATAAAAAAAAAATTTCAAAAAAAAAATCAAAAAAAAATTTTCAAAAAAAAAATTGAAAAAAAAAATTCAAAAAAAATTCAAAAAAAAATCGAAAAAAAAAATTTTCGAAAAAATAAAAAAAAAATTTCAAAAAAAATAAAAAAAAAATATTCAAAAAAAAATTCAAATAAAAAATAAAAAAAAATTTAAAAAAAATAAAAAAAAAATAAAAAATTAAAAAAAAAAATAAAACAAAATAAAAAAAATATTAAAAAAAAAATTTTCGAAAAAAAAAATTTCAAAAAAAAAATTTTCTAAAAAAAAATTTCAAAAAAAATTTTCAAAAAAATTTTCGAAAAAAAAAATTTCAAAAAAAAATTTTCAAAAAAAAATTTTAAAAAAAATTTCAAAAAAAAATTTCAAAAAAAAATAAAAAAAAATTCGAAAAAAAAATTTTCAAGAAAA
>OX101813.2:28809404-28826904 GCA_944452925.2 Chrysolina oricalcia | reverse complement strand
AAAAAAAATTTTCGAAAAAGTAAAAAAAAAATTTCAAAAAAAATAAAAAAAAAATATTCAAAAAAAAATTTCAAAAAAAATTCAAAAAAAAAATCGAAAAAAAAATTTTCGAAAAAATAAAAAAAAATTTCCAAAAAAAAAATTCAAAAAAAAAATTCAAAAAAAATTCAAAAAAAAAATCGAAAAAAAAAAATTTCGAAAAAATAAAAAAAAATTTCAAAAAAAATTTAAAAAAAATTTTCATAAAAAAATTTCAAAAAAAATTCAAAAAAAAATCGAAAAAAAAATTTTCGAAAAAAAAAAAAAAAATTTCAAAAAAAAAATCAAAAAAAAATTTTCAAAAAAAAAATTGAAAAAAAAAATTCAAAAAAAATTCAAAAAAAAATCGAAAAAAAAAATTTTCGAAAAAATAAAAAAAAAATTTCAAAAAAAATAAAAAAAAAATATTCAAAAAAAAATTTCAAAAAAAATTCAAAAAAAAAATCGAAAAAAAATTTTTCGAAAAAATAAAAAAAAATTCAAAAAAAAATCAAAAAAAAATTTTCGAAAAAATAAAAAAAAAAATTCAAAAAAAAATAAAAAAAAAAATATTCGAAAAAAAATTCAAAAAAAATTCAAAAAAAAATCGAAAAAATAAAAAAAAAATTCAAAAAAAAATCGAAAAAAAAAATTTTCGAAAAAATAAAAAAATCTCAAAAAAAATAAAAAAAAAATTTTCAAAAAAAAATTGAAAAAAAATTTCAAAAAAAATTCAAAAAAAAATCGAAAAAAAAATTTTTCGAAAAAAAAAAAAAAAAATTTCAAAAAAAAAATTTTCGAAAAAAAAATTGAAAAAAAAATTTCAAAAAAAATTCAAAAAAAAATCGAAAAAAAAAAATTTTCAATAAAAATTCAAAAAAAAATTTCAAAAAAAATAAAAAAAAAATCGAAAAAAAAAATTTTCGAACAAAATAAAAAAAAAAAATTTTCAAAAAAAAAATTCAAAAAAAAAATTCAAAAAAAATTTTTCGAAAAAATAAAAAAAAAAATTTTCAAAAAAAAAATCAAAAAAAAATTAAAAAAAATTTTAAAAAAAAATCGAAAAAAAAAATTTCGAAAAAATAAAAAAAAAAAAATCAAAAAAAAATTTTCAAAAAAAAAATTCAAAAAAAATTCAAAAAAAATACAAAAAAAAAATCGAAAAAAAAAATTTTCGAAAAAATAAAAAAAAAAAAAAATTCAAAAAAAAAATCAAAAAAAAATTTTCAAAAAAAAAATTGAAAAAAAATTTCAAAAAAAATTCAAAAAAAATCGAAAAAAAAAATTTTCAATAAAAATTCAAAAAAAAATCGAAAAAAAAATTTTTCGAAAAAATAAAAAAAATCTCAAAAAAAATTTTCAAAAAAAAATTGAAAAAAAATTTCAAAAAAAATTCAAAAAAAAATCGAAAAAAAAAATTTTCGAAAAAATAAAAAAAAAAAAATTTCAAAAAAAAAAATCAAAAAAAAAATTTCGAAAAAATAAAAAAAAATTTCAAAAAAAATTTTAAAAAAATTTTCAAAAAAAAATTTCAAAAAAAATTGAAAAAAAAATCGAAAAAAAAATTTTCGAAAAAATAAAAAAAAAATTTCAAAAAAAAAATCAAAAAAAAAATTTCAAAAAAAAAATTGAAAAAAAAAATTCAAAAAAAATTCAAAAAAAAATCGAAAAAAAAAATTTTCGAAAAAATAAAAAAAAAATTTCAAAAAAAATAAAAAAAAAATATTCAAAAAAAAATTCAAATAAAAAATTCAAAAAAAATTCAAAAAAAAAAATCGAAAAAAAAAATTTTCGAAAAAATAAAAAAAAAATTCAAAAAAAATTAAAAAAAAATTTTCAAAAAAAAATTGAAAAAAAATTTCAAAAAAAATTCAAAAAAAAATCGAAAAAAAATTTTTCGAAAAAATAAAAAAAAAATTTCAAAAAAAAAATTCAAAAAAAATTCAAAAAAAAAATCGAAAAAAAAAAATTTTCGAAAAAATAAAAAAAAAATTTCAAAAAAAATAAAAAAAAAATTTTCAAAAAAAAAATTAAAAAAAAAATATTCAAAAAAAATTCAAAAAAAAAATCGAAAAAAAAAATTTTCGAAAAAATAAAAAAAAAATTTCAAAAAAAATAAAAAAAAATAAAAAAAAATTTTCAAAAAAAAATTGAAAAAAAATTTCAGAAAAAATTCAAAAAAAAATCGAAAAAAAATTTTCAAAAAAAAAATTCAAAAAAAAAATTCAAAAAAAATTCAAAAAAAAAATCGAAAAAAAAAAATTTTCGAAAAAATAAAAAAAAAATTTCAAAAAAAAAATCAAAAAAAAAATTTTCAAAAAAAAAATTGAAAAAAAAAATTCAAAAAAAATTTTAATAAAAATCGAAAAAAAAATTTTCGAAAAAGTAAAAAAAAAATTTCAAAAAAAATAAAAAAAAAATATTCAAAAAAAAATTTCAAAAAAAATTCAAAAAAAAAATCGAAAAAAAAATTTTCGAAAAAATAAAAAAAAAATTTCCAAAAAAAAAATTCAAAAAAAAATTCAAAAAAAATTCAAAAAAAAAATCGAAAAAAAAAATTTCGAAAAAATAAAAAAAAATTTCAAAAAAAATTTTAAAAAAATTTTCAAAAAAAAATTTCAAAAAAAATTCAAAAAAAAATCGAAAAAAAAATTTTCGAAAAAATAAAAAAAAAATTTCAAAAAAAAAATCAAAAAAAAAATTTCAAAAAAAAAATTGAAAAAAAAAATTCAAAAAAAATTCAAAAAAAAATCGAAAAAAAAAATTTTCGAAAAAATAAAAAAAAAATTTCAAAAATAATAAAAAAAAAATATTCAAAAAAAAATTTCAAAAAAAATTCAAAAAAAAATGGAAAAAAAATTTTTCGAAAAAATAAAAAAAAATTCAAAAAAAAAATCGAAAAAAAAATTTTTCGAAAAAATAAAAAAAAAAAAATTTTCAAAAAAAAAATCAAAAAAAAATTTTCAAAAAAAAAATTGAAAAAAAGAATTTCAAAAAAAATTAAAAAAAAATCGAAAAAAAAAATTTTCGAAAAAATAAAAAAAAAAAATTTCAAAAATAAAATCAAAAAAAATTCAAAAAAAAATCGAAAAAAAAAATTTTCGAAAAAAAAATTGAAAAAAAAATTTCAAAAAAAATTCAAAAAAAATCGAAAAAAAAAATTTTCAATAAAAATTGAAAAAAAAATCGAAAAAAAAAATTTTCGAAAAAATAAAAAAAATCTCAAAAAAAATAAAAAAAAAATTTTCAAAAAAAAATTGAAAAAAAATTTCAAAAAAAATTCAAAAAAAATCGAAAAAAAAAATTTTCGGAAAAATAAAAAAAAAAAAATTTCAAAAAAAAAATCAAAAAAAAAATTTTCGAAAAAAAAATTTTCGAAAAAATTTCAAAAAAAATTCAAAAAAAATCGAAAAAAAAAAATTTTCAATAAAAATTCAAAAAAAAATCGAAAAAAAAAAAATTTCGAAAAAATAAAAAAAAAATTTCAAAAAAAATTAAAAAAAAATCGAAAAAAAAAATTTTCGAACAAAATAAAAAAAAAAATTTTCAAAAAAAAAATCAAAAAAAAATTTTCAAAAAAAAAATTGAAAAAAAAAATTCAAAAAAAATTCAAAAAAAATCGAAAAAAAAATTTTTCGAAAAAATAAAAAAAAAAATTTTCAAAAAAAAAATTCAAAAAAAATTCAAAAAAAAAATCGAAAAAAAAAAATTTCGAAAAAATAAAAAAAAAATTTCAAAAAAAATAAAAAAAAATTTTCAAAAAAAAATTGAAAAAAAATTTCAGAAAAAATTCAAAAAAAAATCGAAAAAAAAAATTTTCGAAAAAATAAAAAAAAATTTTCAAAAAAAAAATCAAAAAAAAAAATTTCAAAAAAAAAATTGAAAAAAAAAATTCAAAAAAAATTTTAAAAAAAATCGAAAAAAAATTTTTCGAAAAAGTAAAAAAAAAATTTCAAAAAAAATAAAAAAAAAATATTCAAAAAAAAATTTCAAAAAAAATTCAAAAAAAAAATCGAAAAAAAAATTTTCGAAAAAATAAAAAAAAAAATTCCAAAAAAAAAATTCAAAAAAAAAATTCAAAAAAAATTCAAAAAAAAATCGAAAAAAAAAAAATTTCGAAAAAATTAAAAAAAATTTCAAAAAAAATTAAAAAAAAATTTTCAAAAAAAAATTTCAAAAAAAATTGAAAAAAAAATCGAAAAAAAAAATTTTCGAAAAAATAAAAAAAAAAAATTTCAAAAAAAAAATCAAAAAAAAATTTTCAAAAAAAATTCAAAAAAAATTCAAAAAAAATACAAAAAAAAAATTGAAAAAAAAAAATTTCGAAAAAATAAAAAAAAAAAATTTTCAAAAAAAAATCAAAAAAAAATTTTCAAAAAAAAAATTGAAAAAAAGAATTTCAAAAAAAATTCAAAAAAAAATCGAAAAAAAAAATTTTCGAAAAAATAAAAAAAAAATTTCAAAAATAAAATCAAAAAAAATTCAAAAAAAATTCAAAAAAAAATCGAAAAAAAAAATTTTCGAAAAAAAAATTGAAAAAAAAATTTCAAAAAAAATTCAAAAAAAATCGAAAAAAAAAATTTTCAATAAAAATTCAAAAAAAAATCGAAAAAAAAAATTTTCGAAAAAATAAAAAAAATCTCAAAAAAAATAAAAAAAAATTTTCAAAAAAAAATTGAAAAAAAATTTCAAAAAAAATTCAAAAAAAATCGAAAAAAAAAATTTTCGAAAAAATAAATAAAAAAAAAATTTTAAAAAAAAAATCAAAAAAAAAAATTTCGAAAAAATAAAAAAAAATTTCAAAAAAAATTAAAAAAAAATTTTCAAAAAAAAATTTCAAAAAAAATTCAAAAAAAAATCGAAAAAAAAAATTTTCGAAAAAATAAAAAAAAAAAATTTCAAAAAAAAAATCAAAAAAAAAATTCAGAAAAAATTCAAAAAAAATACAAAAAAAAAATTAAAAAAAAAAATTTCGAAAAAATAAAAAAAAAAAATTTTCAAAAAAAAATCAAAAAAAAATTTTCAAAAAAAAAATTGAAAAAAAGAATTTCAAAAAAAATTCAAAAAAAAATCGAAAAAAAAAATTTTCGAAAAAATAAAAAAAAAAATTTCAAAAATAAAATCAAAAAAAATTCAAAAAAAATTCAAAAAAAATCGAAAAAAAAAATTTTCGAAAAAAAAATTGAAAAAAAATTTCAAAAAAAATTCAAAAAAAATCGAAAAAAAAAATGTTCAATAAAAATTAAAAAAAAAATCGAAAAAAAAAATTTTCGAAAAAATAAAAAAAATCTCAAAAAAAATAAAAAAAAAATTTTCAAAAAAAAATTGAAAAAAAATTTCAAAAAAAATTCAAAAAAAAATCGAAAAAAAAAATTTTCGAAAAAATAAATAAAAAAAAAATTTAAAAAAAAAATCAAAAAAAAAAATTTCGAAAAAATAAAAAAAAATTTCAAAAAAAATTTAAAAAAAAATTTCAAAAAAAAATTTTGAAAAAAAAATCGAAAAAAAATTTTTCGAAAAAATAAAAAAAAAATTTCAAAAAAAAAATCAAAAAAAAATTTTCAAAAAAAAAATTGAAAAAAAAAATTCAAAAAAAATTCAAAAAAAAATCGAAAAAAACAATTTTCGAAAAAATAAAAAAAAAATTTCAAAAAAAATTTAAAAAAAAATATTCAAAAAAAAATTCAAATAAAAAATTCAAAAAAAATTCAAAAAAAAATCGAAAAAAAAATTTTTCGAAAAAATAAAAAAAAATTAAAAAAAAATTTAAAAAAAATTTTCAAAAAAAAATTGAAAAAAAATTTCAAAAAAAATTCAAAAAAAAATCGAAAAAAAATTTTCAAAAAAAAAATTTCGAAAAAATAAAAAAAAAAAATTTCAAAAAAAAATCAAAAAAAAAATTTTCAAAAAAAAAATTCAAAAAAAAAATTCAAAAAAAATTCAAAAAAAAAATCACAAAAAAATAAATTTCGAAAAAATAAAAAAAAAATTTCAAAAAAAATAAAAAAAAAATTTTCAAAAAAAAAATTCAAAAAAAAAATTCAAAAAAAATTCAAAAAAAAATCGAAAAAAAAAATTTTCGAAAAAATAAAAAAAAAATTTCAAAAAAAATAAAAAAAAATTTTCAAAAAAAAATTGAAAAAAAATTTCAGAAAAAATTCAAAAAAAAATCGAAAAAAAAATTTTCAAAAAAAAAATTCAAAAAAAAATTCAAAAAAAATTCAAAAAAAAAATCGAAAAAAAATTTTTTCGAAAAAATAGAAAAAAAATTTCAAAAAAAATAAAAAAAAATTTTCAAAAAAAAAATTCAATAAAAATTGAAAAAAATCGAAAAAAAAAATTTTCGAAAAAATAAAAAAAAAATTTCAAAAAAAAAATCAAAAAAAAAATTTTCAAAAAAAAAATTGAAAAAAAGAAATTCAAAAAAAATTTTAAAAAAAATCGAAAAAAAAATTTTCGAAAAAGTAAAAAAAAAAATTTCAAAAAAAATAAAAAAAAATATTCAAAAAAAAATTTCAAAAAAAATTTTTCGAAAAAATAAAAAAAAAATTCCAAAAAAAAAATTCAAAAAAAAAATTCAAAAAAAATTCAAAAAAAAATCGAAAAAAAAAAATTTCGAAAAAATAAAAAAAAATTTCAAATTAAATTTTAAAAAAATTTTCAAAAAAAAATTTCAAAAAAAATTCAAAAAAAAATCGAAAAAAAAATTTTCGAAAAAATAAAAAAAAAATTTCAAAAAAAAAATCAAAAAAAATTTTTCAAAAAAAAATTGAAAAAAAAAATTCAAAAAAAAATCGAAAAATAAAATTTTCGAAAAAATAAAAAAAAAATTTCAAAAAAAATAAAAAAAAAATATTCAAAAAAAAATTTCAAAAAAAATTCAAAAAAAAAATCGAAAAAAAATTTTTCGAAAAAATAAAAAAAAATTCAAAAAAAAAATCGAAAAAAAAAATTTTCGAAAAAATAAAAAAAAAATATTCAAAAAAAAATTCAAAAAAAATTCAAAAAAAAATCGAAAAAAAATTTTTCGAAAAAATAAAAAAAAAATTCAAAAAAAAATCGAAAAAAAAATTTTCGAAAAAATAAAAAAAATCTCAAAAAAAATAAAAAAAAAATTTTCAAAAAAAAATTGAAAAAAAATAAAAAAAAATAAAAAAAAATTTAAAAAAAAATTCAAAAAAAATTTTCGAAAAAAAAAATTTCAAAAAAAAATTTTAAAAAAATTTCAAAAAAAAAAATTTCAAAAAAAAATTTTTAAAAAAATTTCAAAAAAAAAAAAAAAAAAAAATTTTAAGAAAAATTGAAAAAAAAAATTCGAAAAAAAAAATTTCAAGAAAAAAAAATAAAAAAAAATTTAAAAAAAATAAAAAAAAATTAAAAAAAATTTTAAAAAAAATTTTCGAAAAAAAAAATTTCAAAAAAAAAATTTTTCAAAAAAAATTTTTAAAATTTAAAAAAAATTCGAAAAAAAATTTCGAAAAAAAAACTTTCAAAAAAAATTCAGAAAAAATTTCCAAAAAAAAAATTTCAAAAAAAAAATAAAAAAAATAAAAAAAAATTTTAAAAAAAATTCAAAAAAAATTTTCGAAAAAAAAAATTTCAAAAAAAAATTTTAAAAAAATTTCAAAAAAAAAAATTTCAAAAAAAAATTTTTAAAAAAATTTCAAAAAAAAAAAAAAAAAAAAATTTTAAGAAAAATTGAAAAAAAAAATTCGAAAAAAAAAATTTCAAGAAAAAAAAATAAAAAAAATTTTTAAAAAAATAAAAAAAAATTCAAAAAAAATTTAAAAAAAAATCGAAAAAAAATTTTTCGAAAAAGTAAAAAAAAAATTTCAAAAAAAATAAAAAAAAAATATTCAAAAAAAAATTTCAAAAAAAATTCAAAAAAAAAATCGAAAAAAAAATTTTCGAAAAAATAAAAAAAAAAATTCCAAAAAAAAAATTCAAAAAAAAAATTCAAAAAAAATTCAAAAAAAAATCGAAAAAAAAAATTTCGAAAAAATAAAAAAAAATTTCAAAAAAAATTAAAAAAAAATTTTCAAAAAAAAATTTCAAAAAAAATTCAAAAAAAAATCGAAAAAAAAAATTTTCGAAAAAATAAAAAAAAAAATTTCAAAAAAAAAATCAAAAAAAAATTTTCAAAAAAAAATTCAAAAAAAATTCAAAAAAAATACAAAAAAAAAATTGAAAAAAAAAAATTTCGAAAAAATAAAAAAAAAAAATTTCAAAAAAAAATCAAAAAAAAATTTTCAAAAAAAAAATTGAAAAAAACAATTTCAAAAAAAATTCAAAAAAAAATCGAAAAAAAAAATTTTCGAAAAAATAAAAAAAAAAATTTCAAAAATAAAATCAAAAAAAATTCAAAAAAAATTAAAAAAAAAATCGAAAAAAAAAATTTTCGAAAAAAAAATTGAAAAAAAAATTTCAAAAAAAATTCAAAAAAAATAGAAAAAAAAAATTTTCAATAAAAATTCAAAAAAAAATCGAAAAAAAAAAATTTTCGAAAAAATAAAAAAAATCTCAAAAAAAATAAAAAAAAAATTTTCAAAAAAAAATTGAAAAAAAATTTCAAAAAAAATTCAAAAAAAAATCGAAAAAAAAAATTTTCGAAAAAATAAATAAAAAAAAAATTTTAAAAAAAAAATCAAAAAAAAAAATTTCGAAAAAATAAAAAAAAATTTCAAAAAAAATTTAAAAAAAATTTTCAAAAAAAAATTTTGAAAAAAAAATCGAAAAAAAATTTTTCGAAAAAATAAAAAAAAAATTTCAAAAAAAAAATCAAAAAAAAATTTTCAAAAAAAAAATTGAAAAAAAATTTCAAAAAAAATTCAAAAAAAAATCGAAAAAAAAAATTTTCGAAAAAATAAATAAAAAAAAAATTTAAAAAAAAAATCAAAAAAAAAAATTTCGAAAAAATAAAAAAAAATTTCAAAAAAAATTTAAAAAAAAATTTCAAAAAAAAATTTTGAAAAAAAAATCGAAAAAAAATTTTTCGAAAAAATAAAAAAAAAATTTCAAAAAAAAAATCAAAAAAAAATTTTCAAAAAAAAAATTGAAAAAAAAAATTCAAAAAAAATTCAAAAAAAAATCGAAAAAAACAATTTTCGAAAAAATAAAAAAAAAATTTCAAAAAAAATTTAAAAAAAAATATTCAAAAAAAAATTCAAATAAAAAATTCAAAAAAAATTCAAAAAAAAATCGAAAAAAAAATTTTTCGAAAAAATAAAAAAAAATTAAAAAAAAATTTAAAAAAAATTTTCAAAAAAAAATTGAAAAAAAATTTCAAAAAAAATTCAAAAAAAAATCGAAAAAAAATTTTCAAAAAAAAAATTTCGAAAAAATAAAAAAAAAAAATTTCAAAAAAAAATCAAAAAAAAAATTTTCAAAAAAAAAATTCAAAAAAAAAATTCAAAAAAAATTCAAAAAAAAAATCACAAAAAAATAAATTTCGAAAAAATAAAAAAAAAATTTCAAAAAAAATAAAAAAAAAATTTTCAAAAAAAAAATTCAAAAAAAAAATTCAAAAAAAATTCAAAAAAAAATCGAAAAAAAAAATTTTCGAAAAAATAAAAAAAAAATTTCAAAAAAAATAAAAAAAAATTTTCAAAAAAAAATTGAAAAAAAATTTCAGAAAAAATTCAAAAAAAAATCGAAAAAAAAATTTTCAAAAAAAAAATTCAAAAAAAAAATTCAAAAAAAATTCAAAAAAAAAATCGAAAAAAAATTTTTTCGAAAAAATAGAAAAAAAATTTCAAAAAAAATAAAAAAAAATTTTCAAAAAAAAAATTCAATAAAAATTGAAAAAAATCGAAAAAAAAAATTTTCGAAAAAATAAAAAAAAAATTTCAAAAAAAAAATCAAAAAAAAAATTTTCAAAAAAAAAATTGAAAAAAAGAAATTCAAAAAAAATTTTAAAAAAAATCGAAAAAAAAATTTTCGAAAAAGTAAAAAAAAAAATTTCAAAAAAAATAAAAAAAAATATTCAAAAAAAAATTTCAAAAAAAATTTTTCGAAAAAATAAAAAAAAAAATTCCAAAAAAAAAATTCAAAAAAAAAATTCAAAAAAAATTCAAAAAAAAATCGAAAAAAAAAAATTTCGAAAAAATAAAAAAAAATTTCAAATTAAATTTTAAAAAAATTTTCAAAAAAAAATTTCAAAAAAAATTCAAAAAAAAATCGAAAAAAAAATTTTCGAAAAAATAAAAAAAAAATTTCAAAAAAAAAATCAAAAAAAATTTTTCAAAAAAAAATTGAAAAAAAAAATTCAAAAAAAAATCGAAAAATAAAATTTTCGAAAAAATAAAAAAAAAATTTCAAAAAAAATAAAAAAAAAATATTCAAAAAAAAATTTCAAAAAAAATTCAAAAAAAAAATCGAAAAAAAATTTTTCGAAAAAATAAAAAAAAATTCAAAAAAAAAATCGAAAAAAAAAATTTTCGAAAAAATAAAAAAAAAATATTCAAAAAAAAATTCAAAAAAAATTCAAAAAAAAATCGAAAAAAAATTTTTCGAAAAAATAAAAAAAAAATTCAAAAAAAAATCGAAAAAAAAATTTTCGAAAAAATAAAAAAAATCTCAAAAAAAATAAAAAAAAAATTTTCAAAAAAAAATTGAAAAAAAATAAAAAAAAATAAAAAAAAATTTAAAAAAAAATTCAAAAAAAATTTTCGAAAAAAAAAATTTCAAAAAAAAATTTTAAAAAAATTTCAAAAAAAAAAATTTCAAAAAAAAATTTTTAAAAAAATTTCAAAAAAAAAAAAAAAAAAAAATTTTAAGAAAAATTGAAAAAAAAAATTCGAAAAAAAAAATTTCAAGAAAAAAAAATAAAAAAAAATTTAAAAAAAATAAAAAAAAATTAAAAAAAATTTTAAAAAAAATTTTCGAAAAAAAAAATTTCAAAAAAAAAATTTTTCAAAAAAAATTTTTAAAATTTAAAAAAAATTCGAAAAAAAATTTCGAAAAAAAAACTTTCAAAAAAAATTCAGAAAAAATTTCCAAAAAAAAAATTTCAAAAAAAAAATAAAAAAAATAAAAAAAAATTAAAAAAAAAATTCAAAAAAAATTTTCGAAAAAAAAAATTTCAAAAAAAAATTTTAAAAAAATTTCAAAAAAAAAAATTTCAAAAAAAAATTTTTAAAAAAATTTCAAAAAAAAAAAAAAAAAAAAATTTTAAGAAAAATTGAAAAAAAAAATTCGAAAAAAAAAATTTCAAGAAAAAAAAATAAAAAAAAATTTTAAAAAAATAAAAAAAAATTCAAAAAAAATTTAAAAAAAAATCGAAAAAAAATTTTTCGAAAAAGTAAAAAAAAAATTTCAAAAAAAATAAAAAAAAAATATTCAAAAAAAAATTTCAAAAAAAATTCAAAAAAAAAATCGAAAAAAAAATTTTCGAAAAAATAAAAAAAAAAATTCCAAAAAAAAAATTCAAAAAAAAAATTCAAAAAAAATTCAAAAAAAAATCGAAAAAAAAAATTTCGAAAAAATAAAAAAAAAATTCAAAAAAAATTAAAAAAAAATTTTCAAAAAAAAATTTCAAAAAAAATTCAAAAAAAAATCGAAAAAAAAAATTTTCGAAAAAATAAAAAAAAAAAATTTCAAAAAAAAAATCAAAAAAAAATTTTCAAAAAAAAATTCAAAAAAAATTCAAAAAAAATACAAAAAAAAAAATTGAAAAAAAAAAATTTCGAAAAAATAAAAAAAAAAAATTTCAAAAAAAAATCAAAAAAAAATTTTCAAAAAAAAAATTGAAAAAAACAATTTCAAAAAAAATTCAAAAAAAAATCGAAAAAAAAAATTTTCGAAAAAATAAAAAAAAAAATTTCAAAAATAAAATCAAAAAAAATTCAAAAAAAATTAAAAAAAAAATCGAAAAAAAAAATTTTCGAAAAAAAAATTGAAAAAAAAATTTCAAAAAAAATTCAAAAAAAATAGAAAAAAAAAATTTTCAATAAAAATTCAAAAAAAAATCGAAAAAAAAAAATTTTCGAAAAAATAAAAAAAATCTCAAAAAAAATAAAAAAAAAATTTTCAAAAAAAAATTGAAAAAAAATTTCAAAAAAAATTCAAAAAAAAATCGAAAAAAAAAATTTTCGAAAAAATAAATAAAAAAAAAATTTAAAAAAAAAAATCAAAAAAAAAATTTCGAAAAAATAAAAAAAAATTTCAAAAAAAATTTAAAAAAAATTTTCAAAAAAAAATTTTGAAAAAAAAATCGAAAAAAAATTTTTCGAAAAAATAAAAAAAAAATTTCAAAAAAAAAATCAAAAAAAAATTTTCAAAAAAAAAATTGAAAAAAAAAATTCAAAAAAAATTCAAAAAAAAATCGAAAAAAACAATTTTCGAAAAAATAAAAAAAAAATTTCAAAAAAAATTAAAAAAAAAATATTCAAAAAAAAATTCAAATAAAAAATTCAAAAAAAATTCAAAAAAAAATCGAAAAAAAAATTTTTCGAAAAAATAAAAAAAAATTAAAAAAAAATTTAAAAAAAATTTTCAAAAAAAAATTGAAAAAAAATTTCAAAAAAAATTCAAAAAAAAATCGAAAAAAAATTTTCAAAAAAAAAATTTCGAAAAAATAAAAAAAAAAAATTTCAAAAAAAAATCAAAAAAAAAATTTTCAAAAAAAAAATTCAAAAAAAAAATTCAAAAAAAATTCAAAAAAAAAATCGAAAAAAATAAATTTCGAAAAAATAAAAAAAAAATTTCAAAAAAAATAAAAAAAAAATTTTCAAAAAAAAAATTCAAAAAAAAAATTCAAAAAAAATTCAAAAAAAAATCGAAAAAAAAAATTTTCGAAAAAATAAAAAAAAAATTTCAAAAAAAATTAAAAAAAATTTTCAAAAAAAAATTGAAAAAAAATTTCAGAAAAAATTCAAAAAAAAATCGAAAAAAAAATTTTCAAAAAAAAAATTCAAAAAAAAAATTCAAAAAAAATTCAAAAAAAAATCGAAAAAAAATTTTTTCGAAAAAATAGAAAAAAAATTTCAAAAAAAATAAAAAAAAATTTTCAAAAAAAAAATTCAATAAAAATTGAAAAAAAATCGAAAAAAAAAATTTTCGAAAAAATAAAAAAAAAATTTCAAAAAAAAAATCAAAAAAAAAATTTTCAAAAAAAAAATTGAAAAAAAGAAATTCAAAAAAAATTTTAAAAAAAATCGAAAAAAAATTTTTCGAAAAAGTAAAAAAAAAAATTTCAAAAAAAATAAAAAAAAAATATTCAAAAAAAAATTTCAAAAAAAATTTTTCGAAAAAATAAAAAAAAAAATTCCAAAAAAAAAATTCAAAAAAAAAATTCAAAAAAAATTCAAAAAAAAATCGAAAAAAAAAAATTTCGAAAAAATAAAAAAAAATTTCAAATTAAATTTTGAAAAAATTTTCAAAAAAAAATTTCAAAAAAAATTCAAAAAAAAATCGAAAAAAAAATTTTCGAAAAAATAAAAAAAAAATTTCAAAAAAAAAATCAAAAAAAATTTTTCAAAAAAAAATTGAAAAAAAAAATTCAAAAAAAAATCGAAAAATAAAATTTTCGAAAAAATAAAAAAAAAATTTCAAAAAAAATAAAAAAAAAATATTCAAAAAAAAATTTCAAAAAAAATTCAAAAAAAAAATCGAAAAAAAATTTTTCGAAAAAATAAAAAAAAATTCAAAAAAAAATCGAAAAAAAAAATTTTCGAAAAAATAAAAAAAAAATATTCAAAAAAAAATTCAAAAAAAATTCAAAAAAAAATCGAAAAAAAATTTTTCGAAAAAATAAAAAAAAAATTCAAAAAAAAATCGAAAAAAAAATTTTCGAAAAAATAAAAAAAATCTCAAAAAAAATAAAAAAAAAATTTTCAAAAAAAAATTGAAAAAAAATTTCAAAAAAAATTCAAAAAAAAATCGAAAAAAAAATTTTTCGAAAAAATAAAAAAAAAAATTTCAAAAAAAAAATCAAAAAAAAAATTTTCGAAAAAAAAATTGAAAAAAAAATTTCAAAAAAAATTCAAAAAAAAATCGAAAAAAAAAAATTTTCAATAAAAATTCAAAAAAAAATAAAAAAAAAAATCGAAAAAAAAAATTTTCGAACAAAATAAAAAAAAAAAAATTCAAAAAAAAAATCAAAAAAAAAATTTCAAAAAAAAAATTCAAAAAAAATTCAAAAAAAATACAAAAAAAAAATCGAAAAAAAAAATTTTCGAAAAAATAAAAAAAAAAAATTTTCAAAAAAAAAATCAAAAAAAAATTTTCAAAAAAAAAATTGAAAAAAAGAATTTCAAAAAAAATTAAAAAAAAAATCGAAAAAAAAAATTCGAAAAAATAAAAAAAAAAATTTCAAAAATAAAATCAAAAAAAATTGAAAAAAAATTCAAAAAAAAATCGAAAAAAAAAATTTTCGAAAAAAAAATTGAAAAAAAAATTTCAAAAAAAATTCAAAAAAAAATCGAAAAAAAAAATTTTCAATAAAAATTCAAAAAAAAATCGAAAAAAAAATTTTTCGAAAAAATAAAAAAAATCTCAAAAAAAAAAAAAATTTTCAAAAAAAAATTGAAAAAAAATTTCAAAAAAAATCCAAAAAAAATCGAAAAAAAAAATTTTCGAAAAAATAAAAAAAAAAAAAATTTCAAAAAAATAATCAAAAAAAAATTTCGAAAAAAAAACTTTCAAAAAAAATTCAGAAAAAATTTCCAAAAAAAAATTTCAAAAAAAAAATTTAAAAAAAATTTCAAAAAAAATTCAAAAAAAATTTTCGAAAAAAAAAATTTTCAAAAAAAAAATTAAAAAAAAAAATAAAAAAAAATTTAAAAAAAAATTTTCGAAAAAAAAAATTTCAAAAAAAAAATTAAAAAAAAAAAATTTCAAAAAAAATTTTCAAAAAAATTTCAAAAAAACAATTTTCAAAAAAAATTTTTAAAAAAATTTTAAAAAAATTCGAAAAAAAATTTAAAAGAAAAATTAAAAAAAAAATTTAAAAAAAATTTTCGAAAAAAAAAATTTTCAAAAAAAAAATTAAAAAAAAATAAAAAAAAAATAAAAAAAAAAATTTTCGAAAAAAAAAATTTCAAAAAAAAAATTTTCAAAAAAAAAATTTCAAAAAAAATTTTCAAAAAAATTTCAAAAAAAAAAATTTTCAAAAAAAATTTTTAAAAAAAAAATTTTCAAAAAAAATTTTTAAAAAAATTAAAAAAAAATTCCAAAAAAAAATTTCGAAAAAAAAACTTTCAAAGAAAATTCAGAAAAAATTTCCAAAAAAAAAATTTCAAAAAAAAATAAAAAAAAATTCAAAAAAAAAAATTTTTTTAAAAATAAAAAAAAAAATTTCAAAAAAAAATAATTAAAAAATAATTAAAAAATAATTAAAAAATAATTAAAAAAAAAATAAAAAAAAAATAAAAAAAAAATAAAAAAAAATTTAAAAAAAATAAAAAAAAATAAAAAAAATTTAAAAAAAAATTTTCGAAAAAAAAAATTTCAAAAAAAAAATTTTCAAAAAAAAAATTTCAAAAAAAATTTTCAAAAAAATTTTCGAAAAAAAAAATTAAAAAAAAAATTTTTAAAAAATTCAAAAAAAAATCAAAAAAAATTTAAAAAAAAAATAAAAAAAAAATTAAAAAAAATAAAAAAAATAAAAAATTAAAAAAAATAAATGAAAAAAATTGAAAAAAAATTGAAAAAAAAAATTCGAAAAAAAAATTTTCAAGAAAAAAATATTTTAAAAAAAATTTTAAAAAAATTTCAAAAAAAAAATTTTCAAAAAAAATTTTTAAAAAAATTAAAAAAAAATTCGAAAAAAAATTTCGAAAAAAAAAATAAAATAAAATTAAAAAAAATAAAAAATAAAAAAAAATAAAAAAATAAAAAATTTCAAAAAAATAAAAAAAAAATTAAAAAAAAAATTCAAAAAAAATTTTCGAAAAAAAAAATTTTCAAAAAAAAATTTTAAAAAAAATTTAAAAAAAATTTAAAAAAAAAATTTAAAAAAAAAAATAAAAAAAAATAAAAAATAGAAAAATAATAAAAAAAATAAAAAATTTCAAAAAAATAAAAAAAAAAATAAAAAAAAATTTAAAAAAAAATTCAGAAAAAATTTTCAAAAAAAAAAATTAAAAAAAAATTTCAAAAAAAAATTTAAAAAATTTTTTTTAAAAAAATAAAAAAAAAAATTAAAAAAAAAAATAAATAAAAAATTAAAAAAAAAATAAAAAAAAATTTAAAAAAAATTTAAAAAAAAATAAAAAAAAAAATTTAAAAAAAATTAAAAAAAATAAAAAATTAAAAAAAATAAAAAATAAAACAAAATAAAAAAAATATTAAAAAAAAAATTTTCGAAAAAAAAAATTTCAAAAAAAAAATTTTCTGAAAAAAAATTTCAAAAAAAATTTTCAAAAAATTTTCGAAAAAAAAAATTTCAAAAAAAAATTTTAAAAAAAATTTCAAAAAAAATTTCAAAAAAAAATAAAAAAAAATTCGAAAAAAAAATTTTCAAGAAAAAAATTTTAAAAAAATTTCAAAAAAAAAATTTTTCAAAAAAAATTTTTAAAATTTAAAAAAAATTCGAAAAAAAATTTCGAAAAAAAAACTTTCAAAAAAAATTCAGAAAAAATTTCCAAAAAAAAAATTTCAAAAAAAAAATAAAAAAAAATAAAAAAAAATTAAAAAAAAATTCAAAAAAAATTTTCGAAAAAAAAAATTTCAAAAAAAATTTTAAAAAAATTTCAAAAAAAAAAATTTCAAAAAAAAATTTTTAAAAAAATTTCAAAAAAAAAAAAAAAAAAAAATTTTAAGAAAAATTGAAAAAAAAAATTCGAAAAAAAAAATTTCAAGAAAAAAAAATAAAAAAAAATTTAAAAAAAATAAAAAAAAATAAAAAAAAATTTAAAAAAAAATTTTCGAAAAAAAAATTTCAAAAAAAAAATTTTCAAAAAAAAATTTCAAAAAAAATTTTCAAAAAAATTTTCGAAAAAAAAAATTTTCAAAAAAAATTTTTAAAAAAAAAATTTTCAAAAAAAATTTTTAAAAAAATTTAAAAAAAATTCGAAAAAAAATTTCGAAAAAAAAACTTTCAAAGAAAATTCAGAAAAAATTTCCAAAAAAAAAATTTCAAAAAAAAATAAAAAAAAATTCAAAAAAAAAATTTTTTTTAAAAATAAAAAAAAAAAAAATTCAAAAAAAAATAATTAAAAAATAATTAAAAAATAATTAAAAAATAATTTAAAAAAAATAAAAAAAAATAAAAAAAAAATAAAAAAAAATTTAAAAAAAATAAAAAAAAATAAAAAAAAATTAAAAAAAAATTTTCGAAAAAAAAAATTTCAAAAAAAAAATTTTCAAAAAAAAAATTTCAAAAAAAATTTTCAAAAAAATTTTCGAAAAAAAAAATAAAAAAAAAAATTTTAAAAAAATTCAAAAAAAAATCAAAAAAAATTTAAAAAAAAAATAAAAAAAAAATTAAAAAAAATAAAAAAAATAAAAAATTAAAAAAAATAAATAAAAAAAATTGAAAAAA
>OX101813.2:28771904-28804404 GCA_944452925.2 Chrysolina oricalcia | reverse complement strand
AATTTTCGAAAAAATAAAAAAAAAATTTCCAAAAAAAAAATTCAAAAAAAAATTCAAAAAAAATTCAAAAAAAAAATCGAAAAAAAAAAAATTTCGAAAAAATGAAAAAAAATTTCAAAAAAAATTTAAAAAAAATTTTCAAAAAAAAATTTCAAAAAAAATTAAAAAAAAAATCGAAAAAAAAAATTTTCGAAAAAATAAAAAAAAAAAAAATTTTCAAAAAAAAATCAAAAAAAATTTTCAAAAAAAAAATTGAAAAAAAGAATTTCAAAAAAAATTCAAAAAAAAATCGAAAAAAAAAATTTTCGAAAAAATAAAAAAAAAAATTTCAAAAATAAAATCAAAAAAAATTCAAAAAAAAATCGAAAAAAAAAATTTTCGAAAAAAAAATTGAAAAAAAAATTTCAAAAAAAATTCAAAAAAAATCGAAAAAAAAAATTTTCAATAAAAATTCAAAAAAAAATCGAAAAAAAAAATTTTCGAAAAAATAAAAAAAATCTCAAAAAAAATAAAAAAAAAATTTTCAAAAAAAAATTGAAAAAAAATTTCAAAAAAAATTCAAAAAAAAATCGAAAAAAAAAATTTTCGAAAAAATAAAAAAAAAAAAAATTTAAAAAAAAAAATCAAAAAAAAAATTTCGAAAAAATAAAAAAAAATTTCAAAAAAAATTTAAAAAAAATTTTCAAAAAAAAATTTCAAAAAAAATTGAAAAAAAAATCGAAAAAAATTTTTTCGAAAAAATAAAAAAAAAATTTCAAAAAAAAAATCAAAAAAAAATTTTCAAAAAAAAATTGAAAAAAAAAATTCAAAAAAAATTCAAAAAAAAATCGAAAAAAACAATTTTCGAAAAAATAAAAAAAAATTTCAAAAAAAATTTTAAAAAAAATATTCAAAAAAAAATTCAAATAAAAAATTCAAAAAAAATTCAAAAAAAAATCGAAAAAAAAATTTTTCGAAAAAATAAAAAAAAAATTAAAAAAAAATTTAAAAAAAATTTTCAAAAAAAAATTGAAAAAAAATTTCAAAAAAAATTCAAAAAAAAATCGAAAAAAAATTTTCGAAAAAATAAAAAAAAAAATTTCAAAAAAAAATTCAAAAAAAATTCAAAAAAAATTTTCAAAAAAAAAATTTCGAAAAAATAAAAAAAAAAAATTTCAAAAAAAAATCAAAAAAAAAATTTTCAAAAAAAAAATTCAAAAAAAAATTCAAAAAAAATTCAAAAAAAAAATCGAAAAAAATAAATTTCGAAAAAATAAAAAAAAAATTTCAAAAAAAATAAAAAAAAAATTTTCAAAAAAAAAATTCAAAAAAAAATTCAAAAAAAATTCAAAAAAAAAATCGAAAAAAAAAATTTTCGAAAAAATAAAAAAAAAATTTCAAAAAAAATAAAAAAAAATTTTCAAAAAAAAAATTCAATAAAAATTCAAAAAAAATCGAAAAAAAAAATTTCGAAAAAATAAAAAAAAAATTTCAAAAAAAAAATCAAAAAAAAAATTTTCAAAAAAAAAATTGAAAAAAAGAAATTCAAAAAAAATTTTAAAAAAAATCGAAAAAAAAATTTTCGAAAAAGTAAAAAAAAAAATTTCAAAAAAAATAAAAAAAAAATATTCAAAAAAAAATTTCAAAAAAAATTCAAAAAAAAATCGAAAAAAAATTTTTCGAAAAAATAAAAAAAAAAATTCCAAAAAAAAAATTCAAAAAAAAAATTCAAAAAAAATTCAAAAAAAAATCGAAAAAAATAAATTTCGAAAAAATAAAAAAAAATTTCAAATTAAATTTTAAAAAAATTTTCAAAAAAAAATTTCAAAAAAAATTCAAAAAAAAATCGAAAAAAAAATTTTCGAAAAAATAAAAAAAAAAATTCAAAAAAAAAATCAAAAAAAATTTTTCAAAAAAAAATTGAAAAAAAAAATTCAAAAAAAAATCGAAAAATAAAATTTTCGAAAAAATAAAAAAAAAATTTCAAAAAAAATAAAAAAAAAATATTCAAAAAATAATTTCAAAAAAAATTCAAAAAAAAAATCGAAAAAAATTTTTCGAAAAAATAAAAAAAAATTCAAAAAAAAATCGAAAAAAAAAATTTTCGAAAAAATAAAAAAAAAATATTCAAAAAAAAATCAAAAAAAATTCAAAAAAAAATCGAAAAAAAATTTTTCGAAAAAATAAAAAAAAAAATCAAAAAAAAATCGAAAAAAAAATTTTCGAAAAAATAAAAAAAATCTCAAAAAAAAAAAAAAAATTTTCAAAAAAAAATTTCAAAAAAAATTCAAAAAAAATCGAAAAAAATTTTTTCGAAAAAATAAAAAAAAAAAAAATTTCAAAAAAATAATCAAAAAAAAAATTTCGAAAAAATAAAAAAAAAATTTCAAAAAAAAAATTTTTTAAAAAATTTTAAAAAAATTCGAAAAAAAATTTCGAAAAAAAAACTTTCAAAAAAAATTCAGAAAAAATTTCCAAAAAAAAATTTCAAAAAAAAAATTAAAAAAAAATTTCAAAAAAAATTCAAAAAAAATTTTCGAAAAAAAAAAAAAAAAAAATTTCAAAAAAAAAATCAAAAAAAAAATTTTCGAAAAAAAAATTGAAAAAAAAATTTCAAAAAAAATTAAAAAAAAAATCGAAAAAAAAAATTTTCAATAAAAATTCAAAAAAAAATCGAAAAAAAAAATTTCGAAAAAATAAAAAAAAAATTTCAAAAAAAATAAAAAAAAAATCGAAAAAAAAAATTTTCGAACAAAATAAAAAAAAAAATTTTTCAAAAAAAAAATCAAAAAAAAATTTTCAAAAAAAAAATTGAAAAACAAAATTCAAAAAAAATTCAAAAAAAAATCGAAAAAAAAATTTAAAAAAAATAAAAAAAAAAATTAAAAAAAAAAATTTAAAAAAAATAAAAAAAAATAAAAAATTAAAAAAAAAAAAATAAAACAAAATAAAAAAATATTAAAAAAAAAAATTTCGAAAAAAAAAATTTCAAAAAAAATTTAAAAAAAAATAAAAAAAAAAATTTCAAAAAAAAATTGAAAAAAAATTTCAAAAAAAATTCAAAAAAAATCGAAAAAAAAAATTTTCGGAAAAATAAAAAAAAAAAAATTTCAAAAAAAAAATCAAAAAAAAAATTTTCGAAAAAAAAATTTTCGAAAAAATTTCAAAAAAAATTCAAAAAAAATCGAAAAAAAAAAATTTTCAATAAAAATTCAAAAAAAAATCGAAAAAAAAAAATTTCGAAAAAATAAAAAAAAAATTTCAAAAAAAATAAAAAAAAAATCGAAAAAAAAAATTTTCGAACAAAATAAAAAAAAAAAATTTTCAAAAAAAAAATCAAAAAAAAATTTTCAAAAAAAAAATTGAAAAAAAAAATTCAAAAAAAATTCAAAAAAAATCGAAAAAAAAATTTTTCGGAAAAATAAAAAAAAAAATTTTCAAAAAAAAAATTCAAAAAAAATTCAAAAAAAAAATCGAAAAAAAAAAATTTCGAAAAAATAAAAAAAAAATTTCAAAAAAAATAAAAAAAAATTTTAAAAAAAAATTGAAAAAAAATTTCAGAAAAAATTCAAAAAAAAATCGAAAAAAAAAATTTTCGAAAAAATAAAAAAAAAATTTCAAAAAAAAAATCAAAAAAAAAATTTTCAAAAAAAAAAATTGAAAAAAAAAATTCAAAAAAAATTTAAAAAAAAATCGAAAAAAAAATTTTCGAAAAAGTAAAAAAAAAATTTCAAAAAAAATAAAAAAAAAATATTCAAAAAAAAATTTCAAAAAAAATTCAAAAAAAAAATCGAAAAAAAAATTTTCGAAAAAATAAAAAAAAAATTTCCAAAAAAAAAATTCAAAAAAAAATTCAAAAAAAATTCAAAAAAAAAATCGAAAAAAAAAAAATTTCGAAAAAATGAAAAAAAATTTCAAAAAAAATTTAAAAAAAATTTTCAAAAAAAAATTTCAAAAAAAATTCAAAAAAAAATCGAAAAAAAAAATTTTCGAAAAAATAAAAAAAAAAAAAATTTTCAAAAAAAAATCAAAAAAAATTTTCAAAAAAAAAATTGAAAAAAAGAATTTCAAAAAAAATTCAAAAAAAAATCGAAAAAAAAAATTTTCGAAAAAATAAAAAAAAAATTTCAAAAATAAAATCAAAAAAAATTCAAAAAAAATTCAAAAAAAAATCGAAAAAAAAAATTTTCGAAAAAAAAATTGAAAAAAAAATTTCAAAAAAAATTCAAAAAAAATCGAAAAAAAAAATTTTCAATAAAAATTCAAAAAAAAATCGAAAAAAAAAATTTTCGAAAAAATAAAAAAAATCTCAAAAAAAATAAAAAAAAAATTTTCAAAAAAAAATTGAAAAAAAATTTCAAAAAAAATTCAAAAAAAAATCGAAAAAAAAATTTTTCGAAAAAATAAAAAAAAAAAAAATTTTAAAAAAAAAATCAAAAAAAAAAATTTCGAAAAAATAAAAAAAAATTTCAAAAAAAATTTAAAAAAAATTTTCAAAAAAAAATTTCAAAAAAAATTGAAAAAAAAATCGAAAAAAATTTTTTCGAAAAAATAAAAAAAAAATTTCAAAAAAAAAATCAAAAAAAAATTTTCAAAAAAAAAATTGAAAAAAAAAATTCAAAAAAAATTCAAAAAAAAATCGAAAAAAACAATTTTCGAAAAAATAAAAAAAAATTTCAAAAAAAATTTAAAAAAAAATATTCAAAAAAAAATTCAAATAAAAAATTCAAAAAAAATTCAAAAAAAAATCGAAAAAAAAATTTTTCGAAAAAATAAAAAAAAAAAAAATTTTAAAAAAAAAATCAAAAAAAAAAATTTCGAAAAAATAAAAAAAAATTTCAAAAAAAATTTAAAAAAAATTTTCAAAAAAAAATTTCAAAAAAAATTGAAAAAAAAATCGAAAAAAATTTTTTCGAAAAAATAAAAAAAAAATTTCAAAAAAAAAATCAAAAAAAAATTTTCAAAAAAAAAATTGAAAAAAAAAATTCAAAAAAAATTCAAAAAAAAATCGAAAAAAACAATTTTCGAAAAAATAAAAAAAAATTTCAAAAAAAATTTAAAAAAAAATATTCAAAAAAAAATTCAAATAAAAAATTCAAAAAAAATTCAAAAAAAAATCGAAAAAAAAATTTTTCGAAAAAATAAAAAAAAAATTAAAAAAAAATTTAAAAAAAATTTTCAAAAAAAAATTGAAAAAAAATTTCAAAAAAAATTCAAAAAAAAATCGAAAAAAAATTTTCGAAAAAATAAAAAAAAAATTTCAAAAAAAAATTCAAAAAAAATTCAAAAAAAATTTTCAAAAAAAAAATTTCGAAAAAATAAAAAAAAAAAATTTCAAAAAAAAATCAAAAAAAAAATTTTCAAAAAAAAAATTCAAAAAAAAATTCAAAAAAAATTCAAAAAAAAAATCGAAAAAAATAAATTTCGAAAAAATAAAAAAAAAATTTCAAAAAAAATAAAAAAAAAATTTTCAAAAAAAAAATTCAAAAAAAAAATTCAAAAAAAATTCAAAAAAAAAATCGAAAAAAAAAATTTTCGAAAAAATAAAAAAAAAATTTCAAAAAAAATAAAAAAAAATTTTCAAAAAAAAAATTCAATAAAAATTCAAAAAAAATCGAAAAAAAAAAATTTCGAAAAAATAAAAAAAAAATTTCAAAAAAAAAATCAAAAAAAAAATTTTCAAAAAAAAAATTGAAAAAAAGAAATTCAAAAAAAATTTTAAAAAAAATCGAAAAAAAAATTTTCGAAAAAGTAAAAAAAAAAATTTCAAAAAAAATAAAAAAAAAATATTCAAAAAAAAATTTCAAAAAAAATTCAAAAAAAAATCGAAAAAAAATTTTTCGAAAAAATAAAAAAAAAATTCCAAAAAAAAAATTCAAAAAAAAAATTCAAAAAAAATTCAAAAAAAAATCGAAAAAAATAAATTTCGAAAAAATAAAAAAAAATTTCAAATTAAATTTTAAAAAAATTTTCAAAAAAAAATTTCAAAAAAAATTCAAAAAAAAATCGAAAAAAAAATTTTCGAAAAAATAAAAAAAAAAATTCAAAAAAAAAATCAAAAAAAATTTTTCAAAAAAAAATTGAAAAAAAAAATTCAAAAAAAAATCGAAAAATAAAATTTTCGAAAAAATAAAAAAAAAATTTCAAAAAAAATAAAAAAAAAATATTCAAAAAAAAATTTCAAAAAAAATTCAAAAAAAAAATCGAAAAAAAATTTTTCGAAAAAATAAAAAAAAATTCAAAAAAAAATCGAAAAAAAAAATTTTCGAAAAAATAAAAAAAAAATATTCAAAAAAAAATTCAAAAAAAATTGAAAAAAAAATCGAAAAAAAATTTTTCGAAAAAATAAAAAAAAAAAATCAAAAAAAAATCGAAAAAAAAATTTTCGAAAAAATAAAAAAAATCTCAAAAAAAATAAAAAAAAAATTTTCAAAAAAAAATTGAAAAAAAATTTCAAAAAAAATTCAAAAAAAAATAGAAAAAAAAATTTTTCGAAAAAATAAAAAAAAAAAAAAATTCAAAAAAAAATCAAAAAAAAAATTTCCGAAAAAAAAATTGAAAAAAAAATTTCAAAAAAAATTTTAAAAAAAATCGAAAAAAAAAAATTTTCAATAAAAATTCAAAAAAAAATAAAAAAAAAAATCGAAAAAAAAAATTTTCGAACAAAATAAAAAAAAAAAAATTTCAAAAAAAAAATCAAAAAAAAATTTTCAAAAAAAAAATTCAAAAAAAATACAAAAAAAAAATCGAAAAAAAAAATTTTCGAAAAAATAAAAAAAAAAAAATTTTCAAAAAAAAATCAAAAAAAAATTTTCAAAAAAAAAATTGAAAAAAAGAATTTCAAAAAAAATTAAAAAAAAAATCGAAAAAAAAAAATTTCGAAAAAATAAAAAAAAAAATTTCAAAAATAAAATCAAAAAAAATTCAAAAAAAATTCAAAAATAAATCGAAAAAAAAAATTTTCGAAAAAAAAATTGAAAAAAAAATTTCAAAAAAAATTCAAAAAAAATCGAAAAAAAAAATTTTCAATAAAAATTCAAAAAAAAATCGAAAAAAAAATTTTTCGAAAAAATAAAAAAAATCTCAAAAAAAAAAAAAAAAAAATTTTCAAAAAAAAATTTCAAAAAAAATTCAAAAAAAATCGAAAAAAAATTTTTCGAAAAAAAAAAAAAAAAAAAAAATTCAAAAAAATAATCAAAAAAAAAATTTCGAAAAAATAAAAAAAAATTTTCAAAAAAAAATTTTTTAAAAAATTTTAAAAAAATTCGAAAAAAAATTTCGAAAAAAAAACTTTCAAAAAAAATTCAGAAAAAATTTCCAAAAAAAAATTTCAAAAAAAAAATTAAAAAAAAATTTCAAAAAAAATTCAAAAAAAATTTTCGAAAAAAAAAAAAAAAAAAAATTTCAAAAAAAAAATCAAAAAAAAAATTTTCGAAAAAAAAATTGAAAAAAAAATTTCAAAAAAAATTTAAAAAAAAATCGAAAAAAAAAATTTTCAATAAAAATTCAAAAAAAAATCGAAAAAAAAAATTTCGAAAAAATAAAAAAAAAATTTCAAAAAAAATAAAAAAAAAATCGAAAAAAAAAATTTTCGAACAAAATAAAAAAAAAAATTTTTCAAAAAAAAAATCAAAAAAAAATTTTCAAAAAAAAAATTGAAAAACAAAATTCAAAAAAAATTAAAAAAAAAATAGAAAAAAAAATTTAAAAAAAATAAAAAAAAAATAAAAAAAAAATTTAAAAAAAATAAAAAAAAATAAAAAATTAAAAAAAAAAAATAAAACAAAATAAAAAAAATATTAAAAAAAAAAATTTCGAAAAAAAAAATTTCAAAAAAAAAATTTTCTGAAAAAAAATTTCAAAAAAAATTTTCAAAAAATTTTCGAAAAAAAAAATTTCAAAAAAAAATTTTAAAAAAAATTTCAAAAAAAAATTTCAAAAAAAAATAAAAAAAAATTCGAAAAAAAAATTTTCAAGAAAAAAAATTTTAAAAAAATTTCAAAAAAAAAATTTTTCAAAAAAAATTTTTAAAATTTAAAAAAAATTCGAAAAAAAATTTCGAAAAAAAAACTTTCAAAAAAAATTCAGAAAAAATTTCCAAAAAAAAATTTCAAAAAAAAAATAAAAAAAAATAAAAAAAAATTAAAAAAAAAATTCAAAAAAAATTTTCGAAAAAAAAAATTTCAAAAAAAAATTTTAAAAAAATTTCAAAAAAAAAAATTTCAAAAAAAAATTTTTAAAAAAATTTCAAAAAAAAAAAAAAAAATTTTAAGAAAAATTGAAAAAAAAAATTCGAAAAAAAAAATTTCAAGAAAAAAAAATAAAAAAAAATTTAAAAAAAATAAAAAAAAATAAAAAAAAATTTTAAAAAAAATTTTCGAAAAAAAAAATTTCAAAAAAAAAATTTTCAAAAAAAAATTTCAAAAAAAATTTTCAAAAAAATTTTCGAAAAAAAAAATTCAAAAAAAAAATTTAAAAAAAAAATTCAAAAAAAAATCAAAAAAAATTTCAAAAAAAAAACGAAAAAACATTTCAAGAAAAAAAAATTTAAAAAAAAATTTTATAAAATTTTAAAAAAATTTTAAAAAAAATTTCAAAAAAAAAAAATTTTTAAAAAATAAAAAAAAAAATTTCAAAAAAAAATAATTAAAAAATAATTTTTAAAAAAATAAAAAAAAATAAAAAAAAATAAAAAAAAATAAAAAAAAAAATTAAAAAAAATAAAAAAAAATTAAGAAAAAAATTTTCGGAAAAAAAAATTTCAAAAAAAAAATTTTCAAAAAAAAATTTCAAAAAAAATTAAAAAAAAAATAAAAAAAAAAATTTCAAAAAAAAATTGAAAAAAAATTTCAAAAAAAATTCAAAAAAAATCGAAAAAAAAAATTTTCGGAAAAATAAAAAAAAAAAATTTCAAAAAAAAAATCAAAAAAAAAATTTTCGAAAAAAAAATTTTCGAAAAAATTTCAAAAAAAATTCAAAAAAAATCGAAAAAAAAAAATTTTCAATAAAAATTCAAAAAAAAATCGAAAAAAAAAAATTTCGAAAAAATAAAAAAAAAATTTCAAAAAAAATAAAAAAAAAATCGAAAAAAAAAATTTTCGAACAAAAATTTCAAAAAAAATTTTCAAAAAAATTTTCGAAAAAAAAAATTTTCAAAAAAAATTTTTAAAAAAAAAATTTTCAAAAAAAATTTTTAAAAAAATTTAAAAAAAATTCGAAAAAAAATTTCGAAAAAAAAACTTTCAAAGAAAATTCAGAAAAAATTTCCAAAAAAAAAATTTCAAAAAAAAATAAAAAAAAATTCAAAAAAAAAATTTTTTTTAAAAATAAAAAAAAAAATTCAAAAAAAAATTCAAAAAAAAATAATTAAAAAATAATTAAAAAATAATTTAAAAAAAATAAAAAAAAAATAAAAAAAAAATAAAAAAAATTTTTAAAAAAATAAAAAAAAATAAAAAAAAATAAAAAAAAAAATTTTCGAAAAAAAAAATTTCAAAAAAAAAATTTTCAAAAAAAAAATTTCAAAAAAAATTTTCAAAAAAATTTTCGAAAAAAAAAATTTAAAAAAAAAATTTTAAAAAATTCAAAAAAAAATCAAAAAAAATTTAAAAAAAAAATAAAAAAAAAATTAAAAAATATAAAAAAAATAAAAAATTAAAAAAAATAAATAAAAAAAATTGAAAAAAAATTAAAAAAAAATTCGAAAAAAAAATTTTCAAGAAAAAAATATTTTAAAAAAAATTTTAAAAAAATTTCAAAAAAAAAATTTTCAAAAAAAATTTTTAAAAAAATAAAAAAAAAATTCGAAAAAAAATTTCGAAAAAAAAAATAAAATAAAATTAAAAAAAATAAAAAATAAAAAAAAATAAAAAAAAATAAAAAAATAAAAAATTTCAAAAAAATAAAAAAAAAATTTAAAAAAAATTCAAAAAAAATTTTCGAAAAAAAAAATTTTCAAAAAAAAATTTTAAAAAAAATTTTAAAAAAATAAAAAAAAAAAATTTAAAAAAAAAAATAAAAAAAAATAAAAAATAGAAAAATAATAAAAAAAATAAAAAATTTCAAAAAAATAAAAAAAAAATAAAAAAAAATTAAAAAAAAAATTCAAAAAAAATTTTCAAAAAAAAAAATTAAAAAAAAATTTCAAGAAAAAATTTTAAAAAAATTTTTTAAAAAAATAAAAAAAAAATTTCAAAAAAAAAATAAATTTTTATTTATTTTTTTTTTGAAATTTTAATTTAAAAAAAATAAAAAAAAATTTAAAAAAAATAAAAAAAAAAATAAAAAAAAAAATTTAAAAAAAATAAAAAAAAATAAAAAATAAAAAAAAAAAAAAATAAAACAAAATAAAAAAAATATTAAAAAAAAAAATTTCGAAAAAAAAAATTTCAAAAAAAAAACGAAAAAACATTTCAAGAAAAAAAAATTTAAAAAAAAATTTTATAAAATTTTAAAAAAATTTTAAAAAAAATTTCAAAAAAAAAAAATTTTTAAAAAATAAAAAAAAAAATTTCAAAAAAAAATAATTAAAAAATAATTTAAAAAAAAATAAAAAAAAATAAAAAAAAATAAAAAAAAATAAAAAAAAAATTAAAAAAAATAAAAAAAAATTAAGAAAAAAATTTTCGGAAAAAAAAATTTCAAAAAAAAAATTTTCAAAAAAAAATTTCAAAAAAAATTAAAAAAAAAATAAAAAAAAAAATTTCAAAAAAAAATTGAAAAAAAATTTCAAAAAAAATTCAAAAAAAATCGAAAAAAAAAATTTTCGGAAAAATAAAAAAAAAAAAATTTCAAAAAAAAAATCAAAAAAAAAATTTTCGAAAAAAAAATTTTCGAAAAAAAAATTTTCGAAAAAATTTCAAAAAAAATTAAAAAAAAATCGAAAAAAAAAAATTTTCAATAAAAATTCAAAAAAAAATCGAAAAAAAAAAATTTCGAAAAAATAAAAAAAAAATTTCAAAAAAAATAAAAAAAAAATCGAAAAAAAAAATTTTCGAACAAAAATTTCAAAAAAAATTTTCAAAAAAATTTTCGAAAAAAAAAATTTTCAAAAAAAATTTTTAAAAAAAAAATTTTCAAAAAAAATTTTTAAAAAAATTAAAAAAAAATTCGAAAAAAGATTTCGAAAAAAAAACTTTCAAAGAAAATTCAGAAAAAATTTCCAAAAAAAAAATTTCAAAAAAAAATAAAAAAAAATTCAAAAAAAAAAATTTTTTTAAAAATAAAAAAAAAAATTCAAAAAAAAATTCAAAAAAAAATAATTAAAAAATAATTAAAAAATAATTAAAAAAAAATAAAAAAAAAATAAAAAAAAAATAAAAAAAATTTTTAAAAAAATAAAAAAAAATAAAAAAAAATTAAAAAAAAAATTTTCGAAAAAAAAAATTTCAAAAAAAAAATTTTCAAAAAAAAAATTTCAAAAAAAATTTTCAAAAAAATTTTCGAATAAAAAAATTAAAAAAAAAATTTTAAAAAATTCAAAAAAAAATCAAAAAAAATTTAAAAAAAAAATAAAAAAAAAATAAAAAAAAATAAAAAAAATAAAAAATAAAAAAAAATAAATAAAAAAAATTGAAAAAAAATTGAAAAAAAAAATTCGAAAAAAAAATTTTCAAGAAAAAAATATTTTAAAAAAAATTTTAAAAAAATTTCAAAAAAAAAATTTTCAAAAAAAATTTTTAAAAAAATTTAAAAAAAATTCGAAAAAAAATTTCGAAAAAAAAAATAAAATAAAATTAAAAAAAATAAAAAATAAAAAAAAATAAAAAAAAATAAAAAAATAAAAAATTTCAAAAAAATAAAAAAAAAATTAAAAAAAAATTCAAAAAAAATTTTCGAAAAAAAAAATTTTCAAAAAAAAATTTTAAAAAAAATTTAAAAAAAATAAAAAAAAAAAAATTTAAAAAAAAAAATAAAAAAAAATAAAAAATAGAAAAATAATAAATAAAATAAAAAATTTCAAAAAAATAAAAAAAAAATAAAAAAAAATTAAAAAAAAAATTCAAAAAAAATTTTCAAAAAAAAAAATTAAAAAAAAATTTCAAAAAAAAATTTAAAAAAAATTTTTTAAAAAAATAAAAAAAAAATTTCAAAAAAAAAATAAATTTTTATTTATTTTTTTTTGAAATTTTAATTTAAAAAAAATTAAAAAAAATTTAAAAAAAATAAAAAAAAAAATAAAAAAAAAAATTTAAAAAAAATAAAAAAAAATAAAAAATTAAAAAAAAAAAAAAATAAAACAAAATAAAAAAAATATTAAAAAAAAAAATTTCGAAAAAAAAAATTTCAAAAAAAAAATTTTCTGAAAAAAAATTTCAAAAAAAATTTTCAAAAAATTTTCGAAAAAAAAAATTTCAAAAAAAAATTTCAAAAAAAAATAAAAAAAAATTCGAAAAAAAAATTTTCAAGAAAAAAAATTTTAAAAAAATTTCAAAAAAAAAATTTTTCAAAAAAAATTTTTAAAATTTAAAAAAAATTCGAAAAAAAATTTCGAAAAAAAAACTTTCAAAAAAAATTCAGAAAAAATTTCCAAAAAAAAAATTTCAAAAAAAAAATAAAAAAAAATAAAAAAAAATTTAAAAAAAAATTCAAAAAAAATTTTCGAAAAAAAAAATTTCAAAAAAAAATTTTAAAAAAATTTCAAAAAAAAAAATTTCAAAAAAAAATTTTTAAAAAAATTTCAAAAAAAAAAAAAAAAAAAATTTTAAGAAAAATTGAAAAAAAAAATTCGAAAAAAAAAATTTCAAGAAAAAAAAATAAAAAAAAATTTAAAAAAAATAAAAAAAAATAAAAAAAAATTTTAAAAAAAATTTTCGAAAAAAAAAATTTCAAAAAAAAAATTTTCAAAAAAAAATTTCAAAAAAAATTTTCAAAAAAATTTTCGAAAAAAAAAATTCAAAAAAAAAATTTTAAAAAAAAATTCAAAAAAAAATCAAAAAAAATTTCAAAAAAAAAACGAAAAAAAATTTCAAGAAAAAAAAATTAAAAAAAAAAATTTATAAAATTTTAAAAAAATTTAAAAAAAAATTTCAAAAAAAAAAAATTTTTAAAAAATAAAAAAAAAAATTTCAAAAAAAAATAATTAAAAAATAATTTAAAAAAAAATAAAAAAAAATAAAAAAAAATAAAAAAAAATAAAAAAAAAATTAAAAAAAATAAAAAAAAATTAAGAAAAAAATTTTCGGAAAAAAAAATTTCAAAAAAAAAATTTTCAAAAAAAAATTTCAAAAAAAATTAAAAAAAAAATAAAAAAAAATATTTCAAAAAAAAATTGAAAAAAAATTTCAAAAAAAATTCAAAAAAAATCGAAAAAAAAAATTTTCGGAAAAATAAAAAAAAAAAAATTTCAAAAAAAAAATCAAAAAAAAAATTTTCGAAAAAAAAATTTTCGAAAAAATTTCAAAAAAAATTCAAAAAAAATCGAAAAAAAAAAATTTTCAATAAAAATTCAAAAAAAAATCGAAAAAAAAAAAATTTCGAAAAAATAAAAAAAAAATTTCAAAAAAAATAAAAAAAAAATCGAAAAAAAAAATTTTCGAACAAAATAAAAAAAAAAATTTTCAAAAAAAAAATCAAAAAAAAATTTTCAAAAAAAAAATTGAAAAAAAAAATTCAAAAAAAATTCAAAAAAAATCGAAAAAAAAATTTTTCGGAAAAATAAAAAAAAAAATTTTCAAAAAAAAAATTCAAAAAAAATTCAAAAAAAAAATCGAAAAAAAAAAATTTCGAAAAAATAAAAAAAAAATTTCAAAAAAAATAAAAAAAAATTTTTAAAAAAAATTGAAAAAAAATTACAGAAAAAATTCAAAAAAAAATCGAAAAAAAAAATTTTCGAAAAAATAAAAAAAAATTTTCAAAAAAAAAATCAAAAAAAAAATTTTCAAAAAAAAAAATTGAAAAAAAAAATTCAAAAAAAATTTAAAAAAAAATCGAAAAAAAAATTTTCGAAAAAGTAAAAAAAAAATTTCAAAAAAAATAAAAAAAAAATATTCAAAAAAAAATTTCAAAAAAAATTCAAAAAAAAAATCGAAAAAAAAATTTTCGAAAAAATAAAAAAAAAATTTCCAAAAAAAAAATTCAAAAAAAAAATTCAAAAAAAATTCAAAAAAAAAATCGAAAAAAAAAAAATTTCGAAAAAATGAAAAAAAATTTCAAAAAAAATTTAAAAAAAATTTTCAAAAAAAAATTTCAAAAAAAATTCAAAAAAAAATCGAAAAAAAAAATTTTCGAAAAAATAAAAAAAAAAAAAATTTTCAAAAAAAAATCAAAAAAAATTTTCAAAAAAAAAATTGAAAAAAAGAATTTCAAAAAAAATTCAAAAAAAAATCGAAAAAAAAAAATTTCGAAAAAATAAAAAAAAAAATTTCAAAAATAAAATCAAAAAAAATTCAAAAAAAATTCAAAAAAAAATCGAAAAAAAAAATTTTCGAAAAAAAAATTGAAAAAAAAATTTCAAAAAAAATTCAAAAAAAATCGAAAAAAAAAATTTTCAATAAAAATTCAAAAAAAAATCGAAAAAAAAAATTTTCGAAAAAATAAAAAAAATCTCAAAAAAAATAAAAAAAAAATTTTCAAAAAAAAATTGAAAAAAAATTTCAAAAAAAATTCAAAAAAAAATCGAAAAAAAAAATTTTCGAAAAAATAAAAAAAAAAAAAATTTAAAAAAAAAATCAAAAAAAAAAATTTCGAAAAAATAAAAAAAAATTTCAAAAAAAATTTAAAAAAAATTTTCAAAAAAAAATTTCAAAAAAAATTGAAAAAAAAATCGAAAAAAATTTTTTCGAAAAAATAAAAAAAAAATTTCAAAAAAAAAATCAAAAAAAAATTTTCAAAAAAAAAATTGAAAAAAAAAATTCAAAAAAAATTCAAAAAAAAATCGAAAAAAACAATTTTCGAAAAAATAAAAAAAAATTTCAAAAAAAATTTTAAAAAAAATATTCAAAAAAAAATTCAAATAAAAAATTCAAAAAAAATTCAAAAAAAAATCGAAAAAAAAATTTTTCGAAAAAATAAAAAAAAAATTAAAAAAAAATTTAAAAAAAATTTTCAAAAAAAAATTGAAAAAAAATTTCAAAAAAAATTCAAAAAAAAATCGAAAAAAAATTTTCGAAAAAATAAAAAAAAAAATTTCAAAAAAAAATTCAAAAAAAATTCAAAAAAAATTTTCAAAAAAAAAATTTCGAAAAAATAAAAAAAAAAAATTTCAAAAAAAAATCAAAAAAAAAATTTTCAAAAAAAAAATTCAAAAAAAAATTCAAAAAAAATTCAAAAAAAAAATCGAAAAAAATAAATTTCGAAAAAATAAAAAAAAAAATTCAAAAAAAATAAAAAAAAAATCGAAAAAAAAAATTTTCGAACAAAATAAAAAAAAAAATTTTCAAAAAAAAAATCAAAAAAAAATTTTCAAAAAAAAAATTGAAAAAAAAAATTCAAAAAAAATTCAAAAAAAATCGAAAAAAAAATTTTTCGAAAAAATAAAAAAAAAAATTTTCAAAAAAAAAATTCAAATAAAATTCAAAAAAAAAATCGAAAAAAAAAAATTTCGAAAAAATAAAATAAAAATTTCAAAAAAAATAAAAAAAAAATTTCAAAAAAAAATTGAAAAAAAATTTCAGAAAAAATTCAAAAAAAAATCGAAAAAAAAAATTTTCGAAAAAATAAAAAAAAATTTCCAAAAAAAAAATCAAAAAAAAAATTTTCAAAAAAAAAATTGAAAAAAAAAATTCAAAAAAAATTTAAAAAAAAATCGAAAAAAAAATTTTCGAAAAAGTAAAAAAAAAATTTCAAAAAAATAAAAAAAAAAAATTCAAAAAAAAATTTCAAAAAAAATTCAAAAAAAAAATCGAAAAAAAAATTTTCGAAAAAATAAAAAAAAAATTTCCAAAAAAAAAATTCAAAAAAAAAATTCAAAAAAAATTCAAAAAAAAAATCGAAAAAAAAAAATTTCGAAAAAATAAAAAAAAATTTCAAAAAAAATTTTAAAAAAATTTTCAAAAAAAAATTTCAAAAGAAATTCAAAAAAAAATCGAAAAAAAAAATTTTCGAAAAAATAAAAAAAAAAATTTCAAAAAAAAAATCAAAAAAAATTTTCAAAAAAAAATTGAAAAAAAATTCAAAAAAAATACAAAAAAAAAATTGAAAAAAAAAATTTTCGAAAAAATAAAAAAAAAAATTTCAAAAATAAAATCAAAAAAAATTCAAAAAAAATTCAAAAAAAAATCGAAAAAAAAAATTTTCGAAAAAAAAATTGAAAAAAAAATTTCAAAAAAAATTCAAAAAAAATCGAAAAAAAAAATTTTCAATAAAAATTCAAAAAAAAATCGAAAAAAAAAATTTTCGAAAAAATAAAAAAAATCTCAAAAAAAATAAAAAAAAAATTTTCAAAAAAAAATTGAAAAAAAATTTCAAAAAAAATTCAAAAAAAAATCGAAAAAAAAAATTTTCGAAAAAATAAAAAAAAAAAAAATTTAAAAAAAAAAATCAAAAAAAAAAATTTCGAAAAAATAAAAAAAAATTTCAAAGAAAATTTAAAAAAAATTTTCAAAAAAAAATTTCAAAAAAAATTGAAAAAAAAATCGAAAAAAAATTTTTCGAAAAAATAAAAAAAAAATTTCAAAAAAAAAATCAAAAAAAAATTTTCAAAAAAAAAATTGAAAAAAAAAATTCAAAAAAAATTCAAAAAAAAATCGAAAAAAACAATTTTCGAAAAAATAAAAAAAAAATTTCAAAAAAAATTAAAAAAAAAATATTCAAAAAAAAATTCAAATAAAAAATTCAAAAAAAATTCAAAAAAAAATCGAAAAAAAAATTTTTCGAAAAAATAAAAAAAAAATTAAAAAAAAATTTAAAAAAAATTTTCAAAAAAAAATTGAAAAAAAATTTCAAAAAAAATTCAAAAAAAAATCGAAAAAAAATTTTCGAAAAAATAAAAAAAAAAATTTCAAAAAAAAATTCAAAAAAAATTCAAAAAAAATTTTCAAAAAAAAAATTTCGAAAAAATAAAAAAAAAAAATTTCAAAAAAAAATCAAAAAAAAAATTTTCAAAAAAAAAATTCAAAAAAAAATTCAAAAAAAATTCAAAAAAAAAATCGAAAAAAATAAATTTCGAAAAAATAAAAAAAAAATTTCAAAAAAAATAAAAAAAAAATTTTCAAAAAAAAAATTCAAAAAAAAAATTCAAAAAAAATTCAAAAAAAAAATCGAAAAAAAAAATTTTCAAAAAAATAAAAAAAAAATTTCAAAAAAAATAAAAAAAAATTTTCAAAAAAAAAATTCAATAAAAATTCAAAAAAAATCGAAAAAAAAAATTTTCGAAAAAATAAAAAAAAAATTTCAAAAAAAAAAATCAAAAAAAAAATTTTCAAAAAAAAAATTCAAAAAAAGAAATTCAAAAAAAATTTAAAAAAAAATCGAAAAAAAAATTTTCGAAAAAGTAAAAAAAAAAATTTCAAAAAAAATAAAAAAAAAATATTCAAAAAAAAATTTCAAAAAAAATTCAAAAAAAAATCGAAAAAAAATTTTTCGAAAAAATAAAAAAAAAAATTCCAAAAAAAAAATTCAAAAAAAAAATTCAAAAAAAATTCAAAAAAAAATCGAAAAAAATAAATTTCGAAAAAATAAAAAAAAATTTCAAATTAAATTTTAAAAAAATTTTCAAAAAAAAATTTCAAAAAAAGTTCAAAAAAAAATCGAAAAAAAAATTTTCGAAAAAATAAAAAAAAAAATTAAAAAAAAAATCAAAAAAAATTTTTCAAAAAAAAATTGAAAAAAAAAATTCAAAAAAAAATCGAAAAATAAAATTTTCGAAAGAATAAAAAAAAAATTTCAAAAAAAATAAAAAAAAAATATTCAAAAAAAAATTTCAAAAAAAATTCAAAAAAAAAATCGAAAAAAATTTTTTCGAAAAAATAAAAAAAAATTCAAAAAAAAATCGAAAAAAAAAATTTTCGAAAAAATAAAAAAAAAATATTCAAAAAAAAATTCAAAAAAAATTCAAAAAAAAATCGAAAAAAAATTTTTCGAAAAAATAAAAAAAAAATCAAAAAAAAATCGAAAAAAAAATTTTCGAAAAAATAAAAAAAATCTCAAAAAAAATAAAAAAAAAATTTTCAAAAAAAAATTGAAAAAAAATTTCAAAAAAAATTCAAAAAAAAATCGAAAAAAAATTTTTCGAAAAAATAAAAAAAAAAAAAATTTCAAAAAAAAATCAAAAAAAAAATTTTCGAAAAAAAAATTGAAAAAAAAATTTCAAAAAAAATTCAAAAAAAAATCGAAAAAAAAAAATTTTCAATAAAAATTCAAAAAAAAAATAAAAAAAAAAATCGAAAAAAAAAATTTTCGAACAAAATAAAAAAAAAAAAATTTCAAAAAAAAAATCAAAAAAAAATTTTCAAAAAAAAAATTCAAAAAAAATACAAAAAAAAAATCGAAAAAAAAAATTTTCGAAAAAATAAAAAAAAAAAATTTTCAAAAAAAAATCAAAAAAAAAATTTTCAAAAAAAAAATTGAAAAAAAGAATTTCAAAAAAAATTAAAAAAAAAATCGAAAAAAAAAAATTTCGAAAAAATAAAAAAAAAAATTTCAAAAATAAAATCAAAAAAAATTCAAAAAAAATTCAAAAATAAATCGAAAAAAAAAATTTTCGAAAAAAAAATTGAAAAAAAAATTTCAAAAAAAATTCAAAAAAAATCGAAAAAAAAAATTTTCAATAAAAATTCAAAAAAAAATCGAAAAAAAAATTTTTCGAAAAAATAAAAAAAATCTCAAAAAAAAAAAAAAAAATTTTCAAAAAAAAATTGAAAAAAAATTTCAAAAAAAATTCAAAAAAAATCGAAAAAAAAATTTTCGAAAAAATAAAAAAAAAAAAATTTCAAAAAAATAATCAAAAAAAAAATTTCGAAAAAATAAAAAAAAAATTTCAAAAAAAAATTTTTTAAAAAATTTTAAAAAAATTCGAAAAAAAATTTCGAAAAAAAAACTTTCAAAAAAAATTCAGAAAAAATTTCCAAAAAAAAATTTCAAAAAAAAAATTAAAAAAAAATTTCAAAAAAAATTCAAAAAAAATTTTCGAAAAAAAAAATTTTCAAAAAAAAAATTAAAAAAAAAATAAAAAAAAATTTAAAAAAAAATTTTCGAAAAAAAAAATTTCAAAAAAAAAATAAAAAAAAAAAAAATTTCAAAAAAAATTTTCAAAAAAATTTCAAAAAAAAAATTTTCAAAAAAAATTTTTAAAAAAATTTAAAAAAAATTCGAAAAAAAATTTCGAAAAAAAAACTTTCAAAAAAAATTCAGAAAAAATTTCCAAAAAAAAAATTAAAAAAAAAATTTAAAAAAAATTTTCGAAAAAAAAAATTTTCAAAAAAAAAATTAAAAAAAAATAAAAAAAAAATAAAAAAAAAATTTTCGAAAAAAAAAATTTCAAAAAAAAAATTTTCAAAAAAAAAATTTCAAAAACAATTTTCAAAAAAATTTCAAAAAAAAAAATTTTCAAAAAAAATTTTTAAAAAAAAAATTTTCAAAAAAAATTTTTAAAAAAATTTAAAAAAAATTCGAAAAAAAATTTCGAAAAAAAAACTTTCAAAGAAAATTCAGAAAAAATTTCCAAAAAAAAAATTTCAAAAAAAAATAAAAAAAAATTCAAAAAAAAAAATTTTTTTAAAAATAAAAAAAAAAAAATTCAAAAAAAAATAATT
This sequence comes from Chrysolina oricalcia, assembly GCA_944452925.2. NCBI lineage: Eukaryota > Metazoa > Arthropoda > Insecta > Coleoptera > Chrysomelidae > Chrysolina > Chrysolina oricalcia. Next base: position 28,784,734 of record OX101813.2, on the reverse strand, counting down.
AAAAAATAATTAAAAAATAATTAAAAAAAAATAAAAAAAAAATAAAAAAAAAATAAAAAAAAAATTAAAAAAAATAAAAAAAAATAAAAAAAAATTTAAAAAAAAATTTTCGAAAAAAAAAATTTCAAAAAAAAAATTTTCAAAAAAAAAATTTCAAAAAAAATTTTCAAAAAAATTTTCGAAAAAAAAAATTAAAAAAAAAAATTTTAAAAAATTCAAAAAAAAATCAAAAAAAAATTTAAAAAAAAATAAAAAAAAAATTAAAAAAAATAAAAAAAATAAAAAATTAAAAAAAATAAATAAAAAAAATTGAAAAAAAATTGAAAAAAAAATTCGAAAAAAAAATTTTCAAGAAAAAAATATTTTAAAAAAAATTTTAAAAAAATTTCAAAAAAAAAATTTTCAAAAAAAATTTTTAAAAAAATTAAAAAAAAATTCGAAAAAAAATTTCGAAAAAAAAAATAAAATAAAATTAAAAAAAATAAAAAATAAAAAAAAATAAAAAAAAATAAAAAAATAAAAAATTTCAAAAAAATAAAAAAAAAATTAAAAAAAAAATTCAAAAAAAATTTTCGAAAAAAAAAATTTTCAAAAAAAAATTTAAAAAAAAATTTAAAAAAAATTAAAAAAAAAAAATTTAAAAAAAAAATTTAAAAAATTTTTTTTAAAAAAATAAAAAAAAAATTTCAAAAAAAAAAATAAATAAAAAATTTTAAAAAAAATAAAAAAAAATTTAAAAAAAATTTAAAAAAAAATAAAAAAAAAAATTTAAAAAAAATAAAAAAAAATAAAAAATTAAAAAAAAAAAAAATAAAACAAAATAAAAAAAATATTAAAAAAAAATTTTCGAAAAAAAAAATTTCAAAAAAAAAATTTTCTGAAAAAAAATTTCAAAAAAAATTTTCAAAAAAATTTTCGAAAAAAAAAATTTAAAAAAAAAATTTTAAAAAAAATTTCAAAAAAAAATTTCAAAAAAAAATAAAAAAAAATTCGAAAAAAAAATTTTCAAGAAAAAAAATTTTAAAAAAATTTCAAAAAAAAAATTTTTCAAAAAAAATTTTTAAAATTTAAAAAAAATTCGAAAAAAAATTTCGAAAAAAAAACTTTCAAAAAAAATTCAGAAAAAATTTCCAAAAAAAAAATTTCAAAAAAAAAATAAAAAAAAATAAAAAAAAATTAAAAAAAAAATTCAAAAAAAATTTTCGAAAAAAAAAATTTTCAAAAAAAAAAATAAAAAAAATTTCAAAAAAAAATTTTAAAAAAATTTCAAAAAAAAAAATTTCAAAAAAAAATTTTTAAAAAAATTTCAAAAAAAAAAAAAAAAAAAAATTTTAAGAAAAATTGAAAAAAAAAATTCGAAAAAAAAAATTTCAAGAAAAAAAAATTTAAAAAAAAAATAAAAAAAAATAAAAAAAAATTTAAAAAAAATAAAAAAAAATAAAAAAAAATTTTAAAAAAAATTTTCGAAAAAAAAATTTCAAAAAAAAAATTTTCAAAAAAAAATTTCAAAAAAAATTTTCAAAAAAATTTTCGAAAAAAAAAATTCAAAAAAAAAATTTTAAAAAAAAATTCAAAAAAAAATCAAAAAAAATTTCAAAAAAAAATCGAAAAAAAATTTCAAGAAAAAAAAATTTAAAAAAAAATTTTATAAAATTTTAAAAAAATTTAAAAAAAAATTTCAAAAAAAAAAAATTTTTAAAAAATAAAAAAAAAAATTTCAAAAAAAAATAATTAAAAAATAATTTTAAAAAAAATAAAAAAAAATAAAAAAAAATAAAAAAAAATAAAAAAAAAATTAAAAAAAATAAAAAAAATTAAGAAAAAAATTTTCGGAAAAAAAAATTTCAAAAAAAAAATTTTCAAAAAAAAATTTCAAAAAAAATTTTCAAAAAAATTTTCTAAAAAAAAAATTAAAAAAAAAATTTTTAAAAATTCAAAAAAAAATCAAAAAAAATTAAAAAAAAAAATTCGAAAAAAAATTTCAAGAAAAAAAAATTTAAAAAAAAATTTAAAAAAAAATTCAAAAAAATTTTCAGGAAAAAAAAATTATAAAAAAAATTTTAAAAAAATTTCAAAAAAAAAATTTTCAAAAAAAATTAAAAAAAAAATAAAAAAAAAAATTTCAAAAAAAAATTTTAAAAAAATTTTCGAAAAAAAAAATTTCAAAAAAAATAAAAAAAAAAATATTCAAAAAAAAAATTTCAAAAAAATTCAAAAAAAAAATCGAAAAAAAATTTTTCGACAAAATAAAAAAAAAAATCGAAAAAAAAAATTTTCGAAAAAAAAAAAATAAATTCAAAAAAAATAAAAAAAAAAAAATTCAAAAAAAAATTCAAAAAAAATTCAAAAAAAAATCGAAAAAAAATTTTTCGAAAAAAAAAAAAAAAATTCAAAAAAAAATCGAAAAAAAAAATTTTCGAAAAAATAAAAAAAATCTCAAAAAAAATTAAAAAAAAAATTTTCAAAAAAAAATTGAAAAAAAATTTCAAAAAAAATTGAAAAAAAAATCGAAAAAAAAAATTTTCGAAAAAATAAAAAAAAAAAAATTTCAAAAATAAAATCAAAAAAAAAATTTTCGAAAAAAAAATTGAAAAAAAAATTTCAAAAAAAATTAAAAAAAAAATCGAAAAAAAAAATTTTCAATAAAAATTCAAAAAAAAATCGAAAAAAAAAATTTCGAAAAAATAAAAAAAAAATTTCAATAAAAATAAAAAAAAAATCGAAAAAAAAAAAATTTTCGAACAAAATAAAAAAAAAATTTTTCAAAAAAAAAATCAAAAAAAAATTTTCAAAAAAAAAATTGAAAAACAAAATTCAAAAAAAATTCAAAAAAAAATCGAAAAAAAAATTTTTCGAAAAAATAAAAAAAAAATTTTCAAAAAAAAAAATCAAAAAAAAATTCAAAAAAAATTAAAAAAAAAATCGAAAAAAAAAATTTCGAAAAAATAAAAAAAAAAATTTTCAAAAAAAAAATTCAAAAAAATTCAAAAAAATTCAAAAAAATACAAAAAAAAAATCGAAAAAAAATTTTTCGAAAAAATAAAAAAAAAAATTTTTCAAAAAAAAAATCAAAAAAAAATTTCAAAAAAAAAATTGAAAAAAAAATTTCAAAAAAAATTCAAAAAAAATCGAAAAAAAAAATTTTCAATAAAAATTCAAAAAAAAATCGAAAAAAAAAATTTTCGAAAAAATAAAAAAAATCTCAAAAAAAATAAAAAAAAAATTTTCAAAAAAAAATTGAAAAAAAATTTCAAAAAAAATTCAAAAAAAAATCGAAAAAAAAAATTTTCGAAAAAATAAAAAAAAAAAAAATTTAAAAAAAAAAATCAAAAAAAAAAATTTCGAAAAAATAAAAAAAAATTTCAAAGAAAATTTAAAAAAAATTTTCAAAAAAAAATTTCAAAAAAAATTGAAAAAAAAATCGAAAAAAAATTTTTCGAAAAAATAAAAAAAAAATTTCAAAAAAAAAATCAAAAAAAAATTTTCAAAAAAAAAATTGAAAAAAAAAATTCAAAAAAAATTCAAAAAAAAATCGAAAAAAACAATTTTCGAAAAAATAAAAAAAAAATTTCAAAAAAAATTAAAAAAAAAATATTCAAAAAAAAATTCAAATAAAAAATTCAAAAAAAATTCAAAAAAAAATCGAAAAAAAAATTTTTCGAAAAAATAAAAAAAAAATTAAAAAAAAATTTAAAAAAAATTTTCAAAAAAAAATTGAAAAAAAATTTCAAAAAAAATTCAAAAAAAAATCGAAAAAAAATTTTCGAAAAAATAAAAAAAAAAATTTCAAAAAAAAATTCAAAAAAAATTCAAAAAAAATTTTCAAAAAAAAAATTTCGAAAAAATAAAAAAAAAAAATTTCAAAAAAAAATCAAAAAAAAAATTTTCAAAAAAAAAATTCAAAAAAAAATTCAAAAAAAATTCAAAAAAAAAATCGAAAAAAATAAATTTCGAAAAAATAAAAAAAAAATTTCAAAAAAAATAAAAAAAAAATTTTCAAAAAAAAAATTCAAAAAAAAAATTCAAAAAAAATTCAAAAAAAAAATCGAAAAAAAAAATTTTCAAAAAAATAAAAAAAAAATTTCAAAAAAAATAAAAAAAAATTTTCAAAAAAAAAATTCAATAAAAATTCAAAAAAAATCGAAAAAAAAAATTTTCGAAAAAATAAAAAAAAAATTTCAAAAAAAAAAATCAAAAAAAAAATTTTCAAAAAAAAAATTCAAAAAAAGAAATTCAAAAAAAATTTAAAAAAAAATCGAAAAAAAAATTTTCGAAAAAGTAAAAAAAAAAATTTCAAAAAAAATAAAAAAAAAATATTCAAAAAAAAATTTCAAAAAAAATTCAAAAAAAAATCGAAAAAAAATTTTTCGAAAAAATAAAAAAAAAAATTCCAAAAAAAAAATTCAAAAAAAAAATTCAAAAAAAATTCAAAAAAAAATCGAAAAAAATAAATTTCGAAAAAATAAAAAAAAATTTCAAATTAAATTTTAAAAAAATTTTCAAAAAAAAATTTCAAAAAAAGTTCAAAAAAAAATCGAAAAAAAAATTTTCGAAAAAATAAAAAAAAAAATTAAAAAAAAAATCAAAAAAAATTTTTCAAAAAAAAATTGAAAAAAAAAATTCAAAAAAAAATCGAAAAATAAAATTTTCGAAAGAATAAAAAAAAAATTTCAAAAAAAATAAAAAAAAAATATTCAAAAAAAAATTTCAAAAAAAATTCAAAAAAAAAATCGAAAAAAATTTTTTCGAAAAAATAAAAAAAAATTCAAAAAAAAATCGAAAAAAAAAATTTTCGAAAAAATAAAAAAAAAATATTCAAAAAAAAATTCAAAAAAAATTCAAAAAAAAATCGAAAAAAAATTTTTCGAAAAAATAAAAAAAAAATCAAAAAAAAATCGAAAAAAAAATTTTCGAAAAAATAAAAAAAATCTCAAAAAAAATAAAAAAAAAATTTTCAAAAAAAAATTGAAAAAAAATTTCAAAAAAAATTCAAAAAAAAATCGAAAAAAAATTTTTCGAAAAAATAAAAAAAAAAAAAATTTCAAAAAAAAATCAAAAAAAAAATTTTCGAAAAAAAAATTGAAAAAAAAATTTCAAAAAAAATTCAAAAAAAAATCGAAAAAAAAAAATTTTCAATAAAAATTCAAAAAAAAAATAAAAAAAAAAATCGAAAAAAAAAATTTTCGAACAAAATAAAAAAAAAAAAATTTCAAAAAAAAAATCAAAAAAAAATTTTCAAAAAAAAAATTCAAAAAAAATACAAAAAAAAAATCGAAAAAAAAAATTTTCGAAAAAATAAAAAAAAAAAATTTTCAAAAAAAAATCAAAAAAAAAATTTTCAAAAAAAAAATTGAAAAAAAGAATTTCAAAAAAAATTAAAAAAAAAATCGAAAAAAAAAAATTTCGAAAAAATAAAAAAAAAAATTTCAAAAATAAAATCAAAAAAAATTCAAAAAAAATTCAAAAATAAATCGAAAAAAAAAATTTTCGAAAAAAAAATTGAAAAAAAAATTTCAAAAAAAATTCAAAAAAAATCGAAAAAAAAAATTTTCAATAAAAATTCAAAAAAAAATCGAAAAAAAAATTTTTCGAAAAAATAAAAAAAATCTCAAAAAAAAAAAAAAAAATTTTCAAAAAAAAATTGAAAAAAAATTTCAAAAAAAATTCAAAAAAAATCGAAAAAAAAATTTTCGAAAAAATAAAAAAAAAAAAATTTCAAAAAAATAATCAAAAAAAAAATTTCGAAAAAATAAAAAAAAAATTTCAAAAAAAAATTTTTTAAAAAATTTTAAAAAAATTCGAAAAAAAATTTCGAAAAAAAAACTTTCAAAAAAAATTCAGAAAAAATTTCCAAAAAAAAATTTCAAAAAAAAAATTAAAAAAAAATTTCAAAAAAAATTCAAAAAAAATTTTCGAAAAAAAAAATTTTCAAAAAAAAAATTAAAAAAAAAATAAAAAAAAATTTAAAAAAAAATTTTCGAAAAAAAAAATTTCAAAAAAAAAATAAAAAAAAAAAAAATTTCAAAAAAAATTTTCAAAAAAATTTCAAAAAAAAAATTTTCAAAAAAAATTTTTAAAAAAATTTAAAAAAAATTCGAAAAAAAATTTCGAAAAAAAAACTTTCAAAAAAAATTCAGAAAAAATTTCCAAAAAAAAAATTAAAAAAAAAATTTAAAAAAAATTTTCGAAAAAAAAAATTTTCAAAAAAAAAATTAAAAAAAAATAAAAAAAAAATAAAAAAAAAATTTTCGAAAAAAAAAATTTCAAAAAAAAAATTTTCAAAAAAAAAATTTCAAAAACAATTTTCAAAAAAATTTCAAAAAAAAAAATTTTCAAAAAAAATTTTTAAAAAAAAAATTTTCAAAAAAAATTTTTAAAAAAATTTAAAAAAAATTCGAAAAAAAATTTCGAAAAAAAAACTTTCAAAGAAAATTCAGAAAAAATTTCCAAAAAAAAAATTTCAAAAAAAAATAAAAAAAAATTCAAAAAAAAAAATTTTTTTAAAAATAAAAAAAAAAAAATTCAAAAAAAAATAATTAAAAAATAATTAAAAAATAATTAAAAAAAAATAAAAAAAAAATAAAAAAAAAATAAAAAAAAAATTAAAAAAAATAAAAAAAAATAAAAAAAAATTTAAAAAAAAATTTTCGAAAAAAAAAATTTCAAAAAAAAAATTTTCAAAAAAAAAATTTCAAAAAAAATTTTCAAAAAAATTTTCGAAAAAAAAAATTAAAAAAAAAAATTTTAAAAAATTCAAAAAAAAATCAAAAAAAAATTTAAAAAAAAATAAAAAAAAAATTAAAAAAAATAAAAAAAATAAAAAATTAAAAAAAATAAATAAAAAAAATTGAAAAAAAATTGAAAAAAAAATTCGAAAAAAAAATTTTCAAGAAAAAAATATTTTAAAAAAAATTTTAAAAAAATTTCAAAAAAAAAATTTTCAAAAAAAATTTTTAAAAAAATTAAAAAAAAATTCGAAAAAAAATTTCGAAAAAAAAAATAAAATAAAATTAAAAAAAATAAAAAATAAAAAAAAATAAAAAAAAATAAAAAAATAAAAAATTTCAAAAAAATAAAAAAAAAATTAAAAAAAAAATTCAAAAAAAATTTTCGAAAAAAAAAATTTTCAAAAAAAAATTTAAAAAAAAATTTAAAAAAAATTAAAAAAAAAAAATTTAAAAAAAAAATTTAAAAAATTTTTTTTAAAAAAATAAAAAAAAAATTTCAAAAAAAAAAATAAATAAAAAATTTTAAAAAAAATAAAAAAAAATTTAAAAAAAATTTAAAAAAAAATAAAAAAAAAAATTTAAAAAAAATAAAAAAAAATAAAAAATTAAAAAAAAAAAAAATAAAACAAAATAAAAAAAATATTAAAAAAAAATTTTCGAAAAAAAAAATTTCAAAAAAAAAATTTTCTGAAAAAAAATTTCAAAAAAAATTTTCAAAAAAATTTTCGAAAAAAAAAATTTAAAAAAAAAATTTTAAAAAAAATTTCAAAAAAAAATTTCAAAAAAAAATAAAAAAAAATTCGAAAAAAAAATTTTCAAGAAAAAAAATTTTAAAAAAATTTCAAAAAAAAAATTTTTCAAAAAAAATTTTTAAAATTTAAAAAAAATTCGAAAAAAAATTTCGAAAAAAAAACTTTCAAAAAAAATTCAGAAAAAATTTCCAAAAAAAAAATTTCAAAAAAAAAATAAAAAAAAATAAAAAAAAATTAAAAAAAAAATTCAAAAAAAATTTTCGAAAAAAAAAATTTTCAAAAAAAAAAATAAAAAAAATTTCAAAAAAAAATTTTAAAAAAATTTCAAAAAAAAAAATTTCAAAAAAAAATTTTTAAAAAAATTTCAAAAAAAAAAAAAAAAAAAAATTTTAAGAAAAATTGAAAAAAAAAATTCGAAAAAAAAAATTTCAAGAAAAAAAAATTTAAAAAAAAAATAAAAAAAAATAAAAAAAAATTTAAAAAAAATAAAAAAAAATAAAAAAAAATTTTAAAAAAAATTTTCGAAAAAAAAATTTCAAAAAAAAAATTTTCAAAAAAAAATTTCAAAAAAAATTTTCAAAAAAATTTTCGAAAAAAAAAATTCAAAAAAAAAATTTTAAAAAAAAATTCAAAAAAAAATCAAAAAAAATTTCAAAAAAAAATCGAAAAAAAATTTCAAGAAAAAAAAATTTAAAAAAAAATTTTATAAAATTTTAAAAAAATTTAAAAAAAAATTTCAAAAAAAAAAAATTTTTAAAAAATAAAAAAAAAAATTTCAAAAAAAAATAATTAAAAAATAATTTTAAAAAAAATAAAAAAAAATAAAAAAAAATAAAAAAAAATAAAAAAAAAATTAAAAAAAATAAAAAAAATTAAGAAAAAAATTTTCGGAAAAAAAAATTTCAAAAAAAAAATTTTCAAAAAAAAATTTCAAAAAAAATTTTCAAAAAAATTTTCTAAAAAAAAAATTAAAAAAAAAATTTTTAAAAATTCAAAAAAAAATCAAAAAAAATTAAAAAAAAAAATTCGAAAAAAAATTTCAAGAAAAAAAAATTTAAAAAAAAATTTAAAAAAAAATTCAAAAAAATTTTCAGGAAAAAAAAATTATAAAAAAAATTTTAAAAAAATTTCAAAAAAAAAATTTTCAAAAAAAATTAAAAAAAAAATAAAAAAAAAAATTTCAAAAAAAAATTTTAAAAAAATTTTCGAAAAAAAAAATTTCAAAAAAAATAAAAAAAAAAATATTCAAAAAAAAAATTTCAAAAAAATTCAAAAAAAAAATCGAAAAAAAATTTTTCGACAAAATAAAAAAAAAAATCGAAAAAAAAAATTTTCGAAAAAAAAAAAATAAATTCAAAAAAAATAAAAAAAAAAAAATTCAAAAAAAAATTCAAAAAAAATTCAAAAAAAAATCGAAAAAAAATTTTTCGAAAAAAAAAAAAAAAATTCAAAAAAAAATCGAAAAAAAAAATTTTCGAAAAAATAAAAAAAATCTCAAAAAAAATTAAAAAAAAAATTTTCAAAAAAAAATTGAAAAAAAATTTCAAAAAAAATTGAAAAAAAAATCGAAAAAAAAAATTTTCGAAAAAATAAAAAAAAAAAAATTTCAAAAATAAAATCAAAAAAAAAATTTTCGAAAAAAAAATTGAAAAAAAAATTTCAAAAAAAATTAAAAAAAAAATCGAAAAAAAAAATTTTCAATAAAAATTCAAAAAAAAATCGAAAAAAAAAATTTCGAAAAAATAAAAAAAAAATTTCAATAAAAATAAAAAAAAAATCGAAAAAAAAAAAATTTTCGAACAAAATAAAAAAAAAATTTTTCAAAAAAAAAATCAAAAAAAAATTTTCAAAAAAAAAATTGAAAAACAAAATTCAAAAAAAATTCAAAAAAAAATCGAAAAAAAAATTTTTCGAAAAAATAAAAAAAAAATTTTCAAAAAAAAAAATCAAAAAAAAATTCAAAAAAAATTAAAAAAAAAATCGAAAAAAAAAATTTCGAAAAAATAAAAAAAAAAATTTTCAAAAAAAAAATTCAAAAAAATTCAAAAAAATTCAAAAAAATACAAAAAAAAAATCGAAAAAAAATTTTTCGAAAAAATAAAAAAAAAAATTTTTCAAAAAAAAAATCAAAAAAAAATTTCAAAAAAAAAATTGAAAAAAAGAATTTCAAAAAAAATTAAAAAAAAAATCGAAAAAAAAAATTTTCGAAAAAATAAAAAAAAAAAATTTCAAAAATAAAATCAAAAAAAATTCAAAAAAATTTCAAAAAAAAATCGAAAAAAAAAATTTTCGAAAAAAAAATTGAAAAAAAATTGAAAAAAAAATTTCAAAAAAAATCGAAAAAAAAATTTTTCGAAAAAATAAAAAAAATCTCAAAAAAAATAAAAAAAAAATTTTCAAAAAAAAATTGAAAAAAAATTTCAAAAAAAATTCAAAAAAAAATCAAAAAAAAAATTTTCGAAAAAAAAATTTTCGAAAAAATTTCAAAAAAAATTCAAAAAAAATCGAAAAAAAAAATTTTCAATAAAAATTCAAAAAAAAATCGAAAAAAAAAATTTCGAAAAAATAAAAAAAAAATTTCAAAAAAAATAAAAAAAAAATCGAAAAAAAAAATTTTCGAACAAAATAAAAAAAAAAAATTTTCAAAAAAAAAATCAAAAAAAAATTTTCAAAAAAAAAATTGAAAAAAAAAATTCAAAAAAAATTCAAAAAAAAATCGAAAAAAAAATTTTTCGAAAAAATAAAAAAAAAAATTTTCAAAAAGAAAATCAAAAAAAAATTCAAAAAAAATTAAAAAAAATCGAAAAAAAAAATTTCGAAAAAATAAAAAAAAAAATTTTCAAAAAAAAAATCAAAAAAAAATTTTCAAAAAAAAATTCAAAAAAAATACAAAAAAAAATCGAAAAAAAAATTTTCGAAAAAATAAAAAAAAAAAAATTTCAAAAAAAAAATCAAAAAAAAATAAAAAAAAAAAAATTTCAAAAAAAAAATCAAAAAAAAATTTTCAAAAAAAAAATTGAAAAAAAGAATTTCAAAAAAAATTCAAAAAAAAATCGAAAAAAAAAATTTTCGAAAAAAAATTGAAAAAAAATTTCAAAAAAAATTCAAAAAAAAATCGAAAAAAAATTTTCGAAAAAATAAAAAAAAAAATTTCAAAAAAAAATTCAAAAAAAATTCAAAAAAAATTTTCAAAAAAAAAATTTCGAAAAAATAAAAAAAAAAAATTTCAAAAAAAAATCAAAAAAAAAATTTTCAAAAAAAAAATTCAAAAAAAAATTCAAAAAAAATTCAAAAAAAAAATCGAAAAAAATAAATTTCGAAAAAATAAAAAAAAAATTTCAAAAAAAATAAAAAAAAAATTTTCAAAAAAAAAATTCAAAAAAAAAATTCAAAAAAAATTCAAAAAAAAAATCGAAAAAAAAAATTTTCAAAAAAATAAAAAAAAAATTTCAAAAAAAATAAAAAAAAATTTTCAAAAAAAAAATTCAATAAAAATTCAAAAAAAATCGAAAAAAAAAATTTTCGAAAAAATAAGAAAAAAATTTCAAAAAAAAAAATCAAAAAAAAAATTTTCAAAAAAAAAATTCAAAAAAAGAAATTCAAAAAAAATTTAAAAAAAAATCGAAAAAAAAATTTTCGAAAAAGTAAAAAAAAAAATTTCAAAAAAAATAAAAAAAAAATATTCAAAAAAAAATTTCAAAAAAAATTCAAAAAAAAATCGAAAAAAAATTTTTCGAAAAAATAAAAAAAAAAATTCCAAAAAAAAAATTCAAAAAAAAAATTCAAAAAAAATTCAAAAAAAAATCGAAAAAAATAAATTTCGAAAAAATAAAAAAAAATTTCAAATTAAATTTTAAAAAAATTTTCAAAAAAAAATTTCAAAAAAAGTTCAAAAAAAAATCGAAAAAAAAATTTTCGAAAAAATAAAAAAAAAATTTAAAAAAAAAATCAAAAAAAATTTTTCAAAAAAAAATTGAAAAAAAAAATTCAAAAAAAATCGAAAAATAAAATTTTCGAAAGAATAAAAAAAAAATTTCAAAAAAAATAAAAAAAAAATATTCAAAAAAAAATTTCAAAAAAAATTCAAAAAAAAAATCGAAAAAAATTTTTTCGAAAAAATAAAAAAAAATTCAAAAAAAAATCGAAAAAAAAAATTTTCGAAAAAATAAAAAAAAAATATTCAAAAAAAAATTCAAAAAAAATTCAAAAAAAAATCGAAAAAAAATTTTTCGAAAAAATAAAAAAAAAAATCAAAAAAAAATCGAAAAAAAAATTTTCGAAAAAATAAAAAAAATCTCAAAAAAAATAAAAAAAAAATTTTCAAAAAAAAATTGAAAAAAAATTTCAAAAAAAATTCAAAAAAAAATCGAAAAAAAATTTTTCGAAAAAATTAAAAAAAAAAAAATTTCAAAAAAAAATCAAAAAAAAAATTTTCGAAAAAAAAATTGAAAAAAAAATTTCAAAAAAAATTCAAAAAAAAATCGAAAAAAAAAAATTTTCAATAAAAATTCAAAAAAAAATAAAAAAAAAAATCGAAAAAAAAAATTTTCGAACAAAATAAAAAAAAAAAAATTTCAAAAAAAAAATCAAAAAAAAATTTTCAAAAAAAAAATTCAAAAAAAATACAAAAAAAAAATCGAAAAAAAAAATTTTCGAAAAAATAAAAAAAAAAAATTTTCAAAAAAAAATCAAAAAAAAATTTTCAAAAAAAAAATTGAAAAAAAGAATTTCAAAAAAAATTAAAAAAAAAATCGAAAAAAAAAATTTCGAAAAAATAAAAAAAAAAATTTCAAAAATAAAATCAAAAAAAATTCAAAAAAAATTCAAAAATAAATCGAAAAAAAAAATTTTCGAAAAAAAAATTGAAAAAAAAATTTCAAAAAAAATTCAAAAAAAATCGAAAAAAAAAATTTTCAATAAAAATTCAAAAAAAAATCGAAAAAAAAATTTTTCGAAAAAATAAAAAAAATCTCAAAAAAAAAAAAAAAAAATTTTCAAAAAAAAATTGAAAAAAAATTTCAAAAAAAATTCAAAAAAAATCGAAAAAAAAATTTTCGAAAAAATAAAAAAAAAAAAATTTCAAAAAAATAATCAAAAAAAAAATTTCGAAAAAATAAAAAAAAAATTTCAAAAAAAAATTTTTTAAAAAATTTTAAAAAAATTCGAAAAAAAATTTCGAAAAAAAAACTTTCAAAAAAAATTCAGAAAAAATTTCCAAAAAAAAATTTCAAAAAAAAAATTAAAAAAAAATTTCAAAAAAAAATTCAAAAAAAATTTTCGAAAAAAAAAATTTTCAAAAAAAAAATTAAAAAAAAAATAAAAAAAAATTTAAAAAAAAATTTTCGAAAAA
>OX101813.2:28766904-28769404 GCA_944452925.2 Chrysolina oricalcia | reverse complement strand
CAAAAAAAATTAAAAAAAAAAATTCGAAAAAAAATTTCAAGAAAAAAAAATTTAAAAAAAAATTTAAAAAAAATTTCAAAAAAATTTTCAGGAAAAAAAAATTATAAAAAAAATTTTAAAAAAATTTCAAAAAAAAAATTTTCAAAAAAAATTAAAAAAAAAAATAAAAAAAAAAATTTCAAAAAAAAATTTTAAAAAAATTTTCGAAAAAAAAAATTTCAAAAAAAATAAAAAAAAAAATATTCAAAAAAAAAATTTCAAAAAAATTCAAAAAAAAAATCGAAAAAAAATTTTTCGAAAAAATAAAAAAAAAAAATCGAAAAAAAAAATTTTCGAAAAAAAAAAAATAAATTCAAAAAAAATAAAAAAAAAAAAATTCAAAAAAAAATTCAAAAAAAATTCAAAAAAAAATCGAAAAAAAAAAAAAAAATTCAAAAAAAAATCGAAAAAAAAAATTTTCGAAAAAATAAAAAAAATCTCAAAAAAAATTAAAAAAAAAATTTTCAAAAAAAAATTGAAAAAAAATTTCAAAAAAAATTGAAAAAAAAATCGAAAAAAAAAATTTTCGAAAAAATAAAAAAAAAAAATTTCAAAAAAAAAATCAAAAAAAAAATTTTCGAAAAAAAAATTGAAAAAAAAATTTCAAAAAAAATTAAAAAAAAAATCGAAAAAAAAAATTTTCAATAAAAATTCAAAAAAAAATCGAAAAAAAAAATTTCGAAAAAATAAAAAAAAAATTTCAATAAAAATAAAAAAAAAATCGAAAAAAAAAAATTTTCGAACAAAATAAAAAAAAAATTTTTCAAAAAAAAAATCAAAAAAAAATTTTCAAAAAAAAAATTGAAAAACAAAATTCAAAAAAAATTCAAAAAAAAATCGAAAAAAAAATTTTTCGAAAAAATAAAAAAAAAATTTTCAAAAAAAAAATCAAAAAAGAATTCAAAAAAAATTAAAAAAAAAATCGAAAAAAAAAATTTCGAAAAAATAAAAAAAAAAATTTTCAAAAAAAAAATTCAAAAAAATTCAAAAAAATTCAAAAAAATACAAAAAAAAAATCGAAAAAAAATTTTTCGAAAAAATAAAAAAAAAAATTTTTCAAAAAAAAAATCAAAAAAAAATTTCAAAAAAAAAATTGAAAAAAAGAATTTCAAAAAAAATTAAAAAAAAAATCGAAAAAAAAAATTTTCGAAAAAATAAAAAAAAAAAATTTCAAAAATAAAATCAAAAAAAATTCAAAAAAATTTCAAAAAAAAATCGAAAAAAAAAATTTTCGAAAAAAAAATTGAAAAAAAAATTTCAAAAAAAATTGAAAAAAAAATTTCAAAAAAAATCGAAAAAAAAATTTTTCGAAAAAATAAAAAAAATCTCAAAAAAAATAAAAAAAAAATTTTCAAAAAAAAATTGAAAAAAAATTTCAAAAAAAATTCAAAAAAAAATCAAAAAAAAAATTTTCGAAAAAAAAATTTTCGAAAAAATTTCAAAAAAAATTCAAAAAAAATCGAAAAAAAAAATTTTCAATAAAAATTCAAAAAAAAATCGAAAAAAAAAAATTTCGAAAAAATAAAAAAAAAATTTCAAAAAAAATAAAAAAAAAATCGAAAAAAAAAATTTTCGAACAAAATAAAAAAAAAAAATTTTCAAAAAAAAAATCAAAAAAAAATTTTCAAAAAAAAAATTGAAAAAAAAAATTCAAAAAAAATTCAAAAAAAAATCGAAAAAAAAATTTTTCGAAAAAATAAAAAAAAAAATTTTCAAAAAGAAAATCAAAAAAAAATTCAAAAAAAATTAAAAAAAATCGAAAAAAAAAATTTCGAAAAAATAAAAAAAAAAATTTTCAAAAAAAAAATCAAAAAAAAATTTTCAAAAAAAAATTCAAAAAAAATACAAAAAAAAATCGAAAAAAAAATTTTCGAAAAAATAAAAAAAAAAAAATTTCAAAAAAAAAATCAAAAAAAAATAAAAAAAAAAAAATTTCAAAAAAAAAATCAAAAAAAAATTTTCAAAAAAAAAATTGAAAAAAAGAATTTCAAAAAAAATTCAAAAAAAAATCGAAAAAAAAAATTTTCGAAAAAAAAAAAAAAAAAAATTTCAAAAATAAAATCAAAAAAAATTCAAAAAAAATTCAAAAAAAAATCGAAAAAAAAAATTTTCGAAAAAAAAATTTCAAAAAAAATTCAAAAAAAATCGAAAAAAAAAATTTTCAATAAAAATTAAAAAAAAAATCGAAAAAAAAAAATTTCGAAAAAAAAAAAAAAAAATTTCAAAAAAAATAAAAAAAAAATCGAAAAAAAAATAAAAAAAAAAAATTTTCAAAAAAAAATCAAAAAAAAATTTTCAAAAAAAAAATTGAAAAAAATAATTAAAAAATAATTTAAACAAAAATAAAAAAAAAATAAAAAAAAAATAAAAAAAAAATTAAAAAAAAAATAAAAAAAAATTTAAAAGAAATAAAAAAAAATTAAAAAAAAAATTTTCGAAAAAAAAAATTTCAAAAAAAACA
>OX101813.2:28749404-28756904 GCA_944452925.2 Chrysolina oricalcia | reverse complement strand
AAATAAAAAAAAAATCGAAAAAAAAAATTTTCGAACAAAATAAAAAAAAAAATTTTTCAAAAAAAAAATCAAAAAAAAATTTTCAAAAAAAAAATTGAAAAACAAAATTCAAAAAAAATTTAAAAAAAAATCGAAAAAAAAATTTTCGAAAAAGTAAAAAAAAAATTTCAAAAAAAATAAAAAAAAAATATTCAAAAAAAAATTTCAAAAAAAATTCAAAAAAAAAATCGAAAAAAAAATTTTCGAAAAAATAAAAAAAAAATTTCCAAAAAAAAAATTCAAAAAAAAAATTCAAAAAAAATTCAAAAAAAAAATCGAAAAAAAAAAAATTTCGAAAAAATAAAAAAAAATTTCAAAAAAAATTTTAAAAAAATTTTCAAAAAAAAATTTCAAAAAAAATTCAAAAAAAAATCGAAAAAAAAAATTTTCGAAAAAATAAAAAAAAAAATTTCAAAAAAAAAATCAAAAAAAATTTTCAAAAAAAAATTGAAAAAAAATTCAAAAAAAATACAAAAAAAAAATTGAAAAAAAAAATTTTCGAAAAAATAAAAAAAAAAATTTCAAAAATAAAATCAAAAAAAATTCAAAAAAAATTCAAAAAAAAATCGAAAAAAAAATTGAAAAAAAAATTTCAAAAAAAATTCAAAAAAAATCGAAAAAAAAAATTTTCAATAAAAATTCAAAAAAAAATCGAAAAAAAAAATTTTCGAAAAAATAAAAAAAATCTCAAAAAAAATAAAAAAAAAATTTTCAAAAAAAAATTGAAAAAAAATTTCAAAAAAAATTCAAAAAAAAATCGAAAAAAAAAATTTTCGAAAAAATAAAAAAAAAAAAAATTTAAAAAAAAAAATCAAAAAAAAAAATTTCGAAAAAATAAAAAAAAATTTCAAAGAAAATTTAAAAAAAATTTTCAAAAAAAAATTTCAAAAAAAATTGAAAAAAAAATCGAAAAAAAATTTTTCGAAAAAATAAAAAAAAAATTTCAAAAAAAAAATCAAAAAAAAATTTTCAAAAAAAAAATTGAAAAAAAAAATTCAAAAAAAATTCAAAAAAAAATCGAAAAAAACAATTTTCGAAAAAATAAAAAAAAAATTTCAAAAAAAATTAAAAAAAAAATATTCAAAAAAAAATTCAAATAAAAAATTCAAAAAAAATTCAAAAAAAAATCGAAAAAAAAATTTTTCGAAAAAATAAAAAAAAAATTAAAAAAAAATTTAAAAAAAATTTTCAAAAAAAAATTGAAAAAAAAATTCAAAAAAAATTCAAAAAAAAATCGAAAAAAAATTTTCGAAAAAATAAAAAAAAAAATTTCAAAAAAAAATTCAAAAAAAATTCAAAAAAAATTTTCAAAAAAAAAATTTCGAAAAAATAAAAAAAAAAAATTTCAAAAAAAAATCAAAAAAAAAATTTTCAAAAAAAAAATTCAAAAAAAAATTCAAAAAAAATTCAAAAAAAAAATCGAAAAAAATAAATTTCGAAAAAATAAAAAAAAAATTTCAAAAAAAATAAAAAAAAAATTTTCAAAAAAAAAATTCAAAAAAAAAATTCAAAAAAAATTCAAAAAAAAATCGAAAACAAAAATTTTCAAAAAAATTAAAAAAAAATTTCAAAAAAAATAAAAAAAAATTTTCAAAAAAAAAATTCAATAAAAATTCAAAAAAAATCGAAAAAAAAAATTTTCGAAAAAATAAAAAAAAAATTTCAAAAAAAAAATCAAAAAAAAAATTTTCAAAAAAAAAATTGAAAAAAAGAAATTCAAAAAAAATTTAAAAAAAAATCGAAAAAAAAATTTTCGAAAAAGTAAAAAAAAAAATTTCAAAAAAAATAAAAAAAAAATATTCAAAAAAAAATTTCAAAAAAAATTCAAAAAAAAATCGAAAAAAAATTTTTCGAAAAAATAAAAAAAAAAATTCCAAAAAAAAAATTCAAAAAAAAAATTCAAAAAAAATTCAAAAAAAAATCGAAAAAAATAAATTTCGAAAAAATAAAAAAAAATTTCAAATTAAATTTTAAAAAAATTTTCAAAAAAAAATTTCAAAAAAAATTCAAAAAAAAATCGAAAAAAAAATTTTCGAAAAAATAAAAAAAAAATTTAAAAAAAAAATCAAAAAAAATTTTTCAAAAAAAAATTGAAAAAAAAAATTCAAAAAAAAATCGAAAAATAAAATTTTCGAACAAAATAAAAAAAAAAATTTCAAAAAAAAAATCAAAAAAAAATTTTCAAAAAAAAAAATTCAAAAAAAATACAAAAAAAAAATCGAAAAAAAAATTTTTCGAAAAAATAAAAAAAAAAATTTTCAAAAAAAAATCAAAAAAAAATTTTCAAAAAAAAAATTGAAAAAAAGAATTTCAAAAAAAATTAAAAAAAAAATCGAAAAAAAAAAATTTCGAAAAAATAAAAAAAAAAATTTCAAAAATAAAATCAAAAAAAATTCAAAAAAAATTCAAAAATAAATCGAAAAAAAAAATTTTCGAAAAAAAAATTGAAAAAAAAATTTCAAAAAAAATTCAAAAAAAATCGAAAAAAAAAATTTTCAATAAAAATTCAAAAAAAAATCGAAAAAAAAATTTTTCGAAAAAATAAAAAAAATCTCAAAAAAAAAAAAAAAAAATTTTCAAAAAAAAATTGAAAAAAAATTTCAAAAAAAATTCAAAAAAAATCGAAAAAAAAATTTTCGAAAAAATAAAAAAAAAAAAATTTCAAAAAAATAATCAAAAAAAAAATTTCGAAAAAATAAAAAAAAAATTTCAAAAAAAAATTTTTTAAAAAATTTTAAAAAAATTCGAAAAAAAATTTCGAAAAAAAAACTTTCAAAAAAAATTCAGAAAAAATTTCCAAAAAAAAATTTCAAAAAAAAAATTAAAAAAAAATTTCAAAAAAAAATTCAAAAAAAATTTTCGAAAAAAAAAATTTTCAAAAAAAAAATTAAAAAAAAAATAAAAAAAAATTTAAAAAAAAATTTTCGAAAAAAAAAATTTCAAAAAAAAAATAAAAAAAAAAAAAATTTCAAAAAAAATTTTCAAAAAAATTTCAAAAAAAAAATTTTCAAAAAAAATTTTTAAAAAAATTTAAAAAAAATTCGAAAAAAAATTTCGAAAAAAAAACTTCAAAAAAAATTCAGAAAAAATTTCCAAAAAAAAAATTAAAAAAAAAATTTAAAAAAAATTTTCGAAAAAAAAAATTTTCAAAAAAAAAATTAAAAAAAAATAAAAAAAAAATAAAAAAAAAATTTTCGAAAAAAAAAATTTCAAAAAAAAAATTTTCAAAAAAAAAATTTCAAAAACAATTTTCAAAAAAATTTCAAAAAAAAAAATTTTCAAAAAAAATTTTTAAAAAAAAAATTTTCAAAAAAAATTTTTAAAAAAATTTAAAAAAAATTCGAAAAAAAATTTCGAAAAAAAAACTTTCAAAGAAAATTCAGAAAAAATTTCCAAAAAAAAAATTTCAAAAAAAAATAAAAAAAAATTCAAAAAAAAAAATTTTTTTAAAAATAAAAAAAAAAAAATTCAAAAAAAAATAATTAAAAAATAATTAAAAAAAAATAAAAAAAAAATAAAAAAAAAATAAAAAAAAAATTAAAAAAAATAAAAAAAAATAAAAAAAAATTTAAAAAAAAATTTTCGAAAAAAAAAATTTCAAAAAAAAAATTTTCAAAAAAAAAATTTCAAAAAAAATTTTCAAAAAAATTTTCGAAAAAAAAAATTAAAAAAAAAATTTTTAAAAAATTCAAAAAAAAATCAAAAAAAATTTAAAAAAAAATAAAAAAAAAATTAAAAAAAATAAAAAAAATAAAAAATTAAAAAAAATAAATAAAAAAAATTGAAAAAAAATTGAAAAAAAAAATTCGAAAAAAAAATTTTCAAGAAAAAAATATTTTAAAAAAAATTTTAAAAAAATTTCAAAAAAAAAATTTTCAAAAAAAATTTTTAAAAAAATTAAAAAAAAATTCGAAAAAAAATTTCGAAAAAAAAAATAAAATAAAATTAAAAAAAATAAAAAATAAAAAAAAATAAAAAAAAATAAAAAAATAAAAAATTTCAAAAAAATAAAAAAAAAATTAAAAAAAAAATTCAAAAAAAATTTTCGAAAAAAAAAATTTTCAAAAAAAAATTTTAAAAAAAATTTAAAAAAAATTAAAAAAAAAAAATTTAAAAAAAAAATTTAAAAAAATGAAAAATAGAAAAATAATAAAAAAAATAAAAAATTTCAAAAAAATAAAAAAAAATAAAAAAAAATTAAAAAAAAAATTCAAAAAAAATTTTCAAAAAAAAAAATTAAAAAAAAAATTCAAAAAAAATTTTAAAAAATTTTTTTTAAAAAAATAAAAAAAAAATTTCAAAAAAAAAAATAAATAAAAAATTTTAAAAAAAATAAAAAAAAATTTAAAAAAAATTAAAAAAAAAATAAAAAAAAAAATTTAAAAAAAATAAAAAAAAATAAAAAATTAAAAAAAAAAAAAAATAAAACAAAATAAAAAAAATATTAAAAAAAAATTTTCGAAAAAAAAAATTTCAAAAAAAAAATTTTCTGAAAAAAAATTTCAAAAAAAATTTTCAAAAAAATTTTCGAAAAAAAAAATTTTAAAAAAAAATTTTAAAAAAAATTTCAAAAAAAAATTTCAAAAAAAAATAAAAAAAAATTCGAAAAAAAAATTTTCAAGAAAAAAAATTTTAAAAAAATTTCAAAAAAAAAATTTTTCAAAAAAAATTTTTAAAATTTAAAAAAAATTCGAAAAAAAATTTCGAAAAAAAAACTTTCAAAAAAAATTCAGAAAAAAATTCCAAAAAAAAAATTTCAAAAAAAAAATAAAAAAAAATAAAAAAAAATTAAAAAAAAAATTCAAAAAAAATTTTCGAAAAAAAAAATTTTCAAAAAAAAAAATAAAAAAAATTTCAAAAAAAAATTTTAAAAAAATTTCAAAAAAAAAAATTTCAAAAAAAAATTTTTAAAAAAATTTCAAAAAAAAAAAAAAAAAAAATTTTAAGAAAAATTGAAAAAAAAAATTCGAAAAAAAAAATTTCAAGAAAAAAAAATTTAAAAAAAAAATAAAAAAAAATAAAAAAAAATTTAAAAAAAATAAAAAAAAATAAAAAAAAATTTTAAAAAAAATTTTCGAAAAAAAAATTTCAAAAAAAAAATTTTCAAAAAAAAATTTCAAAAAAAATTTTCAAAAAAATTTTCGAAAAAAAAAATTCAAAAAAAAAATTTTAAAAAAAAATTCAAAAAAAAATCAAAAAAAATTTCAAAAAAAAATCGAAAAAAAATTTCAAGAAAAAAAAATTTAAAAAAAAATTTTATAAAATTTTAAAAAAATTAAAAAAAAAATTTCAAAAAAAAAAAATTTTTAAAAAATAAAAAAAAAAATTTCAAAAAAAAATAATTAAAAAATAATTTAAAAAAAAATAAAAAAAAATAAAAAAAAATAAAAAAAAATAAAAAAAAAATTAAAAAAAATAAAAAAAATTAAGAAAAAAATTTTCGGAAAAAAAAATTTCAAAAAAAAAATTTTCAAAAAAAAATTTCAAAAAAAATTTTCAAAAAAATTTTCTAAAAAAAAAATTAAAAAAAAAAATTTTTAAAAATTCAAAAAAAAATCAAAAAAAATTAAAAAAAAAAAATTCGAAAAAAAATTTCAAGAAAAAAAAATTTAAAAAAAAATTTAAAAAAAATTTCAAAAAAATTTTCAGGAAAAAAAAATTATAAAAAAAATTTTAAAAAAATTTCAAAAAAAAAATTTTCAAAAAAAATTAAAAAAAAAAATAAAAAAAAAAATTTCAAAAAAAAATTTTAAAAAAATTTTCGAAAAAAAAAATTTCAAAAAAAATAAAAAAAAAATATTCAAAAAAAAAATTTCAAAAAAATTCAAAAAAAAAATCGAAAAAAAATTTTTCGAAAAAATAAAAAAAAAAAATCGAAAAAAAAAATTTTCGAAAAAAAAAAAATAAATTCAAAAAAAATAAAAAAAAAAAAATTCAAAAAAAAATTCAAAAAAAATTCAAAAAAAAATCGAAAAAAAATTTTTCGAAAAAAAAAAAAAAAATTCAAAAAAAAATCGAAAAAAAAAATTTTCGAAAAAATAAAAAAAATCTCAAAAAAAATAAAAAAAAAAATTTTCAAAAAAAAATTGAAAAAAAATTTCAAAAAAAATTGAAAAAAAAATCGAAAAAAAAAATTTTCGAAAAAATAAAAAAAAAAAATTTCAAAAAAAAAATCAAAAAAAAAATTTTCGAAAAAAAAATTGAAAAAAAAATTTCAAAAAAAATTAAAAAAAAAATCGAAAAAAAAAATTTTCAATAAAAATTCAAAAAAAAATCGAAAAAAAAAATTTCGAAAAAATAAAAAAAAAATTTCAATAAAAATAAAAAAAAATCGAAAAAAAAAAATTTTCGAACAAAATAAAAAAAAAATTTTTCAAAAAAAAAATCAAAAAAAAATTTTCAAAAAAAAAATTGAAAAACAAAATTCAAAAAAAATTCAAAAAAAAATCGAAAAAAAAATTTTTCGAAAAAATAAAAAAAAAATTTTCAAAAAAAAAAATCAAAAAAAAATTCAAAAAAAATTAAAAAAAAAATCGAAAAAAAAAATTTCGAAAAAATAAAAAAAAAAATTTTCAAAAAAAAAATTCAAAAAAATTCAAAAAAATTCAAAAAAATACAAAAAAAAAATCGAAAAAAAATTTTTCGAAAAAATAAAAAAAAAAATTTTTCAAAAAAAAAATCAAAAAAAAATTTCAAAAAAAAAATTGAAAAAAAGAATTTCAAAAAAAATTAAAAAAAAAATCGAAAAAAAAAATTTTCGAAAAAATAAAAAAAAAAAATTTCAAAAATAAAATCAAAAAAAATTCAAAAAAAATTCAAAAAAAAATCGAAAAAAAAAATTTTCGAAAAAAAAATTGAAAAAAAAATTTCAAAAAAAATTCAAAAAAAATCGAAAAAAAAAATTTTCAATAAAAATTCAAAAAAAAATCGAAAAAAAAATTTTTCGAAAAAATAAAAAAAATCTCAAAAAAAATCGAAAAAAAAAAATTTTCAATAAAAATTCAAAAAAAAATCGAAAAAAAAAAATTTCGAAAAAATAAAAAAAAAATTTCAAAAAAAATAAAAAAAAAATCGAAAAAAAAAATTTTCGAACAAAATAAAAAAAAAAAATTTTCAAAAAAAAAATCAAAAAAAAATTTTCAAAAAAAAAATTGAAAAAAAAAATTCAAAAAAAATTAAAAAAAAAATCGAAAAAAAAATTTTTCGAAAAAATAAAAAAAAAAATTTTCAAAAAGAAAATCAAAAAAAAATTCAAAAAAAATTAAAAAAAATCGAAAAAAAAAATTTCGAAAAAATAAAAAAAAAAATTTTCAAAAAAAAAATCAAAAAAAAATTTTCAAAAAAAAATTCAAAAAAAATTCAAAAAAAATACAAAAAAAAATCGAAAAAAAAATTTTCGAAAAAATAAAAAAAAAAAAATTTCAAAAAAAAAATCAAAAAAAAATAAAAAAAAAAAAATTT
>OX101813.2:28716904-28721904 GCA_944452925.2 Chrysolina oricalcia | reverse complement strand
CAAAAAAAATCGAAAAAAAAATTTTTCGAAAAAATAAAAAAAAAATTTTTCAAAAAAAAAAATCAAAAAAAAATTCAAAACAAATTAAAAAAAAAATCGAAAAAATAAAAAAAAAAATTTTCAAAAAAAAAATCAAAAAAAAATTTTCAAAAAAAAAATTCAAAAAAAATACAAAAAAAAAATCGAAAAAAAAATTTTTCGAAAAAATAAAAATAAAAAAAATTTTCAAAAAAAAAATCAAAAAAAAATTTTCAAAAAAAAAATTGAAAAAAAGAATTTTAAAAAAAATTCAAAAAAAAATCGAAAAAAAAAATTTTCGAAAAAATAAAAAAAAAAAAATTTCAAAAATAAAATCAAAAAAAATTCAAAAAAAAATCGAAAAAAAAAATTTTCGAAAAAAAAATTGAAAAAAAAATTTCAAAAAAAATTCAAAAAAAATCGAAAAAAAAAATTTTCAATAAAAATTCAAAAAAAAATCGAAAAAAAAAAATTTCGAAAAAATAAAAAAAAAATTTCAAAAAAAATAAAAAAAAAATCGAAAAAAAAATTTTCGAAAAAATAAAAAAAAAAATTTTCAAAAAAAAAATTGAAAAAAATAATTAAAAAATAATTTAAACAAAAATAAAAAAAAAATAAAAAAAAATTTAAAAGAAATAAAAAAAAATTTAAAAAAAAAATTTTCGAAAAAATAAAAAAAAAAATTTTCAAAAAAAAAATCAAAAAAAAATTTTCAAAAAAAAAATTGAAAAAAATAATTAAAAAATAATTTAAACAAAAATAAAAAAAAAATAAAAAAAAATTTAAAAGAAATAAAAAAAAATTTAAAAAAAAAATTTTCGAAAAAAAAAATTTCAAAAAAAACATTTTCAAAAAAAATTTTTAAAATTTAAAAAAAATTTGAAAAAAAATTTCGAAAAAAAAACTTTCAAAAAAAATTCAGAAAAAATTTCCAAAAAAAAAATTTCAAAAAAAAAATAAAAAAAATAAAAAAAAATTAAAAAAAAAATTCAAAAAAAATTTTCGAAAAAAAAAATTTTCAAAAAAAAAATAAAAAAAAAATTTCAAAAAAAAATTTTAAAAAAATTTTCGAAAAAAAAAATTTCAAAAAAAAAAATTTCAAAAAAAAATTTTTTAAAAAATTTCAAAAAAAAATAAAAAAAAAATTTTAAAAAAAATTGAAAAAAAAAATTCGAAAAACAAAATTTCAAGAAAAAAAAATTTGAAAAAAAAATAAAAAAAAATAAAAAAAAATTTAAAAAAAATAAAAAAAAATTAAAAAAAAATTTAAAAAAAAATTTTCGAAAAAAAAAATTTCAAAAAAAAAATTTTCAAAAAAAAAATTTCAAAAAAAATTTTCGAAAAAAAAAATTCAAAAAAAAAATTTTAAAAAAAAATTCAAAAAAAAAATCAAAAAAATTTCAAAAAAAAATCGAAAAAAATTTCAAGAAAAAAAAATTTAAAAAAAAATTTTAAAAAAATTTTAAAAAAATTTTAAAAAAAATTTCAAAAAAAAAAAAATTTTTTAAAAATAAAAAAAAAAATTTCAAAAAAAAATAATTAAAAAATAATTTTAAAAAAAATAAAAAAAAAATAATAAAAAATCAAAAAAAAATTTTCAAAAAAAAATTGAAAAAAAAAATTCAAAAAAAATTCAAAAAAAAATCGAAAAAAAAAATTTTCGAAAAAATAAAAAAAAAATAAAAAATATTCAAAAAAAAATTTCAAAAAAAATTCAAAAAAAAAATCGAAAAAAATTTTTTCGAAAAAATAAAAAAAAAATTCAAAAAAAAAATCGAAAAAAAAAATTTTCGAAAAAATAAAAAAAAAATTTCAAAAAAAATAAAAAAAAAAATATTCAAAAAAAAATTCAAAAAAAATTCAAAAAAAAATCGAAAAAATAAAAAAAAAATTCAAAAAAAAATCGAAAAAAAAAATTTTCGAAAAAATAAAAAAAATCTCAAAAAAAATAAAAAAAAAATTTTCAAAAAAAAATTGAAAAAAAATTTCAAAAAAAATTCAAAAAAAAATCGAAAAAAAAATTTTCGAAAAAATAAAAAAAAAAAAAATTTCAAAAAAAAAATCAAAAAAAAAATTTTCGAAAATAAAATTGAAAAAAAAATTTCAAAAAAAATTCAAAAAAAAATCGAAAAAAAAAAATTTTCAATAAAAATTCAAAAAAAAATCGAAAAAAAAAAATTTCGAAAAAATAAAAAAAAAATTTCAAAAAAAATAAAAAAAAAATCGAAAAAAAAAATTTTCGAACAAAATAAAAAAAAAAATTTTCAAAAAAAAAATCAAAAAAAAATTTTCAAAAAAAAAATTGAAAAAAAAAATTCAAAAAAAATTCAAAAAAAAATCGAAAAAAAAATTTTTCGAAAAAATAAAAAAAAAATTTTTCAAAAAAAAAATCAAAAAAAAATTCAAAAAAAATTTAAAAAAAAATCGAAAAAAAAAATTTCGAAAAAATAAAAAAAAAAATTTTCAAAAAAAAAATCAAAAAAAAATTTTCAAAAAAAAAATACAAAAAAAAAATCGAAAAAAAAAAATTTCGAAAAAATAAAAAAAAAAATTTTTCAAAAAAAAAATCAAAAAAAAATTTTCAAAAAAAAAATTGAAAAAAAGAATTTCAAAAAAAATTAAAAAAAAAATCGAAAAAAAAAATTTTCGAAAAAATAAAAAAAAAAAAATTTCAAAAATAAAATCAAAAAAATTCAAAAAAAATTAAAAAAAAAATCGAAAAAAAAAATTTTCGAAAAAAAAATTGAAAAAAAAATTTCAAAAAAAATTCAAAAATAATCGAAAAAAAAAATTTTCAATAAAAATTCAAAAAAAAATCGAAAAAAAAAAAATTTCGAAAAAATAAAAAAAAAATTTCAAAAAAAATAAAAAAAAAATCGAAAAAAAAAATTTTCGAACAAAATAAAAAAAAAAATTTTCAAAAAAAAAAATCAAAAAAAATTTTCAAAAAAAAAATTGAAAAAAAAAATTCAAAAAAAATTCAAAAAAAAATCGAAAAAAAAATTTTTCGAAAAAATAAAAAAAAAAAATTTTCAAAAAAAAAAATCAAAAAAAAATTCAAAAAAAATTTAAAAAAAAATCGAAAAAAAAAATTTCGAAAAAATAAAAAAAAAAATTGTCAAAAAAAAAATCAAAAAAAAATTTTCAAAAAAAAAATTCAAAAAAAATACAAAAAAAAAATCGAAAAAAAAAATTTTCTAAAAAATAAAAAAAAAAAATTTCAAAAATAAAATCAAAAAAATTCAAAAAAAATTCAAAAAAAAATCGAAAAAAAAATTTTCGAAAAAAAAATTGAAAAAAAAATTTCAAAAAAAATTCAAAAAAAATCGAAAAAAAAAATTTTCAATAAAAATTCAAAAAAAAATCGAAAAAAAAAATTTTCGAAAAAATAAAAAAAATCTCAAAAAAAATAAAAAAAAAAATTTCAAAAAAAAATTGAAAAAAAATTTCAAAAAAAATTGAAAAAAAAATCGAAAAAAAAATTTTTTGGAAAAATAAAAAAAAAAAAATTTCAAAAAAAAAATCAAAAAAAAAATTTTCGAAAAAAAAATGTTCGAAAAAATTTCAAAAAAAATTCAAAAAAAATCGAAAAAAAAAAATTTTCAATAAAAATTCAAAAAAAAATCGAAAAAAAAAAATTTTGAAAAAATAAAAAAAAAATTTCAAAAAAAATAAAAAAATCGAAAAAAAAAATTTTCGAACAAAATAAAAAAAAAAAATTTCAAAAAAAAAATCAAAAAAAAATTTTCAAAAAAAAAATTGAAAAAAAAAATTCAAACAAAATTCAAAAAAAAATCGAAAAAAAAATTTTTCGAAAAAATAAAAAAAAAAATTTTCAAAAAAAAAAATCAAAAAAAAATTCAAAAAAAATTAAAAAAAAAATCGAAAAAATAAATAAAAAAAATTTTCAAAAAAAAAATCAAAAAAAAATTTTCAAAAAAAAAATTCAAAAAAAATACAAAAAAAAAATCGAAAAAAAAATTTTTCGAAAAAATAAAAATAAAAAAAATTTTCAAAAAAAAAATCAAAAAAAAATTTTCAAAAAAAAAATTGAAAAAAAGAATTTTAAAAAAAATTCAAAAAAAAATCGAAAAAAAAATTTTTCGAAAAAATAAAAAAAAAAAATTTCAAAAATAAAATCAAAAAAAATTCAAAAAAAATTCAAAAAAAAATCGAAAAAAAAAAATTTCGAAAAAAAAATTGAAAAAAAAATTTCAAAAAAATTAAAAAAAAATCGAAAAAAAAAATTTTCAATAAAAATTCAAAAAAAAATCGAAAAAAAAAAATTTCGAAAAAATAAAAAAAAAATTTCAAAAAAAATAAAAAAAAAATCGAAAAAAAAATTTTCGAAAAAATAAAAAAAAAAATTTTCAAAAAAAAAATCAAAAAAAATTTTCAAAAAAAAAATTGAAAAAAAAAATTCAAAAAAAATTGAAAAAAAAAAATCGAAAAAAAAAATTTTCGAAAAAATAAAAAAAAAAAATTTTCAAAAAAAAAATCAAAAAAAAATTTTCAAAAAAAAAATTGAAAAAAATAATTAAAAAATAATTTAAACAAAAATAAAAAAAAAATAAAAAAAAAATAAAAAAAAAATAAAAAAAAATTTAAAAGAAATAAAAAAAAATTAAAAAAAAAATTTTCGAAAAAAAAAATTTCAAAAAAAACATTTTCAAAAAAAAAATTTCAAAAAAAATTTTCAAAAAAATTTTCGAAAAAAAAAATAAAAAAAAATTTTTTTTAAAAAATTCAAAAAAAATTTTAAAAAAAAATTCGAAAAAAAATTTCAAGAAAAAAAAATTTAAAAAAAAATTTAAAAAAAATTTCAAAAAAATTTTCAAGAAAAAAAAAATTATAAAAAAAATTTTAAAAAAATTTCAAAAAAAAAAATTTCAAAAAAATTTTTTAAAAAAATTCCAAAAAAAATTTCAAAGAAATAAAAAAAAATAAAAAATTAAAAAAAAATAAAAAAAAATAAAAAAAAA
>OX101813.2:28696904-28699404 GCA_944452925.2 Chrysolina oricalcia | reverse complement strand
AAAAAAAATTTCAAAAAAAAATTTTCAAGAAAAAAATTTCAAAAAAAAAATTTCAAAAAAATTTTCGAAAAAAAAATTTCAAAAAAAAATTTTTAAAAAAAATTTTAAAAAAAAATTCAAAAAAAAAATCAAAAAAAATTTTTAAAAAAATTCGAAAAAAAAATTCAAGAAAAAAAATTAAAAAAAAAATTTCAAAAAAATTTTCAAGAAAAAAAAATTATAAAAAAATTTTAAAAAAATTTCAAAAAAATTTTAAAAAAATTCCAAAAAAAAATTTCAAAAAAATAAAAAAAAAAATTGAAAAAAAAATAAAAAAAAATTTCAAAAAAATAAAAAATTAAAAAAAAATAAAAAAAAATAAAAAAAAATTCAAAAAAAAATTTTCGAAAAAAAAAATTTCAAAAAAAAAATTTTCAAAAAAAAAATTTCAAAAAAAATTTTAAAAAAATTTCAAAAAAATTTTCGAAAAAAAAAATTCAAGAAAAAAAATTAAAAAAAAAAATTTCAAAAAAATTTTCAAGAAAAAAAAATTATAAAAAAATTTTAAAAAAATTTCAAAAAAATTTTTAAAAAAATTCCAAAAAAAAAATTTCAAAAAAATAAAAAAAAAATTGAAAAAAAAATAAAAAAAAATTAAAAAAAAATAAAAAATTTAAAAAAAATAAAAAAAAAATAAAAAAAAATTCAAAAAAAAATTTTCGAAAAAAAAAATTTCAAAAAAAAAATTTTCAAAAAAAAAATTTCAAAAAAATTTTCGAAAAAAAAAATTTCAAAAAAAAAAATTTCAAAAAAAAATTTAAAAAAAAAATTCAAAAAAAAATTTCAAAAAAAAAAAAAAAAAATTTAAAAAAAAATTGAAAAAAAAATTCGAAAAAAAAATTTTCAAGAAAAAAAAATTTAAAAAAAATTTAAAAAAAATAAAAAAAAAAAATTCAAAAAAAATAAAAAAAAAATAAAAAAAAAATAAAAAAAAAATATTTTTTTTAAATTTTTTATTTTTTTTTATTTTTTTGAAATTTTTTTTTTGGAATTTTTTTAAAAATTTTTTTTGAAATTTTTTTTTTTTGAAATTTTTTTAAAAATTTTTTTATAATTTTTTTTTTTTTGAAAATTTTTTTTTTGAAATTTTTTTTTTCGAAAATTTTTTTTTTAATTTTTTTTTCTTGAAAATTTTTTTTTGAAATTTTTTTGTTCGAAATTTTTTTTTTATTTTTTTTTTATTTTTTTAAATTTTTTTTAAATTTTTTTTGATTTTTTTTTTTGAATTTTTTAAAAAAATTTTTTTTAAATTTTTTTTTTCGAAAATTTTTTTGAAAATTTTTTTTGAAATTTTTTTTTTGAAAATGTTTTTTTTGAAATTTTTTTTTTCGAAAATTTTTTTTAAAATTTTTTTTTATTTTTTTTAAATTTTTTTTTATTTTTTTTTATTTTTTTTTTATTTTTTTTTTATTTTTGTTTAAATTATTTTTTAATTATTTTTTTTCGAAAAAAAAAATTTCGAAAAAACAAATTAAAAAAAAAATTTAAAAAAAATTTCAATAAAAAAATTAAAAAAAAAATTTTAAAGAAAATTGAAAAAAAAAATCGAAAAAAATTCGAAAAAAAAAATAAAAAAAAAATTAAAAAAAAAATTGAAAAAAAAAATTCGAAAAAAAAATTTTCAAGAAAAAAAAATTAAAAAAAAAATTTTAAAAAAATTTAAAAAAAAATATTTTCAAAAAAAAAAAATAAAAAAAATTTTCAAAAAATTTTCAAAAAAAATTTTTAAAAAAATTTTTAAAAAATTCGAAAAAAAATTTCGAAAAAAAAACTTTCAAAAAAATTCAGAAAAAATTTCCAAAAAAAAAATTTCAAAAAAAAATAAAAAAAAATAAAAAAAAAATTCAAAAAAAATTTTCGAAAAAAAAATTTTTCAAAAAAAAAAAATTAAAAAATAATTAAAAAAAAAAATAAAAAAAAAATAAAAAAAAATAAAAAAAAAATTAAAAAAAAATAAAAAAAAAAAAAATTTAAAAAAAAATTTTCGAAAAAAAAAATTTCAAAAAAAAAATTTTCAAAAAAAAAATTTCAAAAAAAATTTTCAAAAAAATTTTCGAAAAAAAAAATTCAAAAAAAAAATTTTCGAAAAAAAAAATTCAAAAAAAAAATCAAAAAAAATTTCAAGAAAAAAAAATTTTAAAAAGAATTTTTAAAAAAATTTAAAAAAATTTAAAAAAGAATTTCAAAAAAAAAAATTTTTAAAAAATAAAAAAAAAAAATTCAAAAAAAAATAATTAAAAAATAATTTAAAAAAAAATAAAAAAAAATGAAAAAAAAATAAAAAAAATTTAAAAAAAATTAAAAA
This sequence comes from Chrysolina oricalcia, assembly GCA_944452925.2. NCBI lineage: Eukaryota > Metazoa > Arthropoda > Insecta > Coleoptera > Chrysomelidae > Chrysolina > Chrysolina oricalcia. Next base: position 28,697,060 of record OX101813.2, on the reverse strand, counting down.
AAATTAAAAAAAAAAATTTCGAAAAAAAAAATTTCAAAAAAAAAATTTAAAAAAAAAATTCAAAAAAAAATCAAAAAAATTTTTAAAAAAAATCGAAAAAAAATTTCAAGAAAAAAAAATTTTAAAAAAATTTTTAAAAAAATTTTTTTAAAAAAT
>OX101813.2:28669404-28676904 GCA_944452925.2 Chrysolina oricalcia | reverse complement strand
AAAAAAATAAAAAAAAATAAAAAAAAATTAAAAAAAAAATTTCAAAAAAATTTTCAAGAAAAAAAAATTATAAAAAAATTTTAAAAAAATTTCAAAAAAATTTTAAAAAAATTCCAAAAAAAAATTTCAAAAAAATAAAAAAAAAATTGAAAAAAAAATAAAAAAAAATTTCAAAAAAATAAAAAATTTAAAAAAAATAAAAAAAAATAAAAAAAAATTCAAAAAAAAATTTTCGAAAAAAAAAATTTCAAAAAAAAAATTTTCAAAAAAAAAATTTCAAAAAAAATTTTAAAAAAATTTCAAAAAAAATTTCGAAAAAAAAAATTCAAGAAAAAAAATTAAAAAAAAAAATTTCAAAAAAATTTTCAAGAAAAAAAAATTATAAAAAAATTTTAAAAAAATTTCAAAAAAATTTTTAAAAAAATTCCAAAAAAAAAATTTCAAAAAAATAAAAAAAAAATTGAAAAAAAAATAAAAAAAAATTAAAAAAAAATAAAAAATTTAAAAAAAATAAAAAAAAAATAAAAAAAAATTCAAAAAAAAATTTTCGAAAAAAAAAATTTCAAAAAAAAAATTTTCAAAAAAAAAATTTCAAAAAAATTTTCGAAAAAAAAAATTTCAAAAAAAAAAATTTCAAAAAAAAATTTTAAAAAAAAATTCAAAAAAAAATTTCAAAAAAAAAAAAAAAAAAATTTAAAAAAAAATTGAAAAAAAAATTCGAAAAAAAAATTTTCAAGAAAAAAAAATTTAAAAAAAATTTAAAAAAAATAAAAAAAAAAAATTCAAAAAAAATAAAAAAAAAATAAAAAAAAAATAAAAAAAAAATATTTTTTTAAATTTTTTATTTTTTTTTATTTTTTTGAAATTCTTTTTTTGGAATTTTTTTAAAAATTTTTTTTGAAATTTTTTTTTTTTGAAATTTTTTTAAAAATTTTTTTATAATTTTTTTTTTTTTGAAAATTTTTTTTTTGAAATTTTTTTTTTCGAAAATTTTTTTTTTAATTTTTTTTTCTTGAAAATTTTTTTTTGAAATTTTTTTGTTCGAAATTTTTTTTTTATTTTTTTTTTATTTTTTTAAATTTTTTTTAAATTTTTTTTGATTTTTTTTTTTGAATTTTTTAAAAAAATTTTTTTTAAATTTTTTTTTTCGAAAATTTTTTTGAAAATTTTTTTTGAAATTTTTTTTTTGAAAATGTTTTTTTTGAAATTTTTTTTTTCGAAAATTTTTTTTTAAATTTTTTTTTATTTTTTTTAAATTTTTTTTAATTTTTTTTTATTTTTTTTTTATTTTTTTTTATTTTTGTTTAAATTATTTTTTAATTATTTTTTTTCGAAAAAAAAAATTTCGAAAAAACAAATTAAAAAAAAAATTTAAAAAAAATTTCAATAAAAAAATTTAAAAAAAAATTTTAAAGAAAATTGAAAAAAAAAATCGAAAAAAAATTCGAAAAAAAAAATAAAAAAAAAATTAAAAAAAAAATTGAAAAAAAAAATTCGAAAAAAAAATTTTCAAGAAAAAAAAATTAAAAAAAAAATTTTAAAAAAATTTAAAAAAAAATATTTTCAAAAAAAAAAAATAAAAAAAATTTTCAAAAAATTTTCAAAAAAATTTTTTAAAAAAATTTTTAAAAAATTCGAAAAAAAATTTCGAAAAAAAAACTTTCAAAAAAATTCAGAAAAAATTTCCAAAAAAAAAATTTCAAAAAAAAATAAAAAAAAATAAAAAAAAAATTCAAAAAAAATTTTCGAAAAAAAAATTTTTCAAAAAAAAAAAATTAAAAAATAATTAAAAAAAAAAATAAAAAAAAAATTAAAAAAAATAAAAAAAAAATTAAAAAAAAATAAAAAAAAAAAAATTTAAAAAAAAATTTTCGAAAAAAAAAATTTCAAAAAAAAAATTTTCAAAAAAAAATTTCAAAAAAAATTTTCAAAAAAATTTTCGAAAAAAAAAATTCAAAAAAAAAATTTTCGAAAAAAAAAATTCAAAAAAAAAATCAAAAAAAATTTAAAAAAAAAATCGAAAAAAAATTTCAAGAAAAAAAAATTTTAAAAAGAATTTTTAAAAAAATTTAAAAAAATTTAAAAAAGAATTTCAAAAAAAAAAATTTTTAAAAAATAAAAAAAAAAAATTCAAAAAAAAATTATTAAAAAATAATTTTAAAAAAAATTAAAAAAAATGAAAAAAAAATAAAAAAAATTTAAAAAAAATTAAAAAAAATTAAAAAAAAAAATTTCGAAAAAAAAAATTTCAAAAAAAAAATTTAAAAAAAAAATTCAAAAAAAAATCAAAAAATTTTTTAAAAAAAATCGAAAAAAAATTTCAAGAAAAAAAAATTTTAAAAAAATTTTTAAAAAAATTTTCGAAAAAAAAATTTTTTTAAAAAATTCAAAAAAAAATCAAAAAAATTTAAAAAAAATAAAAAAAAAAATAAAAAAAAAATTTCGAAAAAAAAAATTTAAAAAAAAAAATTTTCAAAAAAAAAATTTCAAAAAAAATTTTCAAAAAAATTTTTCGAAAAAAAAAATTCAAAAAAAAAATTTTAAAAAAAAATTCAAAAAAAAAATCGAAAAAAATTAAAAAAAAAAATCGAAAAAAAATTTCAAGAAAAAAAAATTTTAAAAAAATTTTAAAAAAAATTTTAAAAAAATTTCAAAAAAAAAAATTTTTTTTTAAAATAAAAAAAAAAATTTCAAAAAAGAATTATTAAAAAATAATTTTAAAAAAAAATTAAAAAAAAAATAAAAAAAAAATAAAAAAAAATTTTAAATAATAAAAAAATTCAAGAAAAAAAATTAAAAAAAAAATTTCAAAAAAATTTTCAAGAAAAAAAAATTATAAAAAAATTTTAAAAAAATTTCAAAAAAATTTTAAAAAAATTCCAAAAAAAAATTTCAAAAAAATAAAAAAAAAATTGAAAAAAAAATAAAAAAAAATTTCAAAAAAATAAAAAATTTAAAAAAAATAAAAAAAAATAAAAAAAAATTCAAAAAAAAATTTTCGAAAAAAAAAATTTCAAAAAAAAAATTTTCAAAAAAAAAATTTCAAAAAAAATTTTAAAAAAATTTCAAAAAAATTTTCGAAAAAAAAAATTCAAGAAAAAAAATTTAAAAAAAAAATTTCAAAAAAATTTTCAAGAAAAAAAAATTATAAAAAAATTTTAAAAAAATTTCAAAAAAATTTTTAAAAAAATTCCAAAAAAAAAATAAAAAAAAAATAAAAAAAAAATTGAAAAAAAAATAAAAAAAAATTAAAAAAAAATAAAAAATTTAAAAAAAATAAAAAAAAAATAAAAAAAAATTCGAAAAAAAATTTTCAAAAAAAAAAATTAAAAAAAATTTTAAAAAATTTTAAAAAAATTTCAAAAAAAAAAATTTCAAAAAAAATTTTTAAAAAAATAAAAAAAATTTTAAAAAAATTTCAAAAAAAAAATTTTCAAAAAAAAATTTAAAAAAAATTTCAAAAAAAAAATTAAAAAAAAAATTTAAAAAAAAATTGAAAAAAAAAATTTCAAAAAAAAAATTTTCAAAAAAAAATTAAAAAAAAATTTAAAAAAAATTGAAAAAAAATTGAAAAAAAAAATTTCAAAAAAAATTTCAAGAAAAAAAAATTATGAAAAAATTTTAAAAAAATTTCAAAAAAATTTTAAAAAAATTCCAAAAAAAAATTTCAAAAAAATAAAAAAAAAATTGAAAAAAAAATTAAAAAAAATTTCAAAAAAATAAAAAATTTAAAAAAAATAAAAAAAAATAAAAAAAAATTAAAAAAAAAATTTCAAAAAAATTTTCAAGAAAAAAAAATTATAAAAAAATTTTAAAAAAATTTCAAAAAAATTTTAAAAAAATTCCAAAAAAAAATTTCAAAAAAATAAAAAAAAAATTGAAAAAAAAATAAAAAAAAATTTCAAAAAAATAAAAAATTTAAAAAAAATAAAAAAAAATAAAAAAAAATTCAAAAAAAAATTTTCGAAAAAAAAAATTTCAAAAAAAAAATTTTCAAAAAAAAAATTTCAAAAAAAATTTTAAAAAAATTTCAAAAAAAATTTCGAAAAAAAAAATTCAAGAAAAAAAATTAAAAAAAAAAATTTCAAAAAAATTTTCAAGAAAAAAAAATTATAAAAAAATTTTAAAAAAATTTCAAAAAAATTTTTAAAAAAATTCCAAAAAAAAAATTTCAAAAAAATAAAAAAAAAATTGAAAAAAAAATAAAAAAAAATTAAAAAAAAATAAAAAATTTAAAAAAAATAAAAAAAAAATAAAAAAAAATTCAAAAAAAAATTTTCGAAAAAAAAAATTTCAAAAAAAAAATTTTCAAAAAAAAAATTTCAAAAAAATTTTCGAAAAAAAAAATTTCAAAAAAAAAAATTTCAAAAAAAAATTTTAAAAAAAAATTCAAAAAAAAATTTCAAAAAAAAAAAAAAAAAAATTTAAAAAAAAATTGAAAAAAAAATTCGAAAAAAAAATTTTCAAGAAAAAAAAATTTAAAAAAAATTTAAAAAAAATAAAAAAAAAAAATTCAAAAAAAATAAAAAAAAAATAAAAAAAAAATAAAAAAAAAATATTTTTTTAAATTTTTTATTTTTTTTTATTTTTTTGAAATTCTTTTTTTGGAATTTTTTTAAAAATTTTTTTTGAAATTTTTTTTTTTTGAAATTTTTTTAAAAATTTTTTTATAATTTTTTTTTTTTTGAAAATTTTTTTTTTGAAATTTTTTTTTTCGAAAATTTTTTTTTTAATTTTTTTTTCTTGAAAATTTTTTTTTGAAATTTTTTTGTTCGAAATTTTTTTTTTATTTTTTTTTTATTTTTTTAAATTTTTTTTAAATTTTTTTTGATTTTTTTTTTTGAATTTTTTAAAAAAATTTTTTTTAAATTTTTTTTTTCGAAAATTTTTTTGAAAATTTTTTTTGAAATTTTTTTTTTGAAAATGTTTTTTTTGAAATTTTTTTTTTCGAAAATTTTTTTTAAAATTTTTTTTTATTTTTTTAAAATTTTTTTTTATTTTTTTTTATTTTTTTTTTTATTTTTTTTTTATTTTTGTTTAAATTATTTTTTAATTATTTTTTTTCGAAAAAAAAAATTTCGAAAAAACAAATTAAAAAAAAAATTTAAAAAAAATTTCAATAAAAAAATTAAAAAAAAAATTTTAAAGAAAATTGAAAAAAAAAATCGAAAAAAAATTCGAAAAAAAAAATAAAAAAAAAATTAAAAAAAAAATTGAAAAAAAAAATTCGAAAAAAAAATTTTCAAGAAAAAAAAATTAAAAAAAAAATTTTAAAAAAATTTAAAAAAAAATATTTTCAAAAAAAAAAAATAAAAAAAATTTTCAAAAAATTTTCAAAAAAATTTTTTAAAAAAATTTTTAAAAAATTCGAAAAAAAATTTCGAAAAAAAAACTTTCAAAAAAATTCAGAAAAAATTTCCAAAAAAAAAATTTCAAAAAAAAATAAAAAAAAATAAAAAAAAAATTCAAAAAAAATTTTCGAAAAAAAAATTTTTCAAAAAAAAAAAATTAAAAAATAATTAAAAAAAAAAATAAAAAAAAAATTAAAAAAAATAAAAAAAAAATTAAAAAAAAATAAAAAAAAAAATTTAAAAAAAAATTTTCGAAAAAAAAAATTTCAAAAAAAAAATTTTCAAAAAAAAAATTTCAAAAAAAATTTTCAAAAAAATTTTCGAAAAAAAAAATTCAAAAAAAAAATTTTCGAAAAAAAAAATTCAAAAAAAAAATCAAAAAAAATTTAAAAAAAAAATCGAAAAAAAATTTCAAGAAAAAAAAATTTTAAAAAGAATTTTTAAAAAAATTTAAAAAAATTTAAAAAAGAATTTCAAAAAAAAAATTTTTAAAAAATAAAAAAAAAAAATTCAAAAAAAAATAATTAAAAAATAATTTTAAAAAAAATAAAAAAAAATGAAAAAAAAATAAAAAAAATTTAAAAAAAATTAAAAAAAATTAAAAAAAAAAATTTCGAAAAAAAAAATTTCAAAAAAAAAATTTAAAAAAAAAATTCAAAAAAAAATCAAAAAATTTTTTAAAAAAAATCGAAAAAAAATTTCAAGAAAAAAAAATTTTAAAAAAATTTTTAAAAAAATTTTCGAAAAAAAAATTTTTTTAAAAAATTCAAAAAAAAATCAAAAAAATTTAAAAAAAATAAAAAAAAAAATAAAAAAAAAATTTCGAAAAAAAAAATTTTAAAAAAAAAATTTTCAAAAAAAAAATTTCAAAAAAAATTTTCAAAAAAATTTTTCGAAAAAAAAAATTCAAAAAAAAAATTTTAAAAAAAAATTCAAAAAAAAAATCGAAAAAAATTAAAAAAAAAAATCGAAAAAAAATTTCAAGAAAAAAAAATTTTAAAAAAATTTTAAAAAAAATTTTAAAAAAATTTCAAAAAAAAAAATTTTTTTTTAAAATAAAAAAAAAAATTTCAAAAAAAAATTATTAAAAAATAATTTTAAAAAAAAATTAAAAAAAAAATAAAAAAAAAATAAAAAAAAATTTTAAATAATAAAAAAAAATTTTAAAAAAAATTTTAAAAAAATTTCAAAAAAAAAAAATTTCAAAAAAAATTTTTAAAAAAATTCCAAAAAAAAAATTTCAAAAAAATAAAAAAAAATAAAAAATTTTAAAAAAATATTTTTTTTTTATTTTTTTTTTATTTTTTTTTTTTATTTTTTTTGAATTTTTTTTTTTTATTTTTTTTTAATTTTTTTTCAAATTTTTTTTCTTGAAAATTTTTTTTTCGAATTTTTTTTTCAATTTTTTTTTAAATTTTTTTTTTTTTTTTTGAAATTTTTTTTTGAATTTTTTTTTTAAATTTTTTTTTGAAATTTTTTTTTTTGAAATTTTTTTTTTCGAAAATTTTTTTGAAATTTTTTTTTTGAAAATTTTTTTTTTGAAATTTTTTTTTTCGAAAATTTTTTTTTGAATTTTTTTTTATTTTTTTTTTTTATTTTTTTTAAATTTTTTATTTTTTTTAAATTTTTTTTTATTTTTTTTTCAATTTTTTTTTTATTTTTTTGAAATTTTTTTAAAAATTTTTTTGAAATTTTTTTAAAATTTTTTTATAATTTTTTTTTCTTGAAAATTTTTTTGAAATTTTTTTTTTAATTTTTTTTCTTGAATTTTTTTTTTCGAAAATTTTTTTGAAATTTTTTTGAAATTTTTTTTGAAATTTTTTTTTTGAAAATTTTTTTTTTGAAATTTTTTTTTTCGAAAATTTTTTTTTGAATTTTTTTTCTTTTTTTTTTATTTTTTTTAAATTTTTTATTTTTTTGAAATTTTTTTTTATTTTTTTTTCAATTTTTTTTTTATTTTTTTGAATTTTTTTTTTGGAATTTTTTTAAAAATTTTTTTGAAATTTTTTTAAAATTTTTTTTTAATTTTTTTTTCTTGAAAATTTTTTTGAAATTTTTTTTTTAATTTTTTTTTCTCGAATTTTTTTTTCGAATTTTTTTAAAAATTTTTCTTGATTTTTTTTTTGAATTTTTTTTTTAAATTTTTTTT
>OX101813.2:28641904-28646904 GCA_944452925.2 Chrysolina oricalcia | reverse complement strand
AATTTTCGAAAAAAAAAATTTCAAAAAAAAAAATTTCAAAAAAAAATTTAAAAAAAAAATTCAAAAAAAAATTTCAAAAAAAAAAAAAAAAAAATTTAAAAAAAAATTGAAAAAAAAATTCGAAAAAAAAATTTTCAAGAAAAAAAAATTTAAAAAAAATTTAAAAAAAATAAAAAAAAAAAAATTCAAAAAAAATAAAAAAAAAATAAAAAAAAAATAAAAAAAAAATATTTTTTTTAAATTTTTTATTTTTTTTTATTTTTTTGAAATTTTTTTTTTGGAATTTTTTTAAAAATTTTTTTTGAAATTTTTTTTTTTTGAAATTTTTTTAAAAATTTTTTTATAATTTTTTTTTTTTTGAAAATTTTTTTTTTGAAATTTTTTTTTTCGAAAATTTTTTTTTAAATTTTTTTTTCTTGAAAATTTTTTTTTGAAATTTTTTTGTTCGAAATTTTTTTTTTATTTTTTTTTTATTTTTTAAAATTTTTTTTAAATTTTTTTTGATTTTTTTTTTTGAATTTTTTAAAAAAATTTTTTTTAAATTTTTTTTTTCGAAAATTTTTTTGAAAATTTTTTTTGAAATTTTTTTTTTGAAAATGTTTTTTTTGAAATTTTTTTTTTCGAAAATTTTTTTTAAAATTTTTTTTTATTTTTTTTAAATTTTTTTTTATTTTTTTTTATTTTTTTTTTATTTTTTTTTTATTTTTGTTTAAATTATTTTTTAATTATTTTTTTTCGAAAAAAAAAATTTCGAAAAAACAAATTAAAAAAAAAATTTAAAAAAAATTTCAATAAAAAAATTAAAAAAAAAATTTTAAAGAAAATTGAAAAAAAAAATCGAAAAAAAATTCGAAAAAAAAAATAAAAAAAAAATTAAAAAAAAAATTGAAAAAAAAAATTCGAAAAAAAAATTTTCAAGAAAAAAAAATTAAAAAAAAAATTTTAAAAAAATTTAAAAAAAAATATTTTCAAAAAAAAAAAATAAAAAAAATTTTCAAAAAATTTTCAAAAAAAATTTTTAAAAAAATTTTTAAAAAATTCGAAAAAAAATTTCGAAAAAAAAACTTTCAAAAAAATTCAGAAAAAATTTCCAAAAAAAAAATTTCAAAAAAAAATAAAAAAAAATAAAAAAAAAATTCAAAAAAAATTTTCGAAAAAAAAATTTTTCAAAAAAAAAAAATTAAAAAATAATTTAAAAAAAAAATAAAAAAAAAATAAAAAAAAATAAAAAAAAAATTTAAAAAAAATAAAAAAAAAAAAAATTTAAAAAAAAATTTTCGAAAAAAAAAATTTCAAAAAAAAAATTTTCAAAAAAAAAATTTCAAAAAAAATTTTCAAAAAAATTTTCGAAAAAAAAAATTCAAAAAAAAAATTTTCGAAAAAAAAAATTCAAAAAAAAATCAAAAAAAATTTTAAAAAAAAATCGAAAAAAAATTTCAAGAAAAAAAAATTTTAAAAAGAATTTTTAAAAAAATTTAAAAAAATTTAAAAAAGAATTTCAAAAAAAAAAATTTTTAAAAAATAAAAAAAAAAAATTCAAAAAAAAATAATTAAAAAATAATTTAAAAAAAAATGAAAAAAAAATAAAAAAAATTTAAAAAAAATTAAAAAAAATTAAAAAAAAAATTTCGAAAAAAAAAATTTCAAAAAAAAAATTTAAAAAAAAAATTCAAAAAAAAATCAAAAAAAATTTTAAAAAAAAATCGAAAAAAAATTTCAAGAAAAAAAAATTTTAAAAAAATTTTTAAAAAAATTTTCGAAAAAAAAATTTTTTTAAAAAATTCAAAAAAAAATCAAAAAAATTTTAAAAAAATAAAAAAAAAAATAAAAAAAAAATTTCGAAAAAAAAAATTTAAAAAAAAAAATTTTCAAAAAAAAAATTTCAAAAAAAATTTTCAAAAAAATTTTTCGAAAAAAAAATTCAAAAAAAAAATTTTAAAAAAAAATTCAAAAAAAAAATCGAAAAAAATTTAAAAAAAAAATCGAAAAAAAATTTCAAGAAAAAAAAATTTTAAAAAAATTTTAAAAAAAATTTAAAAAAAATTTCAAAAAAAAAAATTTTTTTTTAAAATAAAAAAAAAAATTTCAAAAAAAAATTATTAAAAAATAATTTTAAAAAAAAATTAAAAAAAAATAAAAAAAAAATAAAAAAAAATTTTAAATAATAAAAAAAAATTTTAAAAAAAATTTTAAAAAAATTTCAAAAAAAAAAAATTTCAAAAAAAATTTTTAAAAAAATTCCAAAAAAAAAATTTCAAAAAAATAAAAAAAAATAAAAAATTTTAAAAAAATATTTTTTTTTTATTTTTTTTTTATTTTTTTTTTTTATTTTTTTTGAATTTTTTTTTTTTTATTTTTTTTTAATTTTTTTTAAATTTTTTTTCTTGAAAATTTTTTTTTCGAATTTTTTTTTCAATTTTTTTTTAAATTTTTTTTTTTTTTTTTGAAATTTTTTTTTGAATTTTTTTTTTAAATTTTTTTTTGAAATTTTTTTTTTTGAAATTTTTTTTTTCGAAAATTTTTTTGAAATTTTTTTTTTGAAAATTTTTTTTTTGAAATTTTTTTTTTCGAAAATTTTTTTTTGAATTTTTTTTTATTTTTTTTTTTATTTTTTTTAAATTTTTTATTTTTTTTAAATTTTTTTTTATTTTTTTTTCAATTTTTTTTTTATTTTTTTGAAATTTTTTTAAAAATTTTTTTGAAATTTTTTTAAAATTTTTTTATAATTTTTTTTTCTTGAAAATTTTTTTGAAATTTTTTTTTAAATTTTTTTTCTTGAATTTTTTTTTTCGAAAATTTTTTTGAAATTTTTTTGAAATTTTTTTTGAAATTTTTTTTTTGAAAATTTTTTTTTTGAAATTTTTTTTTTCGAAAATTTTTTTTTGAATTTTTTTTCTTTTTTTTTTATTTTTTTAAATTTTTTATTTTTTTGAAATTTTTTTTTATTTTTTTTTCAATTTTTTTTTTATTTTTTTGAAATTTTTTTTTTGGAATTTTTTTAAAAATTTTTTTGAAATTTTTTTAAAATTTTTTTTAAATTTTTTTTTCTTGAAAATTTTTTTGAAATTTTTTTTTTAATTTTTTTTTCTCGAATTTTTTTTTCGAATTTTTTAAAAAATTTTTCTTGATTTTTTTTTTGAATTTTTTTTTTAAATTTTTTTTAAAAATTTTTTTTTGAAATTTTTTTTTCGAAAATTTTTTTGAAATTTCTTTTTTGAAATTTTTTTCTTGAAAATTTTTTTTTGAAATTTTTTTTTTCGAAAATTTTTTTTTTAATTTTTTTTAAATTTTTTTTAATTTTTTTTATTTTTTTTATTTTTTTTTATTTTTTTTTTGTTTTTGAAATTTTTTTTTTTATTTTTTAAAATTTTTTTTTTTTGAAATTTTTTTAAAATTTTTTTAAATTTTTTTTTTAAATTTTTTTTTCTTGAAATTTTTTTTCGAATTTTTTTTTAAAATTTACTTTGATTTTTTTTTAATTTTTTTTTTTTATTTTTTTTTAATTTTTTTTAAATTTTTTTTGATTTTTTTTTGAATTTTTTAAAAATTTTTTTTTTAAATTTTTTTTTTCGAAAATTTTTTTGAAAATTTTTTTTGAAATTTTTTTTTTGAAAATTTTTTTTTTGAAATTTTTTTTTTCGAAATTTTTTTCTTGAAAATTTTTTTTTGAAATTTGAAAAAAAAAATAAAAAAAAATTAAAAAAAAATAAAAAATTTAAAAAAAATAAAAAAAAAATAAAAAAAAATTCAAAAAAAAATTTTCGAAAAAAAAAATTTCAAAAAAAAAATTTTCAAAAAAAAAATTTCAAAAAAATTTTCGAAAAAAAAAATTTCAAAAAAAAAAATTTCAAAAAAAAATTTAAAAAAAAAATTCAAAAAAAAATTTCAAAAAAAAAAAAAAAAATTTAAAAAAAAATTGAAAAAAAATTCGAAAAAAAAATTTTCAAGAAAAAAAAATTTAAAAAAAATTTAAAAAAAATAAAAAAAAAAATTCAAAAAAAATAAAAAAAAAAATAAAAAAAAAATAAAAAAAAAATATTTTTTTTAAATTTTTTATTTTTTTTTATTTTTTTGAAATTTTTTTTTTGGAATTTTTTTAAAAATTTTTTTTGAAATTTTTTTTTTTTGAAATTTTTTTAAAAATTTTTTTATAATTTTTTTTTTCTTGAAAATTTTTTTTTTGAAATTTTTTTTTTCGAAAATTTTTTTTTAAATTTTTTTTTTCTTGAAAATTTTTTTTTTGAAATTTTTTTGTTCGAAATTTTTTTTTTTATTTTTTTTTTTAATTTTTTTAATTTTTTTTAAATTTTTTTTGATTTTTTTTTGAATTTTTTAAAAAAAATTTTTTTAAATTTTTTTTTTCGAAAATTTTTTTGAAAATTTTTTTTGAAATTTTTTTTTTGAAAATGTTTTTTTTGAAATTTTTTTTTTCGAAAATTTTTTTTAAATTTTTTTTTTATTTTTTTTAAATTTTTTTTTATTTTTTTTTATTTTTTTTTTATTTTTTTTTTATTTTTGTTTAAATTATTTTTTAATTATTTTTTTTCGAAAAAAAAAATTTCGAAAAAAAAAATTAAAAAAAAAATTTAAAAAAAATTTCAATAAAAAAATAAAAAAAAAAAATTTTAAAGAAAATTGAAAAAAAAAATCGAAAAAAAATTCGAAAAAAAAAATAAAAAAAAAATTTAAAAAAAAATTGAAAAAAAAAATTCGAAAAAAAAATTTTCAAGAAAAAAAAATTAAAAAAAAAATTTTAAAAAAATTTAAAAAAAAATATTTTCAAAAAAAAAAAATAAAAAAAATTTTCAAAAAATTTTCAAAAAAAATTTTTAAAAAAATTTTTAAAAAATTCGAAAAAAAATTTCGAAAAAAAAACTTTCAAAAAAATTCAGAAAAAATTTCCAAAAAAAAAATTTCAAAAAAAAATAAAAAAAAATAAAAAAAAATTCAAAAAAAATTTTCGAAAAAAAAATTTTTCAAAAAAAAAAAATTAAAAAATA